>JAOWBW010000146.1:44920-480753 GCA_026119855.1 Campanula takesimana
TGTTTGGCGTTTCGCCCCATACACCATCGCATTTCCGCACGCGGGGCGGGGATCCTTACAGTGGCGACTCGCTGGGGAAATAGATTGTCTTTCGGACTTCTTCTAGAAGTTCAGGGGCATTCTTGTGTGGGTCAAACTCCCGTTCCGTTAGTTGACTTCTTGCATATTTGTGTGTGTTTGATGTTCCTGTTTGAACTGTTTTGAGTACATACGTTCTGGAAATACAATAAACTGGGCTTGATGATCAGAAGTTGGAGAAACTGAGAAAAATCTTCACCCTCTTGCTTTAGCCGTACGGCTACTTTGGGTAGGGGCCAGAATGTTGCCAATTAACAGTTTGGTGCAGGGCTGCAACATTCTGGGTGCCCCTCTGCTTCTACTTGTCCAGGTTCCAAATTTACAGTCTTACTTGTGCACATTACCTTCATTCTTTTGGCCAAAACTTGGTTTTAAAAGGTAATAAAACTTGGTTATGCATGATCTTTTGTCAATAAAATGGTTTCCAAAACCTCGTCGTGCATAATCCTTTTGTAAGGGTTTTCTTGAGTCTCTCGTTGTGCACAAATTGCTTTGTACAAAAGGGTTTCAATGTAAAATATTTCTTTTGCAAAAGTTTGATTCAAAATTCTTTGTTGTGCACAACTTGGTACATGTACAAGTTTTTGTTTGTTTGTTATTATTCCTTGATTTGTTGTGTATAGATTGCTCAATCCATGCTTGTTCATATCTTGCTTATGCCATGCTCATGCTATCGAAAAACGAATTGAAAATCTCTTTTTACTCAAAAAAGGAGCATAGAATGACTTCACACCACGCGCACTTGACCGTGCACGTTCCAAATACCCTTTAAATCCGGGGTGGATGCCACGATGCAGCTCGTTGGGCGCTCTTGTTCCCTTCGATGCGCGCACGGGTCCATCCCACCTTCCCTTCCGAACCGAGTCAACCACACTTGTCCGTGACACACAAATACCGTGACTATGGTTGGTTTTTGGTCTAGTTCACGTTACCACATCCTTGATACGTGCTCAAAGCTAATTGTGGCCAAATTAATGCCCGAGTTGTGACTCCTTGATGAAATGCAAGCGTGGCCTAACCAGCCTCCAACTCGTGTGTTAGTGACGACCGCAATTAGCAAGGGCCATGTACTAAGGATAGGGTGACACCGTGTCGTTGAGCCCTAATGAACGAGTTACTTTAATCATCCTTAAGCCCATGGTCAAGGATCGAGACGCCTCATTCAAAATGAGGTCATGACAGAATGTCCGTGGAGCCTTCGGTGTAGCCTTCGGGGAAAAGTCTCGATTCCGACTGGGGCTTAACCATGATTAGGATGACCCGCATATTGGGAACCTTACGATGCACTAGACCCTAGGTTCACTTCTTTTGATCGGTGGAAGCCGCGTGCCCTATAGGACCCTCGCCCGGGATAGTCCGTCCTTGGGAGGGTGCAATACAGGTGAAAAACGAGGGGTCTATAGGCGTAGTGATGGCCTCCACTGATCCAGGATTTAGAATAGTTGCGAAAAAGAAGAGCGATCTTTTCCAACCAGTTAGGAATAAATCAGTTTTAAGTAAACGTGAACATAATTAATCAATAATAATAAACTTTCATGTTGCATGAGCCTAAAGCCTGTCTGCCCCTAAACACCGACCCGAGTTCATACCTGAGTCTGAAATAAACCTCCTTCTCCGCACCGCATAAAAAGTGGGTCAGAGTTCCGGGTCATCGCCTGATTAGTGCCGAGTCGGACAGTTCATCGACAGCTTCATTGAGGTTTTTCCAAATGACTAGCCCGGCAGGAAGTAGTAGTGGGGTGACAATGCCACAGATCCGAACGGTCTTAGCAGGGAAGAGTTGGTACAGGCTTTAGAGGCCGCCAGGGACCGGGAAGAGAATGACAGAAAACGCCTCGAGGATATGCAGAACAGGGTTACGGAGATCATGAGACAGAAAGGGGTAGCCATTGTGTTTGAAAATGACGGAGGCTTTGTGGAAATCACTGACGAAGAAGGAATTGAGAATGTGCCGCCTCAAGGGTACAGTCGGGTCCCGCCCCCTCAAACTTACCCAAATGTGGGGACCTCACGTCCCACATCCCAAACCGCCACTCATCAAAATGTGCCCATCACTCATGTTCCCCTTGTCCACCGGTGTCGCTTCCATGTACCCACCGGGGTTCAATCTACGTGACACGGTCCCAAACAGTCAAGCACCCTTGGCCCCATCTACTGCCGGCTTGCCGCCTCCGGCCCTGCCAACCATCTCTAGAGAAGTGCCTTACCCACTCTACTACCCGATGGCCCAAACATCCAAAACTACCCCACCATATATCCCAACAAGCAACCTGGCGCCAGGGTATGTCTACACCCACTTGCCACCTACAAATCCTCCTCCGATAGTTCCCTCCACCACTTCACCTCCCAACGCAGTGCCATTGACAAGTCAAATCATGGGATCCGTCAACTCCAACCCCCATGTGGACCCTCAAGTGGGATGGATAGTTGAGAAGCTGAAACAAATGGAGGAAAGGTTCGAGGGAATGAACGAGAGGAAGTTCACCTCGGGAGTCACGGACCCCGATAAGGTCGTCCCCCTCCCCATCGATTCAAAATGCCGGAAATTGACAAATTTGACGGGACCGCCTCCCCAGACTCACCTCAACGCCTACACCTTGGCGATGAGGGCGAAGGGTTGCACCGTGCAGCAAATGGCTGATCACTTTCAATTGTCCTTAAGGGGAAATGCACTCAAATGGTTCTTCAACTTAAAGGATGAGTCTCGAACCACATGGGACCGGATTAAGGAAGCATTCCTCACCAAGTACCGTTCTAACTTGGAGTGGGAAACCAATCGCACCGATTTGCAAAGCACACTGCAAAAGACCGAAGAGCCGATCAGTGAATTTTACAAAAGATGGAACTACAAATTGGGAGAAATTTCCAATCCTCCCACCGAGGATGAACAGTTGGATATATTTCAGTCATGCTTGAAACCCCAACTGCGAGCTTTGATCAGCCATCACTTCTACCCCAATCTCCGAGCCATGGTAACCGCAGGATCCAAATTTGAGAAGGCTCTCAATGAGCAGTCTCCGGCCCAAAATAGCGGAAACTCCTATAGGTACCGCCCTCCGACCACCAGTAAAGGGAAAGAAACCCTGGGAACGGTTAACAGCATCCAAAAGGAAGCTCAAGGCAAGCCTCTCAAAAGGGTGGGACTGCAGAAAGGCGTCAGTATGTAAGGTTTGAGGATTTCGGAATGCCTATAAGTAAGGTGTTCGAAGGGTTAGTCAAGCAAGGCCTTGTAAAACCTTTGGTCAACTATCAGCCAAGGAATCCCGAGAAACCCTTTGACCAAAACAAAAGATGCGCCTTCCACAATTATCATGGCCACAATACCGATGATTGCTCCGTGATAAAACGCATCATCCTCGACTCATTGAGAAAGGAAAACTTGAACACCCCCGTGGCCCGAGCGTGATTAATAACCCTTTCCCCAACAACCAAGGCATTAATATGATTGAGTTCGAGGAGCCTACACCTGTGAACCTTTTAGAATTCAATGTCCCAATGGCTCAGATTGGGGAAGAATAGAAGGAAGCCTTATGGGCATGTGTGCAAGAGGGAGATATGAGATGCCCATCCGACTTTTATGATCGCCAATGTGATGAGTGCAAGGGTACCCCACCAAAATGCCGATGAATTGGTCGTAAGAACACTCACCGAACATGATTTAACGTTTGAACAATGTATGGAGGAGATGGAAAAGACCATTAAGAGTACGTTGGACAGCGAAAGCCAAGGCTCGAATGGGGATAGCCTTTCCCATGATGATTGCTTCCATATCATTGAGGCATGTAGTTCATCTACGGGCAAGAGGACAATTAAACGAAACGGGTCCGAGGTAGCAAAGATCCCAGAAATGATTGACTATGAAGGGTATCTCACCCAAATGAAAGAAGCCGTTCGTTCTCTACCTCACAAGGAGCTCCGGATCCTATGTGAAAGTGATGATGATGAAGTATCCTCAAATATGGCTCCTTGTGTTTTCTCCCCGAAATTGGGAAAAGAGGAATTTCCATCCTTGGATGATTTCTTAGCTTTGCCACCACTATCTCCGCCACCGCCGCTGTTTGACGGATCAGCGTTCCCAGATAATTATTGTTGCATGCTCACCCTGGAAAAGCTCCGTGAAACTGTGGGAGCTGGGAAGAGCCAGAACCACCACCCTATCTCCCTAGGAGAAATTTGTGGGTCAACATCCACCCCAAAACGAATGGTCACGGTAAATGAGTTAAGGAGGGAGGCATGGCCGTACGGTACCCAAAACCCTCCGCCTATCGGAGATGAGATGATAAAAGTCGATGACCCCTTGGAAGTGAGTGTATTAACTCGATCAGGGCAAGTGCACACGGAGAACCCTAAAAACCTCCACCACCGGAACACCGAGTGCCTCCCCTTCTTGTTGACGAGGTGAAACCCCCAGGGTCCGGAGAAGAGGATCCCATCTTAGCCCAACTTAAGAGGACACAAGCTAACATATCTTTGTGGTCCCTCCTTACTTCCTCCTACCCTCATAAGCTCAAGTTGGAGGAATACTTGGCCCACACTATGGTACCCACCACAGCTACCCCCGAGGAAGCCGTACAAATGATCGGAAGTGTTCAGTATGGAAATATCATCACATTCACAGATTTGGATTTGCCGAAGTTTGGGGCTATCCATAACGAGGCCCTTTACATCACGATACAATTGGACGATCGCCGCCTCCCTCGGGTTCTGGTCGATAACGGCTCCGCCATGAATGTCCTCCCCGCCAAGATGATTGACCTACTTGGCCTTGAGACCACCGACCTAAAGCCTTCCGTGATCACTGTCAAGGCTTATGATTCCACGGCCCGCTCAGTCTTAGGGGTGGCCACTTTGAACCTTTGGTTTGGGAAACAAATGAGGCCGACCGATTTCCAAGTGCTCTACATCCCCATATCCTTCACTGCCTTATTGGGACGCCCGTGGCTCCACAAAGTCAACGGGGTCGCCTCCACTCTCCATCAATGTGTGAAATACGTGCAAGGGGGTAACTTGACAACTATTTATGGGGACAGTGTGACCACAGAAGGAACCAACACCAATGGGATTCCTGTGTTAGAAATTAAGCATGAGGGAAGCGGCATGGTTTTGACTGGCTTCACAGAAGTACCACCCAAAACCCACATTTGTTGTGTAGATCTCACGCTCACCAAGGATAAGATTCCTCCTGCGATGAGAATGATGCGTCTGATGCGCTACCTCCCGGGGCTCGGACTAGGAAGGAAGCTCCAAGGGACTCACAAATCGTTGAGATCAAAGAGCAAAGCACGCTTCATGGCTTGGGATACAAACCCACCCCCGGAGACCTCAGGATGGATAAGGAAGTGGCTCGGAAGAAAAGCCAATCCAGGGCTCAAGGGACTCCATTTAAAACCCCCAAACTTCGTCCTTATACCTTTGATATGAGCCGTTACTTTGTGAAGGGGGGAGTTCAAGTCGAACCCCAGAGCCAAGAGAGCCGATGATGACCAATTGGGATAAGTTCAAGAGGATCTCAAAAGGTTCCGAGGGGTGGTGGACAAACCCCGTGAGGAGGGCATTTCTGGATACGCCCAAGATAAAATATCCTACTGATACTACTATCATCCACGAATACACCTTCAAGGGGGTGCCCGAAATGGTAAAAGAGTTTGAAACCTTGTCTGTGACGGGAGCTAGCAAGGAAAGGGGATCCGTCTGGGGACAAAATGGCGAATACAAGTTTGAGGAGGAAGTTCCTAAGGGCGCCGCCAAGGATGCTATAGGCAATGAGTGGAACGGTGTGGTAATGCAAAGAATGTTCGGAGAAGACTTGGTTGTACCTGACCTAATTGACTTCGAAAAGGAAATGATTGCCGTGATTGAAGATGGACCTCTTACGACCTTCGACCCACACACTCTTGCAAAGCCAACGGACATGCCTCTGAAAAATTGGGTAACCTTCTCTGGACCGGTGGCGAGCAAAGAAGAAATGACCACGAAACTTGGACTGGTCCCCCGTCCCCTAGAGTCAAATGTCATAGGATCCAATGTAGTTGAGTCTCCCCAATCTCTTGTCTTTGAATTCGAGCCTGTCTCCTCCGAGGGCCTCATGCCCGAGGATTATGAACTTGTAGCCAACGTTGTATTCCCGTTTGCATTGAATGAAATGATAGACCTTTCCGAGTATCCCCTCATTGCCAACTTATTAGATGATAAATTAACTAATAATATGAAAATGGTTAATAATGAATCACCTAATAATGCAGACGCACTAAACAATCCAAACATTAAACAGTCATCAAAGCAGGTTGTTGATCAAGAGGAAAACCGTGCCCAAGCTGCCGAAGAGGTTTTGACTAAGGTGAATTTGGGAACCGAAAATGAGCCAAAGGAGACACAGATTGGGGAATACTTCAAAGGGGCCGAAAGGGAAGCTTTGGTTGAGCTACTCAAAGAGTATGTAGATGTGTTTGCATGGTCTTATAAGGATATGCCAGGGTTGGATGCTTCGATCGTGGAACACAGGATCCCCGTGGACCCCGAGGTGAAACCCGTTAAGCAAAAACTTTGGCGAATCAAACCAGAATGGTCCCTGCAGGTCAAAGAAGAGATTGAGAAGTTGCTTCGGGTCGGCTTTATAAGAGTGATAGAATACCCCTCATGGCTCTCCAACATAGTAACGGTCACAAAGGCCAAAGGAAAGGTTCGATGCTGCGTCGACTTCAGGGATCTCAATAAAGTGAGTCCCAAAGATGACTTTCCCCTCCCAAGCATCGACATGATTGTGGATACAACCTCTAGCTTTGAGGTTAAGTCTTTTGTGGATGGCTTCGCCGGGTATAACCAGATTAAGATGGCAGAGGAGGACCAGGAAAAAACTGCTTTCACCACCCCATGGGGAACCTTTTGCTATACCGTGATGCCTTTCGGGTTGCGAAACGCTGGGGCTACCTACCAAAGAGCTGCGACCGCACTCTTCCACGACATGATCCATAAGGAAATAGAAGTATATGTCGATGACATGATCGTGCATTCTAAGGGTTCTGACGGGCAACATTTGATAAACTTGAGAAAGTTCTTTGACAGGCTTAGGAAGCACTCCATGAGACTTAATCCGGCCAAGTGCACTTTTGGGGTTTCTCGTGGCAAGGTTTTGGGATACATGGTCACCGAACGGGGCATCGAAATTGATCCTCAAAAGGTTAAGGTAATAGTAGAAATGAGGCCGCCTCGCACCCAAACAGAGGTAAAAGCCTTCATGGAAAAGTTGCAATACATCAGCCGCTTCATAAACCAACTCACTCCCATTTGTGAGCCCATCTTCAAACTGCTAAGAAAGAATGCCGAGGTCAAATGGAATGGGGAGTGCCAAAAAGCCTTCGACAAGATTAAGGCCTACCTCATCCAACCACCAATCCTATGCCCTCCGCATAAAGACAAGACACTCTTGCTCTACCTAACGGTGAGCGATGCGTCGATAGGAGCAATGTTGGCCCAAGAGAAGAAAGATTCAAAGGTGGAAAATGCCATCTACTTTGTGAGCCGTAAGCTACAAGGAAGCGAGCTCAACTACTCCCCAATTGAGAAGACTTGCGCAGGATTGGTATGGGTCGTGAGAAAGTTAAAACATTACATGCAGGCTCATCCGATACAACTTATTTCCAAAATAGACCCCATCAAGTGCTTATTGTAAAAGCCATCTTTGTCTATGAGGCTTGCCAAATGGTCCTTCTTCTTAGCCGAATACGATATCAGTTATGTGTCGAGAAAGGTAGTCAAAGGAAGGATTTTGGCAGAACACTTGGCAGATTTCCCTAGTAATGAAGAAAGGGGGCCCGAACCAAAATTCCCAGATGAAGGAATCTTTACCCTCGAGGGAGGAAATAGGTGGCAATTTTTCTTCGACGGAGCTGCCAATAAAAGAGGAAACGGTGTAGGATTGCTCTTGGTGAACCCAAAAGAAGAGCACACCCCCATCGCCATCAAATTGAACTTTGATGTCACCAACAATGCCGCAGAATATGAGGCATGCACAGCCGGTTTGGAGGCAGCTTTGGAAAGGAATGTTAAGGAGCTGGAAGTATACGGCGATTCGGCCTTGATTATCAACCAAGTCTCGAACAAATGGAAAACACAGGATCCCGGTTTGCGAAAATATCATGCCTATATGGAAGAGCTCATAGCACAATTCCAAGAGGTCAGCTTCCATTACCTGCCGAGGGACCGGAACCGTTTCGCCGATGCCCTAGCAACTTTGGCTTCATTGGTGGAAATCCCCGAGGGAAAATTGATAAAACCATTCCGAGTCGGGAGAAAGGAAAGCCCAGCATACTGCTTCAAAATCGGAGCAATCCTGGAAGAGGTAAAGGAGCCATGGTACAACCAGATTTACCAATTCCTCAAAGAAGGAGAAGCTTCCTTCATGAATGAAAAGGGAGAGTATTTGCACGGGATCAAAGCCAAAGGTATGACGGCACTCAAGCGGTTGGCATCCAACTACGTCATCCTGGGGGACATCCTATACAAAAAACGCCATCAGGGCCTTCTCCTTAGATGCATAAGTGGGGAAAGGGAAAAAGAACTCATGCAAGAAGTTCATGGTGGAGTGTGTGGTCCTCATATGAACGCAAGGGCATTAATGCAAACCATTTTGCGGATGGGTTACTTCTGGATCTCAATGGAAACAGATTGCATGCAATTCGTAAGGAGGTGTGATAAATGTCAGCGTTTCTCCAACCTCAACCACCTACCGCCTCATCATCTCTACTGCATGACTACACCATGGCCCTTCTCAACATGGGGCATAGATGTTATCGGGAAAATCTCCCCGTCTGGTAGTAATGGTCACGAGTTTGTTTTTGTAGCCGTGGATTACTTCACAAAGTGGGTAGAGGCTAAGTCATACCGGGTCCTCACCTCCAAGAAGGTGGCGGGATTTATCAAAGAGAATATCATGTGCCGGTACGGAGTCCCGAAGGAGGTCATTACCGACAATGGCTCGCACTTCGAGGGTAAATGCGATCAATTATTGGGAGAATTCCGAGTTACTCGTCACAAGTCCTCCCCATACAGACCCCAGACTAATGGCGCGGTAGAAGCCGCCAATAAACGCTTGAGAGGATCATTAGAAAGATGGCAACACGGGGAAGAGATTGGCCCGAAAAGCTACATCTAGCTTTGTGGGGCTACCGAACTTCGGTCAGAACAGCCACAGGAGAAACTCCTTTTGCTTTGACGTACAGAATGGAAGCCATGCTCCCCGCAGAATTGGAAGTACCATCACTAAGAATTTTGTTGGAAAATAAGATCCACGAGGTCGATTGGCTTCGAAGCCGACATGATGAGCTGGCCTTGTTGGACGAACGTCGCCTGAGGGCCATGGAACACATCCGCGCCTACCAAGGAAGAATGGCGCGAGCCTTTGATAAGAAGGTAAAGCCCTGAGAGATTCGGGCAGGAGATTTAGTCCTTAAGGAAAAACCCCCGGGGAGGTCTAATCCCGATGGAAAATGGGAACCCGTGTGGATTGGTCCCTTTGTGGTGCAAGAAGTCTTTTCAGGGGGCGCAATGAGGCTCGCAGACTTGGACGGCAAACCCTTTATGCACCCAGTCAATGGTGATAAGCTCCGTCGTTACTTTGTTTAAAAAAAAAAAAAGAAAGGGGTGCTAAAAGAATATACCCACCTAGATTGAAAACCCATTCGGGCAGTCTAGAGAAAAAACAGGGTCGCATCCTAAAAATTTGTGGAAGAAATGAACTACGATGACCTGAGCCCCTTAGATTTTCCTTTGTAAAAGAGGAACGTAGGCAGCCAATCTTTGGTCTGGTCTAAAAAATAAATAAAAATCAAATTTGGACTTGAGAAAGAGCTCCATGAGAATGCAAATTGGCTTCATAAGTAACCATTTTCATTACAGTTAAAACACTTCTTTGATCACGGTCTACTCTCGACCCAACTAACATGCTTAAGACATAACTAAAATACCTAAGATAAACTAATGTGTCTGCAATGGCAATGGGTGGATACATGGAACTCACTGTCCTTCGTCCCTCCACTTCTTCTTTTGACTTCTTCGGGTCTTCTTTTTCTTCACCTCAAAGAGGTCAATTCCCCCTTTTCCATGATCAGAGGCTCTTCCAGCATCATCTACGAGCCCGGTCGCCCTTAAAGCCGCATTGGCGGCAGCCCGAGCCCGAAAATCCTCCATTCGTGCCCCCGCCTTAGGCATCGCGGCCATCCTCCTGTCTGCCAAAACTCTATAGTCCTCAACAACGTCTCCAGTAATGTTATGGCCACTCGCCACAGCTTCGGTCTCCCTTAGAATCCTGCTAGGACCATAAGTCTCACCAAGAATAGCCTCACGCCTCTCCTCAATGAGCCTCTGAGTCTGTCCCATGGTCTGTTCATACCAGTCCAAGTACACCGTGGTCAAAACCATGCTAGCCGCTCGCCCAAGAAGTGCCCGAGCTGGAAAGAGGGAATAAGTCCATGACCGGGACAGGAATGAGACGGTGGAGGAATCCCATATAGACAGAGATGGAAGCCTCAAGTGCTCCGGGTTGACACCCGACCACTCCAACAGGGGAGTCTGCGGTAACCCAAACTGACGACGGACCAAAGAAGGGATATAATGAGATGAACCCAAGAGCCCTGGCACCCGAACAAAGGGGGAATTATCTTGATACTCCCGCACCGAGCCAATACGCCAATGGGGAACTAGCCAGCGTATCTCGGCAGTCGTGAGGCGAGCCATGTAAGCCTCCCAATCACTCTGAACTAGGTCCAAGAGAATGCCTCTCAAAGAGTAAGACCAAGGATTGTGAGAGATAGGAGCCTCCGGAATGGCCATCAACCTCTCCCTCAACCACAAAGTAAGCAAGGCAGGGCTACCGCTGCGCATGAAACCATCCCCCAAAGCCAAGCGGTCCATACCGTGAAGGGTCTCGGCCAAGATCAAGGGGACTATATCCTTCCCCGCACGGTACTCCTCGAGGACACTCAATAAAACCCGATGGCAGGTGCCCTTGGAACTGACCATGTAGAAAAAAGCAAGGACGCATAAACCAAAGGAATTCCAAGAAGCCTCATCCGTACGATCCATGAACTTCTCAGAGACATCCGAAATATCAATAAAAGTGTGATCAAGGACCATGCATTGGGCCTCTTCCAAAGAAATACCAAGAAGAGAAACCAACCTCTCAACACACATGGTGTCATCAACCGAAGGAAGAGCTATGACCTCCGTGTCCATGCCGCCCACCAAAGCCTTGAAATCCTCATAAGTAGGAGTGATCTCGTTGTAGGAGAAACAATAGACATGCCTCCTAACATCCCAAAAAGACGCAGCGGCCCTCAATAGCTCAAGATCCGGAATGAATTCCTTGAGAGACCAAAGGGATTGAAGGCCAAACATGGATTGGAAAGTTCCCTTCTGATTCCTCATGTGGGACCGCATCCAAAGCCTAAGGTTACCCTCGAAACATTCTTGATGAATTTTGGACAATTTTGGTGGTTTCTCCATGAGAAAGGGTTCCATGGAAGAAGGAGCTTTCGAAATGAAGAAAGACGAACTGATTGATGAACTCAGGACTCTGGCATTTAAGTAGATAACCAGACCTGGAACAAAATTGAATGAAAAAGGAGTACTTCCTTCTCGAGCCGTACGGCTACTTTAGCCCTGTCAGAATGGATGATTTCTTGTTGAGAGTTAGCTTTGTGGTCCAACCCATTTAAAGCCCCTTCCCAACCAATGTCATAAATACAACCGAAAAATGCCCTCTTTGGCTCATGCAACTTGAATCGAACCTAGAAAATTTAGGTTCCCAAAAATCAGGCAGTCCTAGCGACGTAAGCCCAGCTTTGTGAAATTAATTATGGCCGTCCTAGACGTAAGCCCATGTTGACCCGGTTGACCAAGTGAGAGTCAAGCCCCTTCTGAAAACATTTAGGTCCTCTGAGTGACCCTTGTTGAAAAGGCTTGGGTCCCCCGAGCGACCCCTTTCAATATAAAACTTAGGTCCACCGAGTGACCATTTTGAAAAGTCTAGGTCCTCCAAGTGACCCATTTTGAGAAAAGCCTAGGTCCCCCGAGTGACCATTTTGAGAAAAGTCTAGGTCCCCCGAGCGACCCTTTTGAGATAAAATTTAGGTCCCCCGAGCGACCCTCTGAGACAAAAATTTGGCCGTCCTCGACGTAAGCCCAATTAAAAGTTAAAAAGAAACGGTCTTTTGCCTAGTACTTATTATGGCCGTCCCTGACGTAAGCCCAGTTAAAAATTTGTTGTCAAAATATGGCCGTCCCTGACGTAAGCCCAGTTAAAAACTTGTTGTCAAAATTTGGCCGTCCCTGACGTAAGCCCAGTTAAAAATTTGTTGAGAAAATTTGGCCGTCCCTGACGTAAGCCCAGTTAAAAATTTGTTGTCAAAATTTGGCCGTCCCTGACGTAAGCCCAGTTAAAAATTTGTTGAGAAAATATGGCCGTCCTCGACGTAAGCCCAGTTAAAAGTTAAAATTTGGAAATGGTCTTTTGCCTAGTGCTTATTTTGGCCGTCCTCGATGTAAGCCCAGTTAAAAATTTGTTGTCAAAATTTGGCCATCCTCGACGTAAGCCCAGTTAAAAATTTGTTGAGAAAATTTGGCCGTCCCCGACGTAAGCCCATTAGCTATGACTTAGAATAGTCGTTATAGGCTAGAGCCTTTGTCCCGGCAGTCCTTAGAGGGACGTAAGACCAGTTTTCCCATCAATCTCCCCAAAGATAGAGTTGACCCCGGTCAAGCTATGACTTAGAATAGTCGTTATAGGCTAGAGCCTTTGTCCTGGCCGTCCTCGACGTAAGCCCATTAGCTATGACTTAGAATAGTCGTTATAGGCTAGAGCCTTTGTCCTGGCCGTCCTCGACGTAAGACCATTAGCTATGACTTAGAATAGTCGTTATAGGCTAGAGCCTTTGTCCTGGCCGTCCCCGACGTAAGCCCATTAGTTATGACTTAGAATAGTCGTTATAGGCTAGAGCCTTTGTCATGGCCGTCCCCGACGTAAGCCCATTAGCTATGACTTAAAATAGTCGGTATAGGCTAGAGCCTTTGTCATGGCCGTCCCCGACATAAGCCCATTAGTTATGACTTAGAATAGTCGTTATAGGCTAGAACCTTTGTCATAGACGTCCCCGACGTGAGCCCATTAGTTATGACTTAGAATAGTCGTCATAGGATAGGGCCTTTGTCCCGGCAGTCCTTAGAGGGACGTAAGACCAGCTTTCCCGTCAATCTCCCTGAAGATGGAGTTGACCCCGGTTGAGCTCGGACTTAGAATAGTCACCATAGGTCGTCCCCGACGTAAGCCCAGTAAAAATCTGTAAGTCAACCCTCTCCTATAGAATCAAGTTGACCATATCCCCAACAAGTCAACCCTCTCCCATAGAGCCAAGTTGACCATGTCTCGCCTCTGACCCCTAGAGTCAAGCCTCCTTGCGGACCTTAGTAACCCCGCGTATCCCCGAACTACGTTAGGCTTGATTCCCCGCGAACGGGATACGTAGGAATCCTATACCACTAGGTCAAGCCATGCAACCAAAATCGGTTAAAGCCGTCGTCCCGTCAGATTGGGATGCTTATTTCTATCGACAACCCCGCTCCTTCGAAGCTACGTTGCCGAGGGGCTCTGTAAGTACCCCAATCTGAAACCGACCTATCTTAGAGGTAGCCTTAGCACCGTTTCAGGGATAAGCTAATAGGCCAGAACCTCCCTAGGATAAGCTATAAATTCCAGGACTACTCTGGTATAAAATTGGAAAAATCCAGAAGCTCGCCAGGCTGAGCCGTACGGATGCTTTGGGGACTAGAGGGGCCTAGCCGTACGGCTGGTTTGGGCACCCTCAGTGTCGCGCCCCCGAACCCGCGGGTCCGGAATACGCGAGCTGGACGTCGACTTAAAAGCAAAACTCTAAAATATAGAAGTTAAAAATTCCATTTTGAACCAAAAGATGATAACACAAGGTTTTACAAATCCAAGTTTAAATCAACAAAGTGCATCTAACATAAGCTCCACAGCTTATACCAAAAAGAATAAAATATACAATTCTTAATGACGTCAATAATGGTAAAACTATCCCCAAAAGGTTATACATTTAAATAATGTAAACCGATCCATAACAACCTGCCCCAAAATCTCAATCCTCTCGACGTCCTCCTCGATCCGAGAATCCTAATCCTTTTCCTCCTGGGGGGGGTTAAGGAAAAACAAAGATGGAAATAAACGGGGTGAGATAAAATCTCAGTAAGTTACTAATGCAACTACATGACATGCTATAATGCAATAAGCAATAAACAATGATAAATATCACATAGCATGAAACAATTAACAGTCATCAGATAGCAGCGGAAAGTAAACACATAACAAAGGATATTAGCCAAGGTTTCCCAACTGATAGAACCAATAAAGGGTCGCTGCGCAGCTTCAACAATCCACCAATCCATATCTTCATAGTATCATAAAAGCCGAAGAGAAAACCCCGGTCAGAAGCGACCAATCAACCCATCAATCAAACAAACCATCTTCATAGTAGCATAAAAGCTGAAGAGAAACCCGGTACCGGAACCAATAACAATGATAAAGTGCCACAAGGGGCGGGAGCCATGCCACAAAGTCATGCTCCAAAACGATTAGCTAGAATACCCACAACGGAGCTAGCTCATCCCAACCAAGGCCAATCTGGATGAGGACAGAAGAACCAATGGGCGATGCTATACTGGACTTGGCTCGTGCCATTATAGCATTATCCATTTCCTGACTCGATACACAAATAACCAGCTGGACTTTCAATAATGCTAAGTAATAAAATACCAGCACGGTAAACAGCTAAGGATTCCAAAGTAGGGAACCATACCAATTAATCACCATAAAAGATGCAAACGATTACTCAAGAAGAGTTCAACAACAATAGCACAAGGAGTTTCTCATAAAAGAGTCCAACAACATTGACCATTAAAACATAATGATTCCAAGATAAGGCACGTACCAAATACATCCTAAATATGATACCCACAAGTTAGTCATAAAGAGCACAACCCAAACGGTCGCTCCCTAATGGCACAATGAGTATTACCAAAATGACCATAAACATTTACTCAAAAGATATACTAGGAATATGAACTCAACCATCTCATCACACCTGGAATTCCAAATAAGAAATCCGAATGAATACATCTTAAGGTTAATCAAACCGTAGGTACCCAATTGCCAATTCACGCTTTATCTCCGTTCATAACGAACCCATTCTAAACACCCCAAACGAATCCGAAAGGTTACCCTTATTAGAACATGATCACGACAGGACTAAACCCTACACCTTGGTGTTCAATAATAACCCTCTAGGTACTATAGGACATCGCCTAAAACCTAGACCAAGTCTTACGCCAAATTCAATTCGGTTGGAACAAACACGAACACATCATAAGATGCCCAAACAATACTTGATCAAATTACATAACACTATTGTTCACAAAGGAACCAATTTTAATTACTAAAGTGATCCACGGTGTTATCTTAAGTTAATTAGAAGAAGGTACCCTAAACTAGTTAAGCCATTTAGTTAAAACAAGCAAAAAGGACAAAATCCTGGAACAGTGAGCGGGCGGGCGCCTGGCATGGGGCGAGCGGGCGCCTGAATGACCAGAAGGTCTGGCCATCAGGAAAGGGTATGCAGGCGGGCGCTTGGGTCCAGGCGGGCGGGCGCCTGGTCTGGATTCCAGCCGGGAAAACAGAGCTGGGTTCATGATGTTCTTACCCATTTCTCACCACACTCAAAATCAAACACAATCAATCTTCCACCCAGCATAAATATGAACCCAAAACAACTTATAACTAGAACGGGGACTCAAATAGTACCATTCATCAACCAAGATCAAGATTCAAACCCAACATTCCTAAAATCACCATTTTTGACCAAAACTACAAATAAATTCCAAACTCAACCAAACTTCAAATATAACACATCAAGCATAATATAAACATGATATGAACATTTTAGCATAAAAATGGGGAAAAGCAACTTACTTGATAAATCTCAAAGTTGACGGAATTCAATTTTTTTTTTATTCTACGCGATCCTATCGACGATCTAAACAAGGTTCATGTTTTAAGAAATGAGAGATTACAAGAGGAAGAGGAAGAAAATGAGGAGAGAAGGAAGAGAGAAGAAAAAAGGCTTACCTTCTATGGAGAGAGAGAGAGTTGGCTGGGAAGGGATGGAGAGAGTGAGGGAGGAGGTGAGGGAGGAGAGGGGAGTAGGGGAAAATTAATTCAAAATGTTACATCTAGGCCCCTCCCTTCTACTAACACAAATGCTACACTCCCTACTAACAATTAAGACCCAACAATATTACACTAGTACAAATGACCCAAATAAAATGCTAGGCATAATTATTATAACACATAAATATTTAAATAGATAATAATTTAAATAAACAGATAGGCAAATAATTAAACAATAATCATTTATTACTAATAAAATAGAGCCTAGTTTTCGGGTCGTGACATTCACTCCCCCTTAAAGAAAATTCGGCCCGAATTTTAACGAGACCTACCCGAATGATCAAGTAGCCATTAATACGATAGTTCCGTCATTTCCCAAATTCCTCAATCATCCATTCTAAACCACCACGTAGTAACCTTAAATAATGTTCACCATACCACGACCTCTCGCACATAACTTCCTTCAATCATAACCTTCACTACTAATTAGAATCCATAATCAAAATTGGAGAATCCCAATTGCTCCCAAACATAACTCTCGAGATATCCTAAGCTCATCTTATTCATAACCTTAATTACACTGCAAAGGTGTTTCGTTTTGTAAATCACATACTTAGTAGTATTCCCCAGAAATTCAAAACATCACCATCCCGAGCCTAATTAGCTTTTAAAATATAAAAAGGCTAAATGAATTCCTATTTCCACAATATTCATCGAAATGGCTACATCTCTATGGATTACCATTATAGTGCTTTCACTTTGAGTTAACACCTTAAATTAATAGTACCATACAACCCCAAAATTTCTCGTACAAAGTGTCCACTTAATCTATGTTATACTCTCATCCCTTCATTAATCCGGTCTTGAAGCCTAAACAATTCAATATACTCAATAGTCCGCAAAACGATCCAAATTTCATCTTCAAAAGATTTTCTCTAACTCCCATTTAAATTATAATCCGTGTTCATAAACCCAAGGAAATCAACAAATCTCAAATCCTCAATAGCTAACCCAAGTTAGTCTCTCACGCATACATTTATTAACCTAATGATACTTAGGCTCAATGGTACTTCCAAAATCATAAACTAATTAGCTAGCCTCATTCCAATAGCTCCATTACCAAATCACAATATTCTTTAATTATGCCCAAATATTGATACTCGGCTTTCTTCACATACCCTTGGTCCAAATCGCGAAACGCCACCAAGGAGAGATTTAGGACCATAGAACCACTATGTAACCAAAATTCAAAATGCCTTTAACATAGATCGAGAAATTGTTACTCTCCCAAAATGTACTTATTAGTCCTTTCTAACTTAACACGCTTACCACCATTATTGATTATACATTCCACCATACACTCATTACCCATAACAATTCACGCATCCCTCCATACTAATCAATCTCGATGTACTCACGGAGATGTACTAAAAGGAAACGAAATCTCTTAACAAGAAACCCTCGGTTGAATCCTCAACTTTTACAACTCAACCGTTACAATATAGATATTGATCTAATTATCAGTACTGCAACCTTGTACCACACAATGCAATTTAACTCCAAGCTTCTCCTCAAACACTAGGTACCATTCGGAAGCAAACGAAAATCTTACGAATGATAAATACACCCAACAAATTGACCGAAACTAAATACTCGGATTTCAATTAAGAAAAGATAGGTATAACCCTTCCCAAAGGAACTGTCTCAAACAGTTTTAAGAAATTAGGAATGGAGAATACATCAATCCCCCTACAACAATAGACTAAAGCAATAGTAACATCAAAATCTTGTAATAGCAACATGGCTAATTAGCAGGTGAGACATAACCATACTTAAGCACATCATAAGCATATAAGACTTCATCAGATACCCTAAACTCCTCCATAGGAGTAGACACCTACAACACATAAGTCAAAGACTCAGAAGTAATAAATGCAACTAAATGCACAGAAACACATAGATGCAATGATCCTATAATGCACGCGCTCGCTCTCACGACGCTAAATAATACCTCCTGAAATTTATCCGTTACCTGGTGAGTGCTGATTGATCGCAATTACTCTACCCTATACCTTAGGGTTCCCCGAAGCATCTCTCTTCTGACCCGGTGAAGTACTGGTTCCTGTTCCTGATGATTGAACCTTAAACCTCGGACAATCCTTTATAAAGTGACCCAGTTGACCACAATTGATACATTTTCCTTGCTTCTTCCAACACTTATCCTCCAAATGGCCTTCTCTCTGACAGTAAGTGCAAAGCCACCTACCTTGTTTCCCTTGTTTCCCCGGAGTAGTACCCGGATTCCCTAGCGTGGTTTGTTCTTTAAACTGAGATGGTGCTCCCAAATTACCTCGGTTATCTGAACGGTGTTGTGGTTGAGATTTAGCATGGCTTACTTGTTTACCCGTATTTGCAACCTCGGTCTTCCTCTTATACTCCCCAATATCTTGCTCGATCAAGTATGCCCGGTCTACCGCATCCTGAAATGTCACAATCCTCTGGGCTATAAGTTGAGTACGAATAGAAGTCTTTAAACCCCGGATGAATCTCATAGCCTTCTGTTCTTCGGTCCTCACAAGATAGTCACAATACCGGGCTAATTCTGTGAACTTAGCCGAGTATTGAGCTATAGACAACAAACCTTGCTCCAAGTTGAGAAGCTCGATCTCCTTTCGGTTTTGATCCACTACCGGAATGAAATGCTCCTTGAACTTTCGCACAAACAATTCCCATGCATACACTGTGTGGGTATCATCCCAACTCGCTTTAACACCCTTCCACCAATGCTCGGCGGTACCCACAAGTTTATAAGCCGCAAACCGGACCTTGTCTTCATCGGTGCAACCAAAGACATCATAAATTTTCTCCATCGACTCAATCCATAGCTCGGCCTTCCTTACATCGGGTTCCCCATTGAACTCAACCGGTTTCAATTTCAGAAATTGTTCTAATCCATAGCGGGGTGGTGGTGCTTGTTCTACCCTCGGACCTTGATCATGTATGGCCTTCATGGCCGCCTCAAACATGCCCTGAAACATTGCACGGGCTTCATCCCTCGTTTTATTCTGACTTGCATTACCGGTATTACTTTCACCACTTCTCCTTCGAGCCATTTCAAACAAGTACCTGCATAAAACAACAATTGTTACTCACTCCGAACACACTACCCTCTTAGGTTATACTAATCCACCTAGACTTATAATTAGAGACAAACCATAGCTCTGATACCAACTCTCGCGCCCCCGAACCCGCGGGTCCGGAATACGCGAGCTGGACGTCGACTTAAAACCAAAACTCTAAAATATAGAAGTTAAAAATTCCATTTTGAACCAAAAGATGATAACACAAGGTTTTACAAATCCAAGTTTAAATCAACAAAGTGCATCTAACATAAGCTCCACAGCTTATACCAAAAAGAATAAAATATACAATTCTTAATGACGTCAATAATGGTAAAATTATCCCCAAAAGGTTATACATTTAAATAATGTAAACCGATCCATAACAACCTGCCCCAAAATCTCAATCCTCTCGACATCCTCCTCGATCCGCGAATCCTAATCCTTTTCCTCTTGGGGGGGGGGTTAAGGAAAAACAAAGATGGAAATAAACGGGGTGAGATAAAATCTCAGTAAGTTACTAATGCAACTACATGACATGCTATAATGCAATAAGCAATAAACAATGATAAATATCACATAGCATGAAACAATTAACAGTCATCAGATAGCAGCGAAAAGTAAACACATAACAAAGGATATTAGCCAAGGTTTCCCAACTGATAGAACCAATAAAGGGTCGCTGCGCAGCTTCAACAATCCACCAATCCATATCTTCACAGTAGCATAAAAGCCAAAGAGAAAACCCCGGTCAGAAGCGACCAATCAACCCATCAATCAAACAAACCATCTTCATAGTAGCATAAAAGCTGAAGAGAAACCCGGTACCGGAACCAATAACAATGATAAAGTGCCACAAGGGGCGGGAGCCATGCCACAAAGTCATGCTCCAAAACGATTAGCTAGAATACCCACAACGGAGCTAGCTCATCCCAACCAAGGCCAATCTGGATGAGGACAGAAGGACCAATGGGCGATGCTATACTGGACTTGGCTCGTGCCATTACAGCATTATCCATTGCCTGACTCGATACACAAATAACCAGCTGGACTTTCAATAATGCTAAGTAATAAAATACCAGCACGGTAAACAGCTAAGGATTCCAAAGTAGGGAACCATACCAATTAATCACCATAAAAGATGCAAACGATTACTCAAGAAGAGTTCAACAACAATAGCATAAGGAGTTTCTCATAAAAGAGTCCAACAACATTGACCATTAAAACATAATGATTCCAAGATAAGGCACGTACCAAATACATCCTAAATATGATACCCACAAGTTAGTCATAAAGAGCACAACCCAAACGGTCGCTCCCTAATGGCACAATGACTATTACCAAAATGACCATAAACATTTACTCAAAAGATATACTAGGAATATGAACTCAACCATCTCATCACACCTGGAATTCCAAATAAGAAATCCGAATGAATACATCTTAAGGTTAATCAAACCGTAGGTACCCAATTGCCAATTCACGCTTTATCTCCGTTCATAACGAACCCATTCTAAACACCCCAAACGAATCCGAAAGGTTACCCTTATTAGAACATGATCACGACAGGATTAAACCCTACACCTTGGTGTTCAATAACAACCCTCTAGGTACTATAGGACATCGCCTAAAACCTAGACCAAGTCTTACGGGAAATTCAATTCGGTTGGAACAAACACGAACACATCATAAGATGCCCAAACAATACTTGATCAAATTACATAACACTATTGTTCACAAAGGAACCAATTTTATTTACTAAAGTGCTCCACGGTGTTATCTTAAGTTAATTAGAAGAAGGTACCCTAAACTAGTTAAGCCATTTAGTTAAAACAAGCAAAAAGGACAAAATCCTGGAACAGTGAGCGGGCGGGCGCCTGGCATGGGGCGAGCGGGCGCCTGAATGACCAGAAGGTCTGGCCATCAGGAAAGGGTATGCAGGCGGGCGCTTGGGTCCAGGCGGGCGGGCGCCTGGTCTGGATTCCAGCCGGGAAAACAGAGCTGGGTTCATGATGTTCTTACCCATTTCTCACCACACTCAAAATCAAACACAATCAATCTTCCACCCAGCATAAATATGAACCCAAAACAACTTATAACTAGAACGGGGACTCAAATAGTACCATTCATCAACCAAGATCAAGATTCAAACCCAACATTCCTAAAATCACCATTTTTGACCAAAACTCCAAATAAATTCCAAACTCAACCAAACTTCAAATATAACACATCAAGCATAATATAAACATGATATGAACATTTTAGCATAAAAATGGGTAAAAGCAACTTACTTGATAAATCTCAAAGTTGACGGAATTCAATTCTTTTTTATTCTACGCGATCCTATCGACGATCTAAACAAGGTTCATGTTTTAAGAAATGAGATATTACAAGAGGAAGAGGAAGAAAATGAGGAGAGAAGAAAGAGAGAAGAAAAAAGGCTTACCTTCTATAGAGAGAGAGAGAGTTGGCTGGGAAGCGATGGAGAGAGTGAGGGAGGAGGTGAGGGAGGAGAGGGGAGTAGGGGAAAATTAATTCAAAATGTTACATTTAGGCCCCTCCCTTCTACTAACACAAATGCTACACTCCCTACTAACAATTAAGACCCAACAATATTACACTAGCACAAATGACCCAAAAAAAATGCTAGGCATAATTATTATAACACATAAATATTTAAATAGATAATAATTTAAATAAACAGATAGGCAAATAATTAAACAATTATCATTTATTACTAATAAAATAGAGCCTAGTTTTTGGGTCGTGACACTCAGTCCCTATAAATAGAACCCCTTGCTGATCATTTCAGGGGGGGGGGAGAAATACACATTAGGGAGGTCACTCTGCTAGAATTACCACAGAGTAAGAGTGAGAGTGATCATAAACCAAAAAAGGAGAGAAGAAAGGAAGATTGGCCATAACCATCATAGGTAAGGCCACCTCCCCCCTACTTTCTCTTCATCTTACTCCTATTTTCTTTCTTATATCTTGGTTATACATGTATTTACTCTTCATTCATGCAAAGACTTGTCCATTTCAAGCACCTTTTATTTCTTGCAAGACCTGTCCATTATCAAGCACTATATACCTATCTATTACATTACTATCTTGTCCAAGCTATGAGAAGTTCAAAGGTGCCCTCCATACCTTATATGGAAGAGGTTCTAAACCTAGACACTCATAGACTTGTTGATTGTCATTTATATTCATCATTCATTTAAATGTTATGCTTGTTTGGCCATGATAATTATGAGGGTGATGGAACCTTAGTGTTCATCATTTTCCTCTTTGGTTTAGCCTCAAAATCCTACTTTTGGGTCATAAAGATTCAATCTTTATGTGTTATTTTGACTCTTGGAAGGATTTTAAGTCATAAAATGTCATCTTGGTGATAAAGTTCCAATCTTTATTCACCAAATGACCAACTTTGGTCCAAAGGGGATATTCATCAACTTTCTTGATTTTCTCCTATGATTGCTCATGATCACACCCAAATACTTGTTTTGGGGAACCAAGTGATGATCATTTAGCATAGAAATGATGTTATAAAACTTGTAAAATGATTTCTTGCAAACTGGGATCAAAAACAGTTTGTCCAGCTTCAGAAAGAATGCCCTGTTTCTGTTCTGAACTGGACTGTTCTTGAGCAAACTGTAAAAACCCCAGAATTACCTCCTCCAGCCATACGGCTACTTTAGGTAGGAGGGCAAAATTGCCTGTTTTGCCCTCTGACCTTTATCTTATCACTCAAGACCCCTTTTTCAGCCGAGTTTTCTCAAATAAAATCAACGACATAATTTTTTCCGTTAAACACACACACACACATATGCACATTTTAACTAACTTAGGGAGACTTGGCTTTGTCCGAGGCAACTTAAGAGGACGTAAAAACTCTTCCCAAGTTGTAACCTGACCTCCGAACCTTTGAACTCAAACCTTGTCATTTTGTTGGGTTTAAAATTAACAAAATGTGGCGACTCCGTTAAATTTGACTGGTTCCCGTGTTTGGCGTTTCGCCCCATACACCATCGCATTTCCGCGTGCGGGGCGGGATCCTTACACCAGGTCCTATGCAAGGTCTGACCGGGTCCTTACATAGGTCTGCCCGGACCCTCTAGTTTTCCAGTTTCTTGTTTTTTCCTCTAAATTCCTAAAATCCCTCAAAGGTCCTTCAACCCAAATTCCAATTAAGTCCTTTAGGATTCATTCTATTTGTGTGTGACCTTATAGGATTACACTAAGTTGGCAATGGGTTTAAACATAAACCCATAAGATATGATTAGGTTCTAGCAAACCGTCATACCTACCCAAATAGTGTAACTATATATAAGTTCGCATTCCTTTATAGAACATGTCACAATCACTTTGTCCACGATGTCATTAAACATAAGTCATGGTTATTGAGTTAACTTGTATTTGTTCAATACTTTCTCGATCCCGAATATGTTGATAATCTAAATGACATTGATCCAATCAATTCACTTGAGTTTGGCCAAACATTTCATCAACATCATTCTACGAGGGGCTCAAGCTTGACATCTCTCCGAAGAAGGACAAATCCATTTAGCTTATTATTCTTCCCTACGTGAATCCGATTATGCCAATCATACCCTTTATAACTACCTGGTTAAAGGTAGTGTTTGAATATGTCAAACATAATGTTCATCAAGTAGAAGACTATAATAACTTCGTGTCTAAGGATTCAAATGACATAACTAATATGAGATCTATATATGACATTGACCATGACATAAATCTGATAGAGCAGGTCATGTTTAGTACCTTGTTCTCCAACAAGTACCCATAAGTCTAGCATGATCATCCCATGATCATTTAGACTTATACTAGTACTTCATAAGTACTAGGGACGGAGATTATTATAAGTAAACATGAACAACAATAATAATCAAAACATCTCTTTATTAATATGAATGAAATGATAACATACATAACGTTTAAATAAACGTGCCTAGGGCACCAACACTAACAGTCTTCAAATCTATACCTCTTCGGATTCCCGAAATTAGCTTTTTAAGATCTTCCTTGTGCTAACCAATGTTCATCGGGAACTGAACTTGAACTTTCTGGTGCTTCAGTCTCTGTTTCTGTTGGTGGATCCTGATCAACATCTGAGTGTGGGACAACTAACTCTTCAGTATCTTGTTGCTCCACCTGTTTATCAACACCGCCAACACTTGAAACAATCGTAGATCTCATAATAGGGTTAATAACAGAATTCTCATCAAATATGACATTTCTACTGATAATTACCTTATTTTCTTATGGAGACCAAATACGGTATCCCTTGACACCATCCCTATACCCCATAAATGCTCCATTTCTAGCTCTAGGTTCTAACTTCTCATCATCCACATGATAATAAGCAGTACACCCAAAAGCTCTTAAAATAGAATAATCAACAGGCTTACCGGTCCATACCTCATGGGGAACTTTGAGGCCAATACCGGCGTGAGGTCCACGATTAATCAAGTAACATGTTGTACTAACCGCTTCTGCCCAGAACCGCTTAAACAACCCTTCATTGGAGAGCATTCACCTCGCAAGAACAAGACTTGATGAGACAAGTAAGCAATCACAAGAACACAGATTTACGTGGTTCACCAACTTGGCTACGTCCACGGGGAGGGGAGAGAATATTATTATCAATCTGGAGAAACAATTACAAAGATTACACTATTACTGTTGCACGAATTTGATCAAAAAATTCCTAACTGTGCAACTCTATAATTATAGATCTCCCTGAGCACTCTAATAATCTGTCTATGACAATCTGAGGTGTGTTTTTGGTCCTAGGATGATAGCCTCTATTTATACTACTCTAATCCTAGCTCATAATCTGGTAAGAACTTGGAATAAGAAACCAAAACAGAGTCTAAACCTTTCCTTCCACGAATTCCAATATGCAGTGAATTCTGGCCTGAATTGCTCTTGGTTCAGTCGAGTCTAGGGCATGGTTCGGCCGAACCAGTTCCTTGACTCCGCCGAATCCCTTCCTTCCCTAGCCCGAACCTCTGTTGCTCCCAAAAACTCTTTATTTTCGATTCGCCTGGTTCGGCCGAGTCCTATCCTAAGTTCGGCCAATCCTGCCCTGCTACGTCCCAGAATTACAAAATCTTCCTGTTGCTTAACCCTTTAACTTAGCATCCCAAATTCAAAAGCATTAACCCAACACAAGTTAATTAAGAATAGGAAACTAATCAGGAGGGTATTTGACTGTATCTTTAACATGCCCCCGCAAGATGATGGAGAATATAACAACTGTAAAAGACACCTCAAAGTCTTATTGATCTTGTGTGCAATATTTATACAAGACTTACTCTCTGAATAAGTACAAAACTAAATATACAAGTTGATTTAGAATAGGAAACTAATCAGGATAGTCTTTGACTGTATCTCTAACAGAAATTAGAGTAAATCGGTGGCGAGAAGAAACAATTTGCCAATAAGATGTCGCTACTAGGATTGTGAAATTAACACTAAAGATAAGATAAGGAGTAAAAAGAAGGAGGGGCAGGTGTAGATACCCCGGGGGAAACTACGGCTTAGCTAGAGCGCGTGAATTATCTTAGGATGTCTAATTGTGTTTTAGAGTCGCCACCCACGTTTTTGAGGAACGTAAGAAAACCTAATGTTTATGAGCCTAAGTTTGATTTACAAAAACAGAGATTCTTTGGGATGAGGGGTTCGGGGGTTAGGTTACGAAATGGGAAGTACTTAAACACCCATTTCGCCCGAGCAATGTTGGTCTTGTTTGTCCATAATTCACTTTAAAGATGAATGTGTTCTTCGTATTTGAATAATGATAAAAAGGGGGTTATATAGTTTAAAATGTAGGGAGATAACTCCTAGGACAATTCAATGTAATGAAAGGGCCATTGGTGTCATGTCCCAAATGGTTTTGGGGTGATTGCACATTTGATTGAAGAAGAAGAATAATTAGAAGAAGAAGTAAATAATAAAGTTAATACATTTTAACTATAATATCCTTAAAAGAGAACCTCTTAAAAAAATTCTTGAAGAAGAGGTTGAATACTTGGAGAGAATACCTTTTGTAAATTGCCTAGAGTTTTGTTTTGAGAATAGTTTTCAAGGTTTAGACCCTTTTTCAATGATGGATTGGGGGGTTTTTATAGTTGAAAATGTGTGCTTTTTGGAGCCAAACGGAGTCTCCAGAAAATCTTTCCCGGGCAAAATCATGTATAATGAGCAAGGGAGAGATTCTTGGGCAGAATCTGTAACTGACACACCCCAGAAGCGCACGCATCATACCTAGACGGCGGAAGGCGCGCGCATCTGGCCTCAGGGGGCGGAGGCGCGTGACTCTGAAAGGCAAATTTTGACAGAATGGACTAGAAAGTTAGAACTGTTATTCAGTTTAGTCCCGGGACTTAACGGAGCCCATCTGGAACTTAACCAAAGTAACAGAAACTAACAGAAAACACTTAAAATAGGGAGAAACACAAAATCAAGTGTCCAATTGGGGTGAGCTGTCCAAGGCGGGGTGTCTACAGAGCCCCTCGGTGGCATGGATTGCAAAGCAAACACGCCGACAAAAGAAAGACATCCGCCTAGGACATCACCAAGAAAAAGAAAAGACTCGATAAAAGCAGGAATTTGAAATTGCGAGGGATAGAGGTGCGCTCCTTATGTGAGCGGCTTGGCTGATAATAAAAGGTTCGGTGGCATGAAGCGGCCCACCGTGGCCACAGCGGGACCTGGGGGTCCGTTTGCTGGAAGCGGGATCCGTTTGCTGGTGGTGAGATTTGTTTGCTAGAAGCGGGACCTGTTTGCTGGTGGCGAGATCCATTTACTGGAAGCGAGACCTGTTTGCTGGTGGCGAGATCCGTTTGCTGGAAGCGGGACCTGTTTGCTGGTGGTGAGATCCGTTTGTTGGAAGCGGGATCCGTTTGCTGGTAGCGAGATCCGTTTGCTGGAAAAACGGGTACTGAGGGACCGTCTGCTTGAATGCGGGACCCAGAGGACCGTCTGCTTGAATAACGGGTACCGAGGGACCGTCTGCTTGAATAGCGGGTACCGAGGGACCGTCTGCTTGAATGCGGGACCTAGAGGACTGTTTGTTGGAAGCCGAACCTGTTTGCTGGTGGCGAGATCCGTTTGCTGGAAGCGGGATCCGTTTGCTGGTGGTGAGATCCGTCTACTGGAATAGCAGGTACCGAGGTACCATCTGCTTGAATGCGAGACCCAGATGACTGTCTGCTTGAATACGGGACCCAGAGGACCATCTGCTTGAATAGCGGGTACCGAGGGACCGTCTACTTGAAGATCTTGCTTGATAAGGAGGTGGTGATTTTGTGGCTCACCCAGGACCAAGTTGTTGCCGTGAGTCGCATTTTGATGTTGACTGTTTGACTTTGACTTTTGGTGGGGTGTGGGCACAGTTGACTGCGGAGTGCTTTCTGCTGGGGATGAATTGTAAAAAAAACTGATCTTTGATGGTGTCCGTTTACGAAGTTCTGTGAGCTTGGAACTCGCAAGGGGACATTAATGTAGTGCATTGATCCTTGCATGGGAAGTTGCATTTGAAACTATCAGAGAGTAGAAGGCGCGCGCTTCCTATTGCTGATGTGGGAGGCGCGCGCGGCTGAGGAGTATATCGGGAGGCGCGCGCATCTCGTTTAAGTTCAGTATATATATACAGAAATCGCTTATTCTGTTCGGCCAAGTTCAAAAATTTCTCAAAGCCCTCCCAATTCTGAGTCAAAATTTTTCAAAGGAATCGTCCCAAAACACTTCCTTTGTTGATTAGGAGTGATTTCGTTGCGAAAACATGTTAAGTCCGCGTCAATCTCTGCCATTAGAGATGCCCGAGGGTGAGGAGCCCGAAATTGGGGTTGAAGCTATGGACCCAAGCTTGCTTACTTTCCAGTCTCATACCCATATTTCTCACTTTGTGACTTCGGGTTTGGTAAGAATGCTTCGTCTTCTTTGTCGATTTCGGATTTCATGATGTTCCATTTTACCCGAAATATTGTTGCAGCAACTTTGTTGATCGTCCATTGCATGTTGTTTATTTCTGGTGATTTGTTGTAAGAAACATGTTGGGATACTCATTTTCATGTTCACACACTTGCTTGCACATTGTGACACTGCCATGCTATCGAAATCTTCATGTCGGATTCATCCGTTTTCTAGCAGTTATGCTGACGAAATTTTCTCTGTTTCTTGTCTCTTTTTAGGAATGGAGCCGTCTGACAGAGATTCGAGGTAGGGCTCATGGGCCCATCTCCATATGGAAGAAGCTGCCTGAGAACGTTCGGGCCCGAGTTACAAAGACCCATTTTGGTCTTTTTGTCACCAACCTTCCAGTTTTAAAGAATGATCCTGATGTGGTCTAGGCATTGAGGGAAAGATGGTGGGATACCACCCACACCTTTCATTTACCCATGGGCGAGGTGACTATGATGCCCACTAACTTCACAGCTTTGACGGGTATACCGTTCATGGGAGAACCGGTCCCTTGTGCTCAGAGAGTGGCTCATCGGACTCCTGATGAGCTGTTGGCTCTGGTTGATTGCCGTTTTGTTACGAAGAACTATCGGGTGACTTGGGGAAGCATCCGCCGTTATTTTAACATCCTCTTGGCCGATCCTCGGGGTGTGACTGCTGATAGGGTCGATGCTTTGGCCCGTTGCTTTATCTGGTATTTGTTGTCCCATACTTTCTTTGCCAATGAAGGGTCTCCAGCCTCTCTGCCTTTGTTGGATCTTTTGTTGGACCTGGATGATATTGGCCGGTATAACTGGGGCGTTGCGGGTCTGGCCGCTTGTTATCATGGCATAGATTTGGCCAGCCGCTCGATTGGCAGCTCGGTTACAGGCTTTAGCTTGTTGTGGGAGGTATACCACTTTTTGTACCTTTTACACTTTTCTTGTCTTGGTTTTAACTGCTTTTGTTGACTGTCATTAACTCTGTTTCTGCTTTTTGTCTACAGCTCTGGGCCTTTGCTGTCCTGAATCTGAGGGACTTCAAGATTGATAAGGAAGGCCAGCCCCAGTATGCTGACTGTGCACGGTGGTCGTACATGAAGAGGAATGTGAAGACCGGTACGAACCTCATCAGTCTTACCTCGGTCCGGCGGTATTTGGACAACTTGAGGCCTGAGTCTGTTGTCTTTTCCCTATACCTGTGGAGGTTGGTTCAACACTGGTTTGAGCATACTCTAATTCCTACCCGTACCTGACTTTTGATGAGTTCGGTGGAGTGCATGGCTCTGTATTTGGGAGACAGAGTGTTCTGGCAGCATGGCATCTAGATGACGGATTTTTACAACCCCCCTCGTCCTGCAGTTCCAGATGTTCCTCCCTTATGTCCTCGCATTTGTAGGTCACTTTCAGAGGCAGACCGTGCGGCATACAAGGCAGGGATTGATGTTGTCCCCTACATTTACCTGGATCAGGATTATGGCCTTTTTTAGGGAGAACAATCTAATGCAGGGTTTTAAGTTTGCTGACCCGAGGAGAGCACAGGCTGCTCCCACGACCTCCGCTCGGTTTTTTATGCCACCGGTGCCGGGCATTCCTTTGATCCTCCTTTGCCTCCTCCGTACTATACTTATTCAAACTTTGGGGTTTTCAAGGAGCAGAGGGAGATTGTTCCTGAGGACATGTCGCCGGAGAAAGAGCATCCTGCTCAGGCTGCTTTGGTATACTTTTCTGACTGTCTTTGCATTTCTCAGTTCCAGCCTTGCTTTCAGTTCCTTGTATTAATGCAATTTTCTTTTTTGTCCTCCGTTGTAACAGGTACTTGTAGCTTCTTATAGGCACTTGGGCAGAGAGAACAAAAGGATGAGGAGGATACTGCATCAGCTGGAGGAGAGGGTGCTAGGGCTGTGCAGGGACATTGCTGCTATGACTAGAGATACTGCTGGTGCTGTCTCTAGTGCCGTGAGAGGAGCTGCCCGAGGTGCTCGAGGCATGGGATGAGGCTACAGGGACACCGCACTGGATATTGATGAGGCTGTCTCTTCGGCAAGGCAGTCACTGAGCATGAGTCTGAGCCGAGGAGGTAGCCAGAGTAGGGGCGGTGCCAGTCAGAGCAAGGGCGGTGTATCAGGGAGAGCTGCCAAGAGGACCCAGCATGATATTGTGGTGGAGACATTTGAGGAAGAAGAATCTGCTGATGATGATGATGATGATGACGAGGAGACTGAGAGCGGCAGTGGGGGTGGGCACGGTGCTGCCGATGATGATGATTCTGAGTAGTATTCTGAGGAGGATGAGAGACTGAAAACACTTTTATTTACATGTAATAAATATTTAGCACGTATTTACAATCCTATCTATTTACTACGTTTTTTTAGTTATCTATCTAGACTATGTCCTAAGTGTCTACTCTTTACAAACAAATGTGTGCCCAAAGTGTGTTTGCTGTTGTCGTTTGAGTTTCTTTTGTTGCTGGGATTGATCTTTTTTGCAGGTTGAAGGTGTTGGAACGCCTGGGTTCTGTTCTGAACTGACAAAGGCTATTTCTGTTTATGTCTTCTGTCAAAGGCGCGCGCGCCTCGATTTGGGCACGGGAGGCGCGCGCGTCTTTCATCGCTTGTCGGAGGCGCGCGCTTCTGGCTTGCTGAATTCCAGCCCCTTTCTTTTCTAAGCAGAGTACTCCAATAGCTATAAATTTAAACCATTTTCGACCAGAATGGTCACACAGCAATATTCTGCATCTTTTCCCTTCCAATATACCTCAAAATTCTTGTAGCGATGGCCCCGATGACCTTCACTTTTGAAGTCAAAGTTTTCGTCCCTGAAGGCGATAAGTCCGTCCCTATTGCACCAATTGTGAAGGCACGTCCCAGCGTCTTTGACCGTTTGGGAAGGCCAAATGAGGGTGTTATTATCATTGATTCCGTGAAGCCGGTGGTCCATGTGAGGGATTATAGGCCCCGTTATTTGCCTAAGAAGAAGAAAGGTAAGGGAAATTCTTCTCATGTGTGGAAGCGTCCCATGGTTGTTCCCGCTAAGGTTCCGCTTGACAAAGGGAAGGCCGTTGATGAAGCTCCGTCACGTCCTAGTGTCTTCTCTCGTCTTGGTGGTCTCAAGAATGTTTCGCCCCCATCCAAGAAGACTAAAGGCCACATCAAGAAGCAATGGGTTCCCAAGTCTAAGAAAGAATAGATTTTTTTTTGTACCTCGAGATTGCAATTAAAATAGACCACTTGTTTAGGATTTAATGTTTTATGTCTTTTAATAGCTCAACATTTCCATTGTAATGGCAAAAATGATTTAAGGATTTGAATAAAATTACATCTCGTTAATTGAAATGATTTGGGTATTTGTTATGATTTAGACCGCGCCCGAGGGTTGCCTACGTTCCTCCAGTGTAGAGGCTTAGGTCTCTGTAGTTCAAACAAACGAAGACCTTTTTTTTTTGTGCACCCTATTTTTTGCCTAGACCGCCCTTTCGGGTTTTCAATCTAGCGGGCTTCTTTTTTGCACGTGCTCTAATTTTTTCCTAGGCCGCCCTTGCGGGTTTTCAACCTAGCGAGCTTTTTTTTTTTTTTTTTTAATGGTCTTCGTTTATTAAGTGTAGAGTCTCTTCAGCTTGTCGAGGTTGACTTCCTTCGGCAGCTGATCTCCATCTGAATCCACGAGTCGGACTGCACCGCCGCTTAGTATCTTTTTGACCACGTATGGACCGATCCATCGGGGTCCCCATTTCCCAAGGGGGTTCATGGCATTAGGAGGATGTTGTCTTAGGACCAAATCTCCCACCTTGATGTTTCGAGGCTTCACCTTTTTGTTGAAAGCCCTTGCCATTCTTTGTTGATAGGCTCTCGTACGTTCGAGTGCCCTTAGACTTTTCTCGTCGAGTAGAGCTAGCTGTTCATATCGACTTTGCATCCAATCGATTTCATTGACTTGGTTCTCGAGGAGGACCCGTAGAGATGGGACTTCGAGCTCTATTGGGAGTACAGCTTCGGAACCATACACCAGTGCATAAGGAGTTTCTCCAGTTGTTGTCCGTATTGACGTGCGGTAGCCCCACAATGCTAGAGGTAGCTTTTCGGGCCAATCCCTTTTGGTGGAGGCCATTTTCTTCACAATGGTCTCGATTGTCTTATTAGCTGCTTCGACCTCGCCGTTTGCTTGAGGGAGGTATGGAGATGACTTGTGCTTAGTAATCTTGTATTCTACCAGGAGTGCGTCCATCTCTTTATCAAAGTGAGAACCGTTGTCTGAGATGAATTCATGAGGAACGCCGTACCGGCACATAATGTGGGTCTTCATGAATTCGGCCACTTTCTTGGCATTGAGAACCCGGTAAGCCTGTGCTTCGACCCATTTTGTAAAATAGTCCACGGCTACTAGGACGAAAGATTGTCCGTTGCTGCCAGTAGGGTGAACTTTGCCGATGATGTCTATGCCCCAACAAGAGAAAGGCCATGGCATGGTCATGTTGTAAAGTTGTGAGGGTGGAGCGTGCTGTAGGTTGGCATGGAATTGGCATTTGGTGCACCTTTTGACTTTCTCGATGCAGTCTCTTTCCATGGTACTCCAATAATAACCCATGCGGAGTATCTTCTTGGTCAACATAAACCCGTTCATGTGGGGCCCACATTCACCCTCGTCGATCTCATGCATTATTTCTTGAGCTTCAATCTCATTTGCGCATAGGAGATTGATCCCTTCGTGGTGCCTTTTGCAACGCCATCTGAGACTTCTTATTGCTATTCTCGGGATAAGTGCCATTCTTGAGAAAATTCATGATATCTGAATACCACGGGGAGTTTTCCTGGACCTCGTTGATCTCGATACTCATGCAGTATGCCAGACTGTTCCTTCGGGAAATTTTAAAGGGCTTCACCATTTTACCCTCGGGCATTTCGACCAGTGAAGCGATGGTGGCTAGTGCATCGGCGAAGCGGTTCTTGTCCCTTGGCAGGTAGTTGAAGGTGATTTCTTGAAACTGTTCAACCAACTCCTCGAGATGTTGACCATACCGTTATAGAGTTGAGTCTTGAATCTTCCATTTTCCAGATGTCTGATTGATGATGTGTAAGGAATCACCAAATACCTTTAAGCTCGTGACATTTCTCTCGAGGGCCGCTTCGAGCCCTGCTATGCATGCTTCGTACTGAGCGATGTTGTTGGTGGCCTCAAATTCGAGGCGGATAGCAATTGGAGTATAGATGTCCTTTGGATCGACAAGTAACATCCCTATGCCATATCCATGCTTATTGGCCGCGTCATCGAAAAAAAAGTTGCCACTTATTCTCCTCTATTGTAGCGCAAATTAAATGCTCGTCGGGGAACTGTACATCTTCCCCATTCACTTCGTCACACGGAAATTCAGCAAGATGATCACTGAACACTTTCCCCCTGATGGATTTGAGTGTGACGTAAGTGATATCGTAGCCGGCGAGCATGAAGTACCATTTGGCTATTCTTGTTGACATGAAGGGCTTCTCGAAGATGTAGCGGTCCATTCTAGAGCCACATTCTTCTTGAGTAGCTTGAAGATCGGCTCACACATGGAAGTAAGTTGGTGCACGAACCGATTGATGTATTGAAGTCTGCCCATGAAACCTTTCATTTCTTTATGCGTCTTTGGAGGAGGCATGTCAATGATTGCCTTGATCTTGGAGGGATCGGTTTCAATTCCCCTCTCAGTGACCATATAACCGAGAACCTTTCCTCTGATGACCCCAAAAGTGCACTTTGCGGAATTGAGTCTCATGTTGTGTTATCGGAGTCATTGAAAGAACTTGCGAAGATCGATCAAATGTTGACCATTGGTTCCCTTTGAATGGATGATCATGTCATCTACATAGACCTCGATTTCTTTATGAATCATGTCATGGAATAGATCCGTAACAGCCCTTTGGTAGGTAGCCCCATCATTCCTTAACCCGAACGGCATGACTGTGTAGCAGAAAGTGCCCCACGGTGTTGTGAAAGCTGTCTTGTGTTGGTCCTCCTTGGACATGAGAATCTGATTGTAACCGGAAAAATCGTCCACAAATGAGCGGACTTCATAGTTGGCAGTCAAATAGACGAGCATCTCGATGTTTGGTAGCGGAAAATCATCTTTCGGGGAATCTTTGTTCAAATCCCGGAAGTCCACGCAAACTCGAACCTTGCCGTTTGCCTTTCTGACTGTCACAATGTTGGCTAGCCAAGTCGGATACTCAATGAATTTGATGAAACCCACACTGAGGAGCTTTTCAATCTCTTCTTTGACTTGTAGGGACCATTCTGGTTTGATCTTTCTGAGCTTCTGCTTTACTGGCTTGGCGTCCTCTCTGATTGGAATTCTGTGCTCTACGACCTTTCTGTCGAAACCTGGCATGTCTTTATATGACCATGCGAATACATCCACAAATTCCTTGAGCAGTGCAGTCAAACTGTCTCTGTCTTCCCCCTTGAAGAAGCTGCCTATCTTCGTTTCTTTCGGCTCTTCGTCGGTACCCAGATTAACAACATGCAATTCCTCATCAGCCGCTGGACCATTTTCACCACGACAACGAACCTGTTGAGCTAGTTCATTTATGTTATGTTTTCGTGGTCTATTTCATCATAATTTGAATCGTTATTAACCTGTTCATTAAGTTCGTTATTAGTTAATTCATCATTTATGATGTTTGCAATCTCGGGGTACTCAGAAATATCGAATTTTTCATTAGCAAAGAAAGGAAACAAACGCTCGGCTATGGCCTCCATATCCTCTTGGGTGAGGGTATTAGAGACACTCTCAGACTCGAAAGTAAGTGTGAGCCACTCTTCCTTTGTTGCTGTGCGGGGTATGCAACCCATTTCTCGAACCAAAAATTCCTCGGATACCACGGGCCCCTTCGTAGAATACCAGTTGTTGATTGGCTCGGAGCTTGGCTGGATCTCGCTGATAGATGGACTCTCCATTTCTGTGTTGTCAGAGATGGCGTTGACTTGATAATCGTCCATGATGGCAAATTCTTCGAACATGGAGGCTATATCAGACAATCCTTCCCCCACGGTAATCTCTACCTCGGACTCTATAGTCACCTTCTTACCCTACCACTCTCGGGGTGACATTGGATATGTCAGAATTTCACAATCAGTGAAGATCTCGAGACCGGGCTTTCTGACTCCCTTGTTGTTAACCCATGGCTCGGGAAAGATTATGTACGGAACATCTTCCCCTTGGCGAACAAAATAACCGTTCAGTGTGTTGCGGTAAGGACTCAAGTTGGGGATTTCATATTGTCGACCTTCTTTGCGAGCTTGGGTCTTTTGATTCTTGACCGCTTTCTCGTATTTTAAGTCATCTTTAGTAGGCTCGCATCCCAAACCAAACTTGTTTCTGACAAAAGGAACCTCTACGGGGTGCAATGTTCCTTGTTGAAGCTTCCCTAGGCCTAGACCAGGAAAGTGATTCATGTTCCTCATCATGCGGAGGATTTTAGGATTACCGAGGGTCCATTGCCCACTTCCCCCTTCTTTGTCAATGGCGTTGATACCGGAGAGAGTGGAATCTTCTATCCCGTGTTGAACTTGGTGGACGGGTTGTCCCCCATTTCTGTGGATGGTGACATTCTCGGCCATAACAGTGACTATCTCGTCCCCATTTCTGATCTTGACACGCTGATGGAGAGTGGAAGGGACAGCATTTGAACTGTGGATCCATGGTCGGCCCAAAAGTAAATTGAACGAAGACGGGACATCAAGTACTTGAAATGGGACGGACATGATCATGCTTCCAAATTCGATATCAACTTCTAGCATTCCCATGACTGTACGGGCAGTGCTGTCGTACCCTCTAATGACTTGGGTAGAAGGTTGTCAATTGGAGCTTTTGAGCCCTAGTATGCCCATGAGTCGGCTAGGCATTAAGTTGAGTGCGGAACCACCGTCTACTAATCCTCTTGAAATGGGTCTCCCCCTTGCCTTTACTTTGAGGTAGATGGCTTCATTGTGATCGGACCCAAATGGCGGGAGGTCCATGTCGGCAAAAGTGATGACATTTCCGAAGTGAATGTGACCTATCATTGCTGTGAGGTCTTCGGGAGTTGTGTCAGGAGAGACTGATGTGTCATCCATGTTCTTCATGACGAGGTCTCGGTGTTTCTTTGATGATGCAATAAGGTCCCAGATGGATATGTTGGCTTGCGTCTTCTTGAGTTGTGTCAATAAAGGGTCTTCAGGTGCATCTTGTGCTTTTGATCTTTGAGAAGAGGTGTTGGTTGCTGTATTCGTGGGAACCAAGGCGCTCGCTATTACCCGGCCACTGCGGGTGAGCACATTCACGGACCCTTGGAGCTTCTTCTTCCTATTCTCTAAGACTTCCCTCATAACTTCATCGTAAGTCACAACATAACAAGAATTGTCAAGTTTATTCATGCCATCGGAGCCCTCATTCACAAATGGGATCGAATGAGTGGTTCCTTCAAACTCTCCTACCTCTATTACATTGATACCACATTCATTAGGGATTATGAATTCCTTCTTGTCTATAAGGTCTTGGATGGTGTTGCGGATGGAGAAGCATTCCTCGGTGAGGTGGACGCTGCATTGATGGTAGTCATACCACTTGTGGTGGGCATGGTTGGGATGGAGCGGTTGTGGTTGCTTGTACCCTTGGAGAGGAGTGATTTGTCCCTTGGCCTTTAGAGCTTCATAGGCCTCGGTGATGGTCATGCCATTGAGAGGAGTGTAGACGCGGTCGTTTTGGAACCGATTGCCTTGTGGTGGAGGGACCCTTTTATAATTCCCCTCGTCAGTAGTAACGGCATTGACAGAAGCCTCTTTGTTTGAACTAGAGGCGGCCTTGTAACGGAAAGTAGGAGTAGCTTTCTTTATCTCCTTGAGCAAGTCATCCATGCGTACCCCTGCCTCATACATTTGGGAGAAGTCGGAGTAGCAAGCCCAACTTAGGTGGGTGCGGAGATCAATCTTGAGACACTTGAGGAAGATGTCCATTTGCTCTTTCGTGTTTGGCCTCTCAATAATTTTGAAAGAGCTTGTCATTCCATCTCCTTGTGAAGTCAATGAAGGACTCGTTGTCTCTTTGAGTGATGTTCTCGAGCTCTTTCCTTGTGGGCCGGTGAGTGGTGCTGCCTTGATATTGATTTTTGAAGGCAAGTATAGCGGCATCCCAATCAAGACGGACAGTGAGCAGGAGTGTTGCATACCAATCCTTTGCCGCCCCCTCGAGAGTGAGAGGAAAGCATTGAGCCATCACCTTTGGGGAGACCTTCTTCGGAACCATAGCCCAAATGTAAGTCTCGATGTGAGCCATCGGGCATGAGTTGCCCTTGAACTTGCTAATGTCGGGCATTTTGAACTTGTCGGGGAGAGCGGCCATCGTGCTCATGAGAATGGATGACTGATAAAGGCTTGTGTTGGAGCCTTTTCCCATTTTGAGGCCGTCAAATTCCTGATCTATGTAGGACATGATGGAATCGACCATTTTGTGGTCGTTGTTGTCGGTGCTTGGCTCCCCCACTTTTTTAGTACGGGCACTAACATATGGTCTTTCAAATAAACCTTGGGTCCATTCAGATTCCTCATTGTTGTTTACCCCCTTATTCTTGGAGAGCTTGAGGAGCTTGGCTTTCAATTGTTCGACTTCGGCCTTGTGGGCCGCTTGTTGGCTGTCAACATGAGCTTTCCACAAGTTTTCCTTGGTTTGAGCCTCTTGGTTAACGGTAGAGACTTGTTGTTGGAGTGCTTGAACCATGGCAGAAAGCTGTTCGAGAGTCATGGCGTTGTTGGTGCTGGAGTCGCCGGCCATTGATGATGTAGAAGCTGTTGGAGTGATCGGTTCACGGACAAGCCTATTGGATGAGTCCCTGTAGACGCGGGGAGTACCAATCGGACCTATAATTGGAGAAGTAGCCCTTGTCAGTCTCGGTTCACACTTTCGGTCCATGAAGAGGTTGAGAACACACATTGGGCACACGACTCGAACCACATAAGAAAAAAGACTCTTTTTTTATAAGCCGGAGGGACGGGGTCCCTTTTGGGGTTTCTAAGAAGATAATGGAATCGTCACACTAGTATATAGACCATTTCGCAGTCCCATATACTCATCGGATTCCATCACGTTTGTGAATCCTACATTATCGGGATTAAACTAAATCAATGTAGTAAAGCATACATGCGGGGACGGATTTTTTATTTTCGTCCAAAATGACCACTTTTGGGGACGGATTTTTATTGCGTCCGTATCAACAAGTTGGCATGTATGATTTGAAAACATTAGTTTAGGGAAATCTCGGTACATGAAAATCGACTTGGTCACGGAGTGCTAGACCCTAACTAGAATTGTTTGGTTTGTGCTCGGCTAAAGAGATGCTTAAAGGTCACCCCCGGCATGTAGTCTTGAACTACGCCAAGGGCTGAGGTTGACCGCTTCGAAAGAGTCAAGGTCGGGTGGAGGTTGAAACTTTCTAGGATGGGCCTCGACGGGTTTGGGGTTATGGACTTGTGCGACTCGATAGTGAGCAATTCATAGGGAGTAATGTGCATGTAGTGTGAGGTCTATCACGTGAGAAAATTTTTTATATTTTTTTTTTGAAAAGAAAAGATAAAAACACATAAAAATTACAACTCCCGAATCACCCGTGTGACCGGTAAATAAACACAAAATTAAGACAGTCCAAAGGTCCAATTCTGTTCTGATGCAGGCAACTGTGCCCACACCCCACTGTCTTATTCAGTCCCTGAAACCTGTTCTTGTCCTGGAAATTGGCCCAAAAGCGCGCGCCTCGGGCTGGTGTTGTGGGAAGCGCGCGCCTGGCACATTGTACATGGGAGGCACCCGCTTCTGGGCTGACCTGTCAAATTGTCAGAAACTTATGGACTCAGGGGATTGCCCTGGTCCTGATTGTGTAATGAAAACCCTGCAGTGTTTGTTAGCATGAAATAATAGGAAGAATAGGAAGAACACATGGAGGGCGGGCGATTCTGGAATGTGATGTGGGACGCGCGCGCTTTGGACCATGAAGGTCCGAGGCGCGCGCTTCCCATATCAATTTCCAGAATGCCCAGAAAAGTGAATTATGAACAGAAACACAAGTTTAACCCTCAAGCTGTCCCCAGCGGAGTCGCCACTGGAGATACCCCGGGGGAATCCACGGCTTGGCTAGAGCGCGTGAATTATCCTAGGATGTCTAATTGTGTTTTAGAGTCGCCACCCACGTTTTTGAGGAACGTAAGAAAACCTAATGTTTATGAGCCTAAGTTTGATTTACGAAAACAGAGATTCTTTGGGATGAGGGGTTCGGGTGTTAGGTTACGAAATGGGAAGTACTTAAACACCCATATCGCCCGAGCAATGTCGGTCTTGTTTGTCCATAATTCACTTTAAAGATGAATGTGTTCTTCCTATTTGAATAATGATAAAAAGGGGATTTTATAGTTTAAAATGTAGGGAGATAACTCCTAGGCCAATTCAATGTAATGAAAGGGCCATTGGTGTCATGTCCCAAATGGTTTTGGGGTGATTGCACATTTGATTGAAGAAGAAGAAGAAGAAGAAGAATTAGAAGTAGAAGAAGAAGAAAATAATAAAGTTAAGATATTTTGCCTATAATATCCTTCAAAGAGAACCTCTTAAAAAAGTCTTGAAGAAGAGGTTGAATACTTGGAGAGAATACCTTTTGTAAATTGCCTAGAGTTTTGTTTTGAGAAGAGTTTTCAAGGTTCAACCCCCTTTTCAATGATGGATTGGGGGGTTTTTATAGTTGAAAATGTGTGATTTTTGGAGCCAAACGGAGTCTCCAAGAAATCTTTCCCGGGCAAAATCATGTATAATGAGCAAGGGAGAGATTCTTGGGCAGAATCTATAGCTGACACACCCCAGAAGCGCGCGCATCACACCTAGGCGGTGGAAGGCGCGCGCGTCTGGCCTCAAGGGGCGGAGGCGCGCGACTCTGAAAGGCAAATTTTGACAGAATGGACTAGAAAGTTAGAACTGTTATTCAGTTTAGTCCTGGGACTTAACGGAGCCCGTCTGGAACTTAACCAAAGTAACAGAAACTAACAGAAAACACTTAAAAGAGGGAGAAACACAAAATCAAGTGTGCAATCGGGGTGAGCGGTCCAAGGCGGGGTGTCTACAGCAGGTGGTTTTTGTAGGTGATGGATTGACGGCGGAGAAAGTGAAAATGCAAATTTTGGGAGATATTGGCTTGATAAAGTGAAGATGGAGGAAAAAAAATGCAATTTTGGGATGTGAAGATGAAGGGGTGGAGAGAGAGAGAGTTGAATAGATATGTTATTTGGGAGGAACAATTGCTTTGTAGTTGTAGGTGATTTGTTTTTTTTTCGTTTCCAGTAATTGTTTTCATATAAATTTAATTAAGTGCTGATATTAACGAATATTATCAAATGTGGTTACATAACTAACTTTTGTTAGGTTTTAAGTGAATTTATAGACGGAGTGAGCATATTTGAAATAGTGTAAAAGTTCAATGAGGACATTTGCAAAAAAAAAAAAAAAAAAAGTTCAGTGATCACATTTGAAAGTTTGGTGATGAAAATATGGTTTTTCCTAAATTTTAATTAGTGGGACCCACATATCATATTCACATCAACAAGTTCACTTACGTTTCCTCACCTCAGTATCCATACTCACAACAACGTAATACTCTGTCCACCGATCCAAAATAGCTTTCGCTTTTGGATGGAAATTTTTGTCCAAAATTAGTGTCGTTTTTGAGTTAAAAAGTTTCAAATTCTTCTTTTGCCATTGCATTGGAACTTATAACACATTATTAATTTGTTAATGGTGTGATGTAATCTAAGAGAAAGGGATAGTAAATATAAATAATTTTGATACTTTGGTTATTAAGTTGTAGTAATAATTATATTAAAAAACTCGTTCCAGCTGGTGGCTGAAGACGTGATAGTGGTGAGTGATGACTTATTGGCTTAAAGTTGTTTAATTGAAAACGCGTTTGTCGCAGCTGATTATTGATGGCTTTAGCTAATAGCTGATGACTTACTGACTAACAATTGGTTGCTCTGATATAATATATTTATTTTGGTTATTCTAAAATAAAATTTATTTTTGATAAAAAAAATATAAATATTTGGTAATAATCTAAAAATGAATATTTCAATATCTTAAAATGATGAATTTACCAACATATATTGAAATAAAAGTAGTCGTGTAAACATTATATCACAATATATGATAACCAATTATTTTCAAGATTCTCTAAAAGGGGCCTTAAAAACAATTAAACTTGGAAAACAAATAAATTTAATAATAAATTTAAAATTAAATATAAATAGTATGTTATTATTACCATGTGTGTCATGTTAACTAGTACTATACTAGATGCATAAATATTTTATGATAATTTAAAATTTAATATAAAAAATGTGGTTTGAAATTCGCAAAGTTATTTATTCTTTAAATTGAAGTGTATGTTTTCCTATTTTTTAGTGTTTTTTTTGGGAGAACACCGTTTTTGTCCATCGCACTTTGGGTCGTGTTTCACTTTTACCATCAAACTTTATTTTGTTTTCATTTTTACCATCGTACTACAAACAATGGTGTCATTTTATGCCAAATTTGATATTTTATACCCAAATTTGTTTCAATTTTACCATCGTACTACAAACAATGGTGTCATTTTACACCAATTTTTGGTATGAAATGACACCATTGTTTGTAGTACGATGGTAAAAATAAAAAAAAAAAAGTTCGATGGTAAAAGCGAAACACGCCCTAAAGTACAATGGACCAAAACGAAGTTTTCCCTTTTTTATTGAATAGTTTTGTAAATATATGAAGTATATTAAATAAGAAGCAAATAAAAATAAATATAAAAGACAAGCCAAAAAATTTAATCGATAGTGAAAAAGAATTGAAAAATAAAAAAGCAAGCTAGATAAATGAATTGTTTGTAGTAGTTTTTGAACACGAGTTCTATTAGATATGGAAACGAGCTTGTTTTCAGGATAAAAATATCATTTCTTTCATATTTTGGCTTTTACTTATTTAAGCTACATGTAGGTTGTACTTCATTCTTGACTTTACTTATAAGTAAAAACAAACACTTCAAATAATGCTTATTTTGAATCATAAATCATAGAGAAAATTTTGGGAGAAACTAGTTTCTCCATAAGTTATAAAAAGTCATGTTTTTATAGAGTTTGAGGTTTAGGGTTTGAGGTTTAGGGTTTAGGGTTTAAGGTTTAAGGGTTAAAAAATTGACTTTTTATAATTTATGGAGGAACTAGTTTACCCCAAAACCAACTCTAAATCATATGCGCTCCCAAATAAGTAGAAACAAACAAGGACTTAAAACTTGTGAAAAGTCATAGAGCGACAACTATTTTGGACATGACAGAATATTAGACGAATCTCATAAATTCCGGTGCACGAGCGGTTTTTTGCAACAAATGGGACGGAGAGAGTATATAAATATATACTCCTCGACCTCTTCAAAATTAAATGTCTAAAGTAGATGACAAAAAATTTATGCATTTTTTCATTTAATCCTATCAAAAGTAAATGGTTTTAGATTTTTTAAAATAAAATCTAGATATTCATTTAATTTAATGACGGAAGAATTAATTTACAATATACTTTCATTTAATTTTAATTTTTTGAAAAAAATGATGTACGATTAATGAAGCTTAATATTTTATGATAATAATGATAATAAAAGCAATAATAACTATAATTTTGTTGATGTTGTTGAAATAAATATGTTTATATTGATGGGAGAAATAAATATGTTAAATAAAATAACTAAAAAAATGATTATAGGCTGAAATAATGATGAGATATGATTATCAATTGTTAGTGTTGCGTTATTTGTAAATATTTAGAAAATGTATTCACTGTTGTAAGATACCCGTGTGGAGGCGCGAGGGATCAAACACGGAACTTTATTTTACATGTTAACGGAGTCGCCACGTTAAATTAATTTTAAACCCAATTTAACGAAAATGGTTAGAGAAAATGAGTTCGGATGTCAGGTTACGTCTTGGGAAGAACATAGTTTACCAAATCCGCCCCGAAAATCCGAGTCTCCCTATGTTTGTTGACCAAAATGTGCAAGTGTGTGTGTGTGTATTTTAAAAATGAGAGAAACTGCATTTTTTAAAAGAAACTGTTGGAAAATTAACAGAAAAGGGTTTATTTGTAAAGATCTTGACAAAATCAGGTTTAAACAGAAGAAACATCCCCTGGACAAACCATCCGTACGGATGGTTAGGGTCGTCCTGGGGTTTTACAGATTTATCAGAAACAGTCCAGTTTCAGGCAGAAACAGAGCAGTCTGCTGAAACTGAACAGAAATGTGACATTTTCAGTTTATTATATGATACATAAACATGGACAACAACATTCCTATGCTCTTGATCATCAATTTGGATGCCAAAAACAAGGGTTTTGGAGATGATCAAGGCAATCATTGGAGAAATTTGAAAAAGGTTGATGAACATGGCTTGTGAGCCAAAACAATCATTTGAATGGGTAAAGATTGAAAATTTAATATCCAAATGGATGATTCATCCAAGATTAAACCTTTGGGACAACAAAATCAACCTTTTGATGGATAAAGATTGAGTCTTTACCATCCAAAGGTGACATTTTTAAGGCTAAATCAAAGTTTGGATGATAAAGATTGAAACTTTACCATCCAAACATGATCATCATGACCAAAGATAAGCAAATACAAGATAAATTTACAAGGCTCTCTCCATATGTGTAACGGATCACCAAGCCAAAAGTAAATGAAGAATGTAAATGACATAAACATAACAAGTCATGATCATCCTTTGATTTCAACCCTTAATCACACATAAAGCATGAGGGCATCATGGAATCACCTCTTGACTTGGTTCCAATTCATAAGGTTACATAAATGTAAAGGATTTTATAATGTAAAAGAGACAACAATGTAAATAAGCAACAATATAAACAAGATAATAAATGAGGCATGATATGGAGAAAAGATGGGGAGAAGGAGGCCTCACCTATCTTGGTTTTGACCTATCTTCCTCTCTCTTGTCACTCAAGTTTTATGGTGTTTACGTTTCTGCCGTAATTTGAACAGAGTTTTCCTATCCTCAACTATTTTCCCCCCCCTGAAATGATCAGCAAGGGCTTTAATTTATAGGGGACTGGAGGTCCTAAACCATTCGTACGCCTGGTGACTCGTCGGGGTCAAACCATCCGTACGGTTTATCTTGGCAATATATGGAACTTTATACTTTTTATTCCAAAACAGTCTTAAGTTTTTTGGTTTATCCTAGCGAGGTCCTATCCTAACATGTTTATCCTCAAATAGTACTAAGAACTTCTCTAAGTTGGTTTTAATTCAGATTGGGGGTACTTACAGAGCCCCTCGACAACGTTGCATTAAGAAAGCGGGGTTGTCGACTTAAAAAGCATCCCAATCTGTCTATGATGGGAGGACGGTTTGACCGATTGGGTTAAATGGCTGGACCTAGGGGTATAGGATTTCTACGTATCCCATTTGCGGGGGATCAAGCCTAACGTAGTTCAAGCAAAGGAAATTTTTGAGACATGGGAGCTGTTTAGCGGGAGCTTACCCAGAAGGTGGACATCTTTCATCTTCTCCTAAGATGTTTTGGTAGGTGGACATCTTTTATCCTCTCCTAAGACCTTTTGTCACAGTAGTCTAACCGAAGGCGGATATCTTTTATCCTCTCCTAAGATATTTTGGTAGGTGGATATCTTTTATCCTCTCTTAAGATGTTTTGGTAGGTGGATATCTTTTATCCTCTCCTAAGACCTTTTGTCACAGTAGTCTAACCGAAAGGCAGATATCTTTTATCCTCTCCTAAGATGTTTTGGTAGGTGGATATCTTTTATCCTATCCTAAAATCTCACCTTAGTGGTTTTCCTAAGGTTCTATCGGAGTCTTTATCCTTATGCCCAGTTAGGACTGCCGGGAAACTAGGACTTGGTCAACACTACTCTACGAGATGGTTTGACTAAGAGAATGGGCTTACGTCATATTTGGACTGCCAGAAAATTTTAACTTGACATTTCTGGTCAAAGTTTGGATTTGGTCAACACTACTCTACGGGATGGTTGATTAAGAGAATGGGCTTACGTCACATTTGGAATGCCGGGAAACATTTGATTTAAAAGGAATGGGATTACATCACATTTGGACTGCCGGGAAACATTTGATTTAAAAGGAATGGGCTTACGTCACACTTGGACTGCCGGGAAATATTTGATTTAAAAGGAAGGGCTTACGTCACATTTGGACTACCGGGAAACATTTGATTTAAAAAGAATGGGCTTACGTCACATTTGGACTTCCGAGTAATTTTACCTGACCGGAAGATTTTACTATCAAGAGTCAACGAATGAAATTTTAATCATGCAGGGACCTAATCTTCTCCTAGGTCAAAATCATGTTGCATAAGCCAAAGGAGAGCAACTATCTGGGGTATTTATGATTTGGTTGGGATGGGGCTTTCAATGGATGGGATTATAAAGCCAACTTCCAACAATAAATCATCAATGCTGTCAGGGGACAAAGTATCCGTACGGCTGCTTCAGTAGGTGTACTGTTTGCATTGAATTTTGTTCCAGGTCTTGTTCTCTCTTCAAGTGCCTTAATTTGGAGTCCAGAAGCAGCTCATCCTTTTCATTTTGAAAGCTTTCTTTTCCATGGAGCCTTTTTTTTATGGAGAAACCACCAAAATTGTCCAAGACTGATCAAGAGTGTTTTGAGGGTAACCTTAGGCTCTGGATGAGGCATCACATGAGGGGGAATAAGGGTGTCTTCCAATCTAAGTTTGGACTTAAGTCCCTTTGGTTTTGGGTAAGACCTTTCATGGCATGGACCGTTTAGCCTTGGGTGATAGCTTTATGTGTAGCGGTAGTCCCGCTCTTCATACCATATGGTTGAGGGAGAGATTGATGGCCATTCCGGAGGCTCCTCTATCTAACAATCTGTGGTCTTATTATTTGAGGCGCATACTTTTGGATTTTATCCAGAGCAATTGGGAGGCTCATATGTCTCGGTTTCAGACTTCACAGATCCGTTGGTGGATCCCACATTGGCGTATTAGCTCCGTGAGAGAGTACCAGGATGGCTCTCCCATTGTTCGGGTGCCGTGAATCTTGGGATCATCTTTCTATATCCCTTCTTTGGTCCGTAGGTAGTTCGGATTGTTGCAGGCTCCTTTGGAGTGGTCGGGTGTCAACCCAGAGAGTCTGAGACCTTTGTCATTGTCCATGTGGGATCCATCCACCATTTTACTGTTGGAGATTATGCCCTAGGCCCTTGAGAAAGGCATTAGGTTACATCATGTTCTCATTTGTTATGGAGATAACAATCTTGGATTATTATATGTTTTGCATGTTTCATATTATAATCCCCGTCCCTAGTACTTATGAAGAACTAGTATAAGTTTAATCGATGATCATATGATGATCATGTGTATGTGATACAAATTAAACTTATGGGTACTCGTTGGTGAACAAGTACTAGACATGACCCACCTATGAGATTTATGTCATGGTCAAGTGTCATAATTAAATCTCATATAGTTATATCATTTGATATCCTTAGACCTGAGATTATTATGGTCTTCCACATGATGAACATTATGTTTGACATAGTTAACTGCTACTCTTAACCAGGTAGTCATAAAGGCTATGATTGGCATAATCGGATTCTTGTAGGGAAGAATGATAAGTCAAGATGGAATTTTTCCCTCCCTAAAGAGAGATATCTGCTTAGACCACTCGTAGAGTGAGATTGATAAAATCCGTGGCCATGCTCAAATGAATTGATGTGATCAATATCATTTGCTCATAATCAATCTACTCGGGATTGAGAAAGCACTGAACGATGTAAGTTGACGTGGACCATGACTTATGTTCAATATTAAATCGCGTGACAAAAGGATTGTGATATGTTCTATGAGGATAACGAACTTCGTTAAGTTATATTAATTGGGTAGTCATGATGTCTTGCTAGAGTCCGCTCATGACTTATGGGTTTGACCTTGGTTTGACTCATTGAAAACTTAATATAATCCTATGAGGTCACACACAAAAGAACGAATTGATCAAAAGGCTAGAAATTGGAAAAGCTAAAAAAAACTTGCAGGTTCGGCCCAAATGGCATGACCGTGCCGTTATGTGCGCACGACCGTGCCAAATAGCGTGACCGTGTCAGTTCACAAGCTCGACCGTGCTAATATTCTCCTAGGGATATTTTGGTCGGAACAATTGGCACGGCCGTGTCACTTTGTGAGCACGACCGTGCCAGAGTCCCTGGAGGCAGTTTTTTTCAGTTTAATTGGGTGACGGGATTTAGGTGTTCTAGGTCATTAATGGTTAATAACTAGGGACTATAAATACATTTCACCATCCATTAAACTTATGCAACCCAATATGTTTGAGAAACATAATTCTTGATCCAAGATTGAGAATCAAATATCAAGAACGCATAATATTTATATAGCTTTTAAAGATTAGAAAAGCGTGTTTTCTAATGGGTCTAGCAATCCAGATTTAGAATGGTTCTAGATATTCTTTCGTGTGTGGATAAATATAGAGGGTGCTTCCTTTAGCATCTCGAGTTCGTGTTCCTGTGATCCTAATCCGAATAACGTGAAGAACGAGTAAACCAAATCTTAAAGCTTGAAGATTTGAATATCCGAAAAATTTTAAAACGCTCAACAACGGTTAGTATTCTAAATTCATCTTGTTATTAATTTAATTATCATGAATGGATCTTGGGGCTTAGGGTTTTGTTGATTTTAAATTGCCGTCTTCCGCTGCGCAAGGACCCTCAAAACCCAACAGTGGTATCAGAGCCCCGTTCATGTATGGTTATTTTAATATTATCATGTTAAATATATGATTTGATTATATGATCTAGCATGATATGAATTTAGAATAAAGGATTTATGTGAATTGTTTGGTGAAACAATTATAAATTTGATATAGTATGATTTGACCAAGATTTTCAAGTTTCATGATTAATATGATTAATTTATTTATCGGATCATCAATTTCTTTAATTGGATTATTGAATTGATGATTCTTGATCTTGAAAAACAATTTTTTGTTCTTAGGATTTGATGTTTATGATAATATGATTATCATAAATAATTGAATCCTTAAAGGATCAAGATTTGATAAATTGCGTTCGTGCGGTTCGCGTGCAATACATGTTTTGTGCAGAATTTTCATCCAGATTACGTGCAGCGCACATGCAGTCCAGAATTTTGTGCAGAATTTTCGTGCAGTTCGCGTGCAATACACATGCAATGCACGGATTCGTGCAGATTTTTCGTGCAGTTCGCGTGCAGTGCAGATTTCTGAATTTGTGTTTTTCAGACTTGGAGATGCATTGTAGAATACGTATTGTTCATGGAATTGGATTTTATGAAGTAATGTATTCTTAATAGAGTTAGACTCTATGAAAGAATTCATTATTCAATATGTATTATACCAAGAGTAGGACTCTATGAAAATCCAAAATTCATAATTATATTCACATAGTATCCATTCATTAATTAATTGGATTAATTATACCTTTGTTATGCGCGTTGCTATATGGAAGAGCCTTCTTGAAAAATTTAAGTCATGTGCCAATCCATTATTAAAACACTTGTGAGTACACCGGATAATTTTGTGCAGGCTACGCCCTAGCGAGGTGCATTGATTCTATCAGTGTATGAGCAAGATGAGGAAACAGTGATTCCTATACGTTTATCGTAGTTTGACTTAATTAGGCTATCAAAACAGTTTTTGGTCTAAGGTACAAGATGAGATTAAAACATGTTTGACATTGGATGTCTAAAATAATCTCATAAAAGATATAAGAGTCATATATGATATGATTGATAAGAGTTATCTACCTAAATAACTTGGTTTTGAGCAGTCGTGCCCTAGCTGACTCAAAATTGGGTGAAATATGGATCTTAACCCACATAAGTTATATTATACAATTGTTGTATATGAAGGTTATATAATTTAGTGGGAGTATTTATGAAATACAATAATTATCTCTTAAATGATTGGTATGAAATATAGGTTTATATTTATTTGCATATTTGTGTAGAATTTTGTCTTAAACTTTAATTATGTTTGTTACTGCGATCTGTTCTTGAAAGGACAAAGTTAAAAGGAGAATGAAATTAATTTCTTTGATTGGATCATGAGCTTAAGAATTGTTCTAAAAGCAAGAACGGAAATTATATATTCTTAATAATCCTAAGTAACCTAAATTGCAATATTAATTTGATTAGGTCGAACTCCATTTTCATCCATTGTACTTTCAAGTGTGTTTCACTTTAAGCATTATACTTTTTTTCTTTCAAAAATACCATTGTACTTTGGGAAACGTATCATTTTTACCCCAAAATCGCGGATTGAAGCACGGATTAGTTGCAGATTTAGTCACGGATACATTTTCCAAACTACAATGGTATTTTTGGAAGAAAAAAAGTATAATGGTAAAAATGAAATATCATGTAAAGTACAATGGATGAAAAGGGAGTTTGCCCATATGATTAATATATTCCGTAGGATCATCAAAATTTAATTTGATTAACTTGTTAATGATCTTAGATTCATGAATAAATTATTTATTCTTGGTTTTGATAATCATGATGATTCGATCACCATGAACACCAAATCCTAATTGAATCAAGGAAAGCAATTTTAAAGTAAATTTTGAAAATTTAAAATATACCGATTTTATGATAAATATTTTGAATTAATAAAATTGTCAAATGGCTGGTTTTAGAAACCGTGTTTCCTGAAATTAAATGTCAGTTTTAAAATTAATCTGGGATTGAATCTAGTTTCAAATGGCTGGTTTTCGAAACCATGTTTCCTGAAAAGTGATAACAATTCAGAATTCAGAAAACTGAAATCAGAATCCTGAATTGTTCTTGATTGCTGAAATCAGTTAAATTGATGAGACATGAAATTTAGAAACAAGACTACAGATCCATAAACAAATGTGGATGCCTTTTGGCTTAGTTTCGGCCATATGGACTGTTATCTAAGTTTCTGAATGATGTACGGAATTGTGGATGCTTTTTGGCTTAGTTTCGGCCGTACAGTTTGTGTTCTCAATATCTGAACTATCATGCAGAAAGATGTTGATCTAAGTCGAAAATTTGATTTTTGACTTCCTGAATTTCTAAAAGGAAAGAGGATTAAAAGATAAAGGTAAGACAAATGTTGTCAAACCTAAAGGAAATAATTGTGGCTAAAATTATAACTCTAAATAATGTAATTTTGTAATATGGCAATTGGATTGACCATTTAAAATTGCAATCAAAATTTTGTATGATCAAAGAAAGTGAATGGTAGTGAGACTACCACTTCGGACATTTGTGTTATAAGATTAATCTTTTTACTTTTAATTATTGGGTATTGGATACCGGATGTGGATCCCATATTTGTATAAATGTGCAACAATTAATAAGTAGAAAGACTACTTATGAGAGGTAAAGTTAATCTACGAATGGTAATGAAGCAAGAGTTGCAATATTGTTCGTAGAACACTTATGAAGTGACTTTACTCATTAAGTAGAAAAAATTATTTTTTTATAAGATAATGAAGGATATTTATTTCTTATTTAGAATAAGAAAAATGTTTTATTTATTATGATTTGCTTTATTGTATTGTTAAATCATATAAATAAAGCTTATATCCTAAACCTTGAAGAACAAAATAATAAATAAGGCTATAACATAAATAATTAAATTCTCAAGGCATTATAGTTTTGATCAAATAAATGAGAGACGCATATCTAAAAATTCCATGGGACGGAGTTTTAAAGTCATACGATTTTGAATCATATGATTAATGCAAATCTTATTTACATGGATTAAGACATCTTATACTAGGAGTAGTAAAAGGGCTAGTAACTTTTAGACCTAATACATGTTGATGTATATGGTGCATTAAGTGGCAATGCTAAAAGAGGATTTTGGTACTACTTGGCAAAACTATTCAAAGATTCCTATTCGATATCGATGATGAATAATTGAACCAAGTATTTAACAATCATCTTTAAGATTGTAAAATTGTTTCACAATTAACTCCACAAAGAACACCATTTTGGAATGATGTGTCTACATTGAGGTATAGAACCTTATTGGATATGGTTCATTAGATGATAAAAGTCAAATTGATCTTCCATTATTTATTTTGGGGTTATGCATTGGAAACCGCTATAATTACACTAATTTGAGTTCCATCAAAATAGGTTCAAAGGTACCATATGTGATATGGAATGAAAGAAAACCCGGTTTGTCTTTCATGAAGATTTTAGAAAGTGAAACTTTTGCGAAAAGACTTGTTTGAAACAAGCTCATACTTAATCTAATAAATGTATTTTTATGGGATATCCTAAGGAAACTTGAGGATATTATTTTACTTCTAAGAAACAAATTGTTTTTTGGAAATGGTGCTTTTCTAGATAAATTGTTTATCTCTAAAAGAACCAGTGGGAGTAAAATATATCTCGAATGGTTCGAGATCTAGAAAATAACATAGAACCTTAGATGGAAGTTGAACAAAATTTCGCAAGAAGTTGTGAAAATTCGTTTAAGTTACACAAGTTACTTGCATATATGATTGGATACAACTTATAATAAGAAATATTGGATTTCTCGTAATAGAAAGTATTGATGTAAAGTTCATTTAGAATGACATATTTACCACCTATCAAAATGCAATATCCGCTCCATATTTAGATTAATGACTTGGAGTCATAGAATCTAAAATGCAATCCATGTATAATAATCAAGTTTGGAACTTGATCATTCTAACCCAAGGTGTAAAAACCAAATGATGAAATTAAGTTTTCTTGGAGAAAACTAACATGGGTAGCAATTGCGGAAATCCATGGGATGGGTTGAAGCGAGCTTCTTGGAGTTGAAACAATCATTTTGATGAAGTATTCAAATCGTTTGAAATTCATCAAAGATGAGACTTGTGTTTGCTAGAAAATTAGTGGGAGCATAGTCTTGTTCCTAGTCTTATATATGTGGATGACATATAATTCATTTGAAAGAGTTTCTTAATGAAAGACTTTGGAAGAAGCCGCTTACATCCTTGAAATTAATATCTATTGATATAAATCTAGGAAATTGATTAGTTTGTGTCAAAGTACTTATAAAGACAAAGTACTGAATTGTTCAGTATGCAAGACTCTTGGAGAAGAACTTGCAAGGTTTTCTAATGACAGTGTTCTTGGCAAGACTTAGTCTTAGTGGAAGACTAATGAGCAAGAATACATGAATAAAATTCCGTATGCTTCGGCAATTGGATCTATCATGTATGTCATATTATGTACTTAGACGGGATAACTCATATACTTAGAGTATGATGAGAACAAACTAATCATATCCTAGTGAAAGTCACTAGATAGTGGTCAAGAATGTCCTTATGTACTTGAGAAGAACTAAGGATGCATTCATGATGGTTGTTGGCATGGGAGATGATCTAATAAATGGTTACATAGACGCTTGCTTCCACATCGACAAGGATAATAAAGGTCTCATTATGGACATACGTTTAAAGTAAGTGCTATTAGTTGGAACAGTTCCAAGCAAATACACTATAAACAATTCTACAAATAAAATTGAGTATTTAGTTACAAGAGTTGTAGCTAAGGGAGTTGTTTGAATATAGATGAAATAGAAATAGTTTCTAGTACTACTAATCCCATGGAACTTTGTTGTGAAATAATGGTTATTGCACAAGCTAAGGTGCCAAAGGCTCATCTATGATCCAAACTCACACTCAGACGTCTCCATCTCTACGAGAAATCATTGACGTGGGAGATGTCAAAATATGCAAAATACCTTATGATGATAACAAGGTTAATCTACCTAGATAAGATCCTCCACATGCTATTATGATGGTCATAAGCTAAGCTCAATGATATTGGATACGCATTTATTGGGCCTAATGCAAGTGGAAGATTGTTGGAGATTATGCCCTAGACCCTTGAGAAAGGCCTTATGTTACATCATGTTCTCATTTGTTATGGAGATAACAACCTTGGATTATTATCTGTTTTGTATGTTTCATATTATAATCCCCGTCCCTAGTACTTATAAAGAACAAGTATAAGTTTAATCGATGATCATATGATGATCATGTGTATGTGATACAAATTAAATTTATGGGTACTCGTTGGTGAACAAGTACTGGACATGACCCACCTATGAGATTTATGTCATGGTCAAGTGTCATAATTAAATCTCATATAGTTATATCATTTGATATCCTTAGACCTGAGATTATCATGGTCTTCCACATGATGAACATTATGTTTGACAAAGTCAACCGCTACCCTTAACCAGGTAGTCATAAAGACTATGATTGGCATAATCGGATTCTTGTAGGGAAGAATGATTAGTCAAGATGGAATTTGTCCCTCCCTAAAGAGAGATATCTGCTTAGGCCACTCGTAGAGTGAGATTGATGAAATGCGTGGCCACGCTCAAATGAATTGATGTGATCAATATCATTTGCTCATAATCAATCTACTCGGGATCGAGAAAGCATTGAACGATGTAAGTTGACGTGGACCATGACTTATGTTCAATATGATATCGCGTGACAAAAGGATTTTGATATGTTCTATGAGGATAACAAACTTCGTTAAGTTATATTAATTGGGTAGTCATGATGGCTTGCTAGAATCTGCTCATGACTTATGGGTTTGACCTTGGTTTGACTCATTACCAACTTAATATAATCCTATGGGGTCACACACAAAAGAACAAATTTATCAAAAGGCTAGAAATTGGAAAAGCTAAAAATACTTGCAGGTTCGGCCCAAATGGCACGACCGTGCCGTTATGTGCGCACGACCGTGCCAAATAGCACGACCGTGCCAGTTCACAAGCTCGACCGTGCTAATATTCGCCTGGGAAGATTTTGGTCGGAATAATTGGCATGGCCGTGCCACTTTGTGAGTACGACCGTGACAGAGTCCCTGGAGGCGGTTTTTGCTAGTTTAATTGGGTGACGGGATTTAGGTCTTCTAGGTCATTAAGGGTTAATGACTAGGGACTATAAATACATCTTTTCACCAGCCATTAAACTAATGCAACCCAATATGTTTGAGAAACATAATTCTTGATCCAAGATTGAGAATCAAAGATCAAGAACGCATAATATTCATATATCGTTTAAAGATTAGAAAAGCGTGTTTTCTAATGGGTCTAGAAATCCAGATCTAGAATGGTTCTAGATATTCGTTCGCGTGTGGATAAACAAAGAGGGTGCTTCCTTTAGTATCTCAAGTTCATGTTCCTGTGATCCTGATCCGAAGAACGCGAATAACGAGGAAATCAAATCTTAAAACTTGAAGATTTAAAGATCCAAAAAATTTTAAAACGCTCAACAACGGTTAGTATTCTAAATTCATCTTGTTATTAATTTAATTATCATGAATGGATCTTGGGGTTTAGGGTTTTGTTGATATTAAATTGCCGTCTTCCGCTGCACAAGGACCCTCAAAACCCAACATTTACTCCTTACTCAGTCGTGGACACATTCCCTCTTTCTGGCTTGGGTACTTCTAAGGGTGTAGCTAGCACGGTTCTAACCACGGTTTACTTGGACTGGTACAAGCAGACTATGGGACAGACTCAGTGGTTTATTGAGGAGAGGCGTGAGGCCATCCTCGGAGGGGAGTGCGACACTAGTAGGATTTTGAGAGAGACTGAGGCTGTGGCGAGTGGGCACAACTAAACTGGAGATACTGTTGAGGACTATCAGGCTCTGGCCGAGAGGAGGATGGCCGTAGTCCCTAGGATCAAAGCACGAATAGAGGATTTCCAAGGTTGGTCTGCAGCTGACGCGGCTTTGAAGGCAGCCGGGCTTATTGAGGAAACTGGGAGAGTTCCCGAACATGGAAGGAGGGAGACCGAGATTTTTTACGTGAAGAAGAAGAAGACTCGAAGAAGCAAAAGGAAGAAATGGAAAGGTGAGGAGCATTGATGGCCCTATTGTCATGACTATCCACTATTGTCATTGCAGACACATTAGTTTACTTTGTGTTTTTTAGCATGTTAGTTTGAGTCGAGAGTAGACCATGCTTGAACTCATCGAAGAAGTGTTTTAACTGTAGTGACAATGGTTGCTTATCTTTGATCTCTCTAAGGCTATGTTTGCATCTGTGTGAAGCCTCTTTTTGGATTTTATTTATTTTTAAGACCGGAGCAATAATTGGCTGCCTACGTTCCCCTTTCACAAATAGGACTAAGGGGATCAGGTCATCGTAGTTATTTTCCATGAATCACGGTGCGACCCTATTTTTTCTCTAGACCGCCTAAACGGGTTTTTGGTCTAGGTGGGTATATTCTTTTAGCACCTAAAGTATAGCTCTTTTTTTAGGCAAAGTAGCGGCGGAGCTTATCACCGTTGATCGGGTGCATAAAAGGATTGCCATCCAAATCCGCGAGTCTCATTGCGCCTCCCGAAAAGATCTCTTGTACCACAAAGGGGCCGATCCATACGGGTTCCCACTTTCCATCGGAGTTAGACCTACCCGGGGGTTTCTCCTTAAGAACCAAATCTCCTACCTGAATCTCTCTGGGCTTCACTTTTTTATCAAAGGCCTTCACCATTCGTCCTTGGTAGGCATGGATATGTTCCATCGCTTTCAGACGGCGCCTTCCAGTAAGGCCAAATCATCATGTCGACTCCGGAGCTAGTATACCTCGTATATTTTGTTTTCTAACAAGATTCTTAATGATGGGACCTCCAACTCGGCCGGGAGCATGGCTTCCATCCCATAAGTCAAAGCAAAAGGGGTTTCCCCAGTGGCAGTCCTGATTGAAGTTCGGTAGCCCCAAAGTGCTAGGTGTAGCTTTTCAGGCCAATCTCTACCCCCGTATTGCCATTTTTCTAATAATCCTCTCAAGTGTTTTATTGGCGTCTTCCACTGCGTCATTGGTTTGAGGCCTATAGGGGGAAGACTTGTGGCGAGTGACTCAGAACTCCTCCAACAATCGGTCGCAGTCGCCTTCGAAGTGTGAGCCATTATCTGTGAAGACCTTGTATGACTTGGCTTCGACCCATTTTGTGAAGTAATCCACGGCTACCAAAGCAAATTCATGACCATTGATCCCAGGTGGAGAGATCTTTCCAATGATTTCAATTCCCCAAGTCGAGAAAGGCCACGGGGTTGTCATCCAGTACAAATGATGAGGCGGCAGGTGATTGAGGTTGGAGAACCGTTGGCATTTATCACACCTCTTCACAAATTGTATGCAATCGGTTTCCATCGAGATCCAAAAGTACCCCATTCGCAAGATGACTTGCATTAGGGCCCGAGATTTTATGTGAGGACCGCACACCCCACCATGGACTTCTTTCATGAGCTCTCTTGCCTTTTCTGTGCTTATACATCTTAGGAGGAGGCCCTGGTGACGTTTCTTATAGAAGATGTCTCCTAAGATGACATAGTGAGATGCTAACCGTTTGAGAGCCGTCATGCCTTTAGCCTTAATTCCATTCTTGTATTCGCCCTTTTCATTCATGAAGGAAGCTTCCCCTTCTTTGAGGAACCGGTAGATCTGGTTGTACCATGGTTCTTCTACCTTTTCCTTTGGGAATTTCTACCAAGGAGGCCAAGGTGTCCAATGCATCCGCAAATCAGTTCCGATCTCTCGATAAGTAATGGAAGCTAACTTCTTTGAATTGGGCCATAAGTTCCTCCATGTGGGAATGGTATTTTTGCAGCCCCGGGTCCAACGTCTTCCATTTGTTGGACACTTGGTTGATGATCAAGGCTGAATCCCCATATATTAACCCAGCCGTGCATGCTTCATATTTGGAGGCATTATTAGTCACAACGAAGTTCAATTTGATGGTGATGGGCGTGTGCTCATCCTTAGGATCAACCAAGAGCATACCAATGTCGTTCCCCCTCTTGTTCGCGGCACCATCGATGAACAATTGCCATTTGTTTTCGCTTTCGAGAGCGAAAATTCCTTCGTCGGGGAATTGTGGTTCGGGTTCCTTTTCTTCATTACTTGGGAATTCCTCCAAGTGTTCGGCCATGACACTCCCTTTGATTGCTTTCCTCACCACATAGATAATATCATATTCCGCTAGGAAGAAGGACCATTTGGCAAGTCTCATTGATAATGATGGATTTTCCAATAAGCATTTGATGGGATCTATCTTGGAGATGAGCTTTATTGAGTGCGACTGCATGTAATGCTTTAGCTTCCTTACAACCCATACCAACCCGGCACAGGTCTTTTCGATGGCGGAGTAGTTGAGCTCGCTTCCTTGCAACTTTCGACTCATAAAGTAGATGGCGTTTTCTACCTTTGAATCTTTCTTCTCTTGGGCTAACATGGCTCCCACCGATGTGTAGGTTACCATCAAGTATAGCAGGAGAGGCTTATCTTTGTGCGGAGAGCAAAGGATTGGTGGATGGGTAAGGTAGGCTTTTATTTCCTCAAAATCCCTTTGGCAATCATCATTCCATTCAACCTTGGCGTTCTTTCTTAAAAACTTAAAGATGGGCTCACATAATGGGGTGAGTTGGTTTATGAAATGGCTGATGTATTACAACCGTCCTATGAAAGCTTTCACCTCTGTTTGGGTGTGGGGCGGCCTCATCTCCACAATTGCCTTAATCTTTTAGGGGTCAACCTCAATGCCATGTTCGGTAACCATATATCCCAAAACTTTGCTACGGGAGACTCCAAAAGTGCACTTGGCGGGGTTGAGTCTCATGGAGTGCTTCCTTAGCCTATCGAAGAACTTCCTCAAGTTGATCAAATGCTGTCCATCAGCACCCTTGGAATGGATGATCATATCGTTAACATACACCTCTATCTCTTTATGGATCATATCATGGAAGAGTGCGGCCGCGACCCTTTGGTAGGTAGCCCCAGCGTTTCTTAACCCAAAAGGCATCACAATGTAACAAAAGGTCCCCCACGGGGTGGTGAAGGTGGTATTTTCTTGGTCTTCCTCGGCCATCTTAATCTGATTATATCCGGCAAAACCGTCCACAAAGGATTTGACCTCAAAGCTAGAGGTTGTGTCCACCATCATATCGATATTCGGGAGAGGGAAGTCATCCTTAGGGCTTACTTTGTTAAGGTCCCTAAAGTCAACACAACATCAGACCTTTCCATTGGCCTATGTGACTGTTACTATGTTGGAAAGCCATGAAAGATATTCTATCACCCTTATAAACCTGACTCGGAGTAACTTCTCAATCTCTTCTTTGACCTGTAAGGACCATTCCAGTTTGATTCACCATAGTTTTTGCTTAACTGGTTTCACCTCGGGGTCTATGGGAATTCTGTGTTCCACAATGGAAGCATCCAATCCTGGCATATCCTTGTAAGACCATGCAAACACATCCACATACTCTTTGAGAAACCGAATCAAGGCCTTCCTCTCGGCCCTTTTGAAGTAGCTACCAATTTGTCTCTTTCGGTTCATCCGTAGTTCCCAAATTCACCTTAGTCAAAACTTCTTCGGCAGCTTGGGCACGGTTTTCCTCTCGGTCAATAACCTACTTTGAAAGTTTTTTTTAATGTATTGTTCATTTAGTGTGTCTGCATTAGTAGGTAGTTCATCATTAACTGTTTTTAAATTATTAGTTAATTTGTCATCTAATAAATTGGCAATGAGGGGATACTCGGAAAGGTCTATGATTTCATTCAAAGCGAAGGGGAATACAACATTGGCTACAAGTCCATAGTCCTCGGGTGTGAGGCCCTCGGAGGAAGAGAAAGACTCAAATTCGAACATAAGGGATTGGGGGGACTCGACTATATTGGGCCCTACGACATTTGACTCTAGGGGACGGGGAGCGAATCCAAGCTTTGTGGTCATCTCCTCCTTTCTAGCCATCGGTCCGGAGAGAGTTACCCTGTTCTTTAGGGGCATAATATTTGGTCCAACCAGAGTGCGGAGATCGAAGGCCTCATGGGACCCATCCTCGAGCGTAGCAACCATTGCATCCACGGAGTTGATCAAGTTCGGGACAACCATTTCTTCCCCAAACATCCTTTGCATCGCCAAACCATTCCATTCGTCTTCCGTTGCTTCCTTCTCAACACTTATAGGGGTCACTTCCTCAAATTCTGATTCACCAACCTTACCCCAAATGGGTTCTTCTTTTCTGGTTACTTCGCCAATTTTGGATTCTCCCATAGACAAGGCCTCAAATTGTTTCACAACCTTGGGGACCCATTTGAAGACATACTCGTGTTTAATTATAGTCTCGGTGGGACCGAGCATCTTAGGCATATCGAGGAATGTCTCCTTATGGGATTGCCGGTTATTCCCTGGGACCTTCTAAGATCCTCTTGTAACTTGTCCCAATTGGTAATCATTGACGGCCTATTTGTATCTGAGGCCTCGGTTTGGGACTCCTCCCTTCAAAAAGTAATGACTCATATCAAAGGTATAAGGGCAGATACTAGGAGCCTTGTACGGAATTCCTCGAGCCTTGGATTGGTTTTTCTTTCGGGCCACTTCTTTATCCATTCTCACGTCTTTGGGAGTTGGTTTGTATCCTAAGCCATGGAGTGTCTTTTGCTCTTTGACCTCAATAATCTTATGGGTACCTTGGAGCTTTCTCCCAAGACCAAGCCCCGGAAGGTAGCGTATTAGGCGCATCATTTTCATGGAGGGAGGGATCCTATCCTTTGTGAGTGTAAGGTCCACACAACAAACTTGGGCTTTAGGAGGTATTTCTGTGAAGCCGGTCAAGATCATGCCATTCTCCTCGTGCTTGATTTCTAGCATGGGAATTCCATTGGTGTTGGTCCCATCGGTAGTGACATTATCCCCATAAATGATTGTGAGGTTGTTCCTTTGCACATACTTCACACATTGGTGGAGAGTAGAAGCTACTCCATTGACCTTATGGAGCCAAAGGCGGCCCAGCAAGGCGGTGAAAGAGATGGGAATGTCAAGCACTTGAAAATCCGTGGGCATCATTTGCTTTCCAAACCAAAGATTTTAGGTAACCACTTCCAAGACGAATCGGGCGGTGGAGTCATAGGCTTTGACCGTGATTGTAGAAGGCCTCATGTTGGCGACTTTAAGGCCGAGTAGATCCATCATTTTAGCCAGGAGAACATTCATAGCAGAACCATTGTCAACCAAAACTTATGGGAGGCGGCGCTCATCCAATTGGACCGTGATGTATAGGGCCTCATTGTGGTTGGCTCCAAATTTTGGTAATTCCAATTCCATGAAGGTGATGACATTCTCGTAATGAACATTCCCAATCATTTTCACGGCTTCTTCGGGAGTAGCCGTGGTGGGTACCATGGTCTTGGCCAAACACTCTTCCAATTTGAGTTTATGGGGATAAGATGAAATGAGAAGAGACCATAAGGAGATGTTGGCTTGGGTCTTTTTGAGTTGGGTGAGAACGGGATCTTCTTTCTCGAGGTCTAGGACTTCCGTTTCCTTAACATATGAAGGAGGTATGCTATGGTGTTCCGGTGGTGGGGGCAAGCGGTTCCATCAAACTTGTCTATTTCTGGCATTTTGAATTTATGAGGTAGGGGGACAATTTTATCGGGGTCGGTAATTCCCAAAGAGGATTTCTTTTCATTCATCCCTTCAAACTTTTCCTCCATTTGTTTCAATTTCTCTATCAACCATCCCATTTGAGGATCCACATGTGGGCTTGAATTGGTTGACCCCACAGCTTGGCTTATCGCCGGAACTACGTTTGGAGGCACAGTGGTGGACGGAATCACGGGAGGAGAGTTTTGCGGTGGTACGTAGGTGTAGACATACCCATGTCCCGGATTGCTTGTAGGGATATATGGTGGAATGGTATCGGGGACTTGTGCAATCGGGGTATAGAACGGGTAGGGTGCTCCTTGGGACCCAATGGCCAAGGCCGGAGGTGGCAAACCGATGGTGGCCGAAGCAAAGGGTGCTTGCGTTGTCGGTATCGGATTATATGGGGCGAACCCAGGCGGATATTAAGGGAAGTTATTTTGAGGAGCGAACGGAGTTCGAGTGATGGGAATGTTCTAAAATGTGGGATGAGAAGCCCCAGCATTAGGGTAAGTTTAGGGTGGTGGGACCCGGTTGTAATTTTGAGGTTGCATACCTTCGACATCCTCTTCCTCGGTCATCTCCACCAAAGACCCATTGTTTTCAAATATGATGGCTATCACCTTTTGTCTTAGGGCTTCCACTACCCTACTTTGCATTTCTTCTTGGTGTCTGCAGACATTCTCTTCCCGGGCCCTGGCGGCCTCTAAAGCTTGTACCAACTCTTCTCGGGTAAGACCATTTGGATCCACTGCATTATCACCCCCACTACTACTTCCCGCGGGGCTAGTCATTCTGAGAAGTCTAACCGAAGATGCTGACGAACTGTCGGACTCGGCACTGATCAAACGATGACCCGGAACTCTTATCCACTTCTTACGAGCTACGGAGGAGAAGGGGGGGTTCATTCAGACTCGGGTATTAACTTGGGCTAGTGTTTGGGCAAAAGGCTTAGGCTCATGCAACATGAAAGATTATTTTCTTTTATTGTTCCTATTTACTTAAAACATTTTATTCCTAAATGGTTGGAAAAGATTTCTCTTCTTTTTCGCAACTAATCTAAAACCTGGATCAGTGGAGGCCATCACTACGTCTATAAGCCCCTCGTTTTTCACCTGTATTCCACACCCCCAAGGACGGACCATCCCGGGCGAGGGTCCTATAGGGCACGTGGCTTCCACCGACCAAAAGAACCATTCCTAAGGTCTAGTGAACCATAAAGCTTTAAGGCATAAGCCAATCTTATTATAATTAAGCTTCGGTTAAGGTCACGATTAACTTAATGCCTTAACGAAATTTTGGCATGGCCTCACTTGCGTGAGGGATGTTGGACCTTGACTTTCGGCTTAAGGATAATTTGGATGGGTTAAGCATTAAGGCTTAATGAAACGGTGTCATCCCATATTTAACATATGACCTTGGTTAATTATGGTCAGAATTAACGCATAAGTCAAAGACCGGGTCAAAGATGACCTTGATTAAACTTATTTTCACAAGGGGTCTTAGATTTAGGCGTTAATTTGGCTATAATTAACCTCGGGCACATATTAAGGATAAGATGACTTGAGCTAGACCAAAAACTAACCATATTCACGGTATTTGTGTGTCACGGACATGTGTGGTTGACTCGTCTCGGTTGGGGAGGTGGAACGAACCCGTACACACGAGAAGGGCACAAGAGCACCAATCAAGTTGTATCTGGAATCCATTCTAGGTTTGAGGGTTATTGAGACGTGCACAAGGTCGAGTGCGCTTAGTGTGAAGTCTCCTATGTTCTTTTTTGAGTTAAAATAGGAATTTTTGATTCATTTTAATATCATGAACAAGAATAAGCAAGATATGAACAAGTAATGAACAAGTAATTTGCACAAGTAACAAACAAGCATATGAACAAGTAAATATATATTTTTTTTGAAAATCAAACTTTATACATGAAAATCATGCACAATCAAAGGTTTTGAAAACCAAAATTTTATGAGAAGAACAAGGTTCTTTAAAAATCAATTTCCACAAAAAGATTGTGCACAAACAAGGGTTTTAGAAACCAAAAATTTATGAAAAGGGGTATGCACAATAAGGCTTTGAAATCCAAAATTTTATGTCAAAAATCTGTGCATAACCAAGGCTTTGAAAAACCAATTTGGCTAAGAAAATAAAGGCTTATGTGCACAAGTAGAGGTTGTAAATTTGGAATCTGGACAAGCAGAAGCAAGGGGACCATCAGAATTTTCTACCCTGCAAGAAATGTCAAATTTAAAACATTCTGTGGGCCCAGCCAAACCATCCGTACGGTGGTCCATTATTTTTTGCACTTTTCCAGTTTCCGATCCATCTAGCCCCATTTTATGGTGTTCTCAGAACAGTCTCATTTTCAGAAATCAAAAAAGAAACATAAAACACACAAAATATGCACATAAAGTCAACGAACGGGGAAGGGAGTTTATGTTGGGTATGCATATTATAAACAACTCCTATTACCTAGATTTAATTGATCCCATAACCTTATTTTACTTTTATGGACTTTAGGTTTTATTGTAAGAAGTTTTATAATTTCATTAGTTAAGTCAATTTTTAGTTTAATTAGGCTTAGAAGATCAGCCCTTCAAATTTTGAAAAAATGCTGCTGCTGCTGATGTTGTGAAAAAGATAAGTCTGCCTACCTCAATCATGCTGCTGCTGATTGTGCTGCTGCTTGAAGCGACCTCATATCTAAGCGACCGCATGGTTTAAGGCTACCGTATACTCCATGTCGCTGCAAGAATATAGCGACCGCACATTCTTGGCTACCGCAAGACTAACTACCGCACAACCAGTTCAAGACCAACAGAAAAGACAAGTTTGATTCAGAACGTTGCAAAATTCAAATTTGAATTTGGTCATTATGTCTGGTAAAAGATAGTACATCTTGACCACTAACTTCTGCAACTACAAGACGACAAATAAATGAGCTCCAATCAGAATGCTCCAGCTCATCATCTTCCAAACTTGTCCTCCAAGAATTCAAACAGCTACCTCTCTCACAAGGCTATAAATAGGCCTTTCTTTCTTCATTGAAAGTGTGATGAGATTTAAAGAGTGAAATTGATGTTGAAATACATGGTGATTGAAGATCATACTCAAGATTTCCAGAATCATTTGAATCTTCAAACATTCGCCTTTAAACCTTCAAAGATCTCCAGCAACCTTCAAGCAAATCAAATCTCAAGCCCAGCAACACTTAAAGATTCATCAGGCTCTCAATCATATAAATTACATAGAGCTCTTGATTCTTTACACACACACACCCCTATTGATCAATCACATAGATTGCATCATTAGGGATACACAGGTCTAAGTCTAGGATTTGTTGTTCATAGAAAGTAGGTGTTGATTCAATACTTCATCGTTGTAATCTGTACTCAAGAGGATCAATATATCCTCCATTCAAAATCCAAGACTGACCATCTTGGTAAAGGACATAGATCTTTTAACAGATCGAACCTTTTCAAATCATTGTGTCATTTACATTCTGCAAATTTACTTTCAGCTATTGTTCTTATTGTTCATATTAATTTTGTTTGTCGTTTAGTGATTTGATCTTTACAGATATTCAAAATATTGTGAATTGTGTTTGTTGATTGCCTACTGCCTTAGTTATTACTTCTGACTACTTATCTATTTGCCAAAATACTCAGACACAAACTTTCTTTTTCAACCTACCTTGTCTGTTCTCTTTGCCGACCACGGATTGCTTACCACAATCTTGCTGACCACAAGTTTCTTACCGCATACTGAACCTTCTGATTATTCATTTTCACCTTCTAAGTTGCCGCAATATTGCTTGCCGCAATATTGCCTGCCGCACTTTTGCCTACCTAATCGTTTTAACCTCAAAACCAACTCTACCTCGTTTTTATCGAAAACTTCCACTGTGCATTTTACTATTGAATTAGTGGTTTTTACTTGACCGCAAAATTCAAAAAGTAAGCATAAGGTTAAATTTTGAAAAAGGGTTGATAATTTTAAATAAGCTATTCACCCCCCCCCCCTCTAGCCTCTTTTCATACCCTTGTTGTGTCTTTGGGACCAACAAGTGGTATCATAGCTAACACCTTCATAAACCTTTTTATTTTTCAAGCTTAACAGCTTGGGTACCAATTCAACATGGCAAGTCAGAAAGCTATGGCAACGGTTAACTACACTCATGTTCTAATGTTTGATGAAGACAACTTTGACCTATGGAAACACAACATTCTAACACACTTCTATTCCATGGACGAGCAACTTGGTGATTATCTTACCATTGGACCATACTTCCCAATGAAAGCTAATCCGAATCCAAAAACCAATGCCAACACACCGTCAATCAAGAAACCAAAAGCTGAATGGACCGATGAAGAGAAAAGATTGGTTGGAATGGATGTGAAAGCAAAAATTATACTCTTAAGTACTTTGAGTACGTCTTAGTGTCGACAGATCATAGAATGTGCAACAGCTAAAGATCTTTGGGATGCAATTGAAGATTACATCAAAGGAGATCAAGCTTGCAAAGAGAGCAAAAAGTTTGCTATTCAAAGAAGATTCAACAAATTTGCTAAGATCCCCGGTGAATCACTTACAGCCACTTATGACCGCTACTGTGAAATCGTGAGTACTTACACCGCACTTGGAAAGAAGCTTACCAAAAAAGAAATCAATGTGAATTTCTTAGCCGCTCTTGGATCTCAATATCTTCACAAAGGAAACACTCTTGAAGATACCAAGCTTCTAGATGATATGTCACTCAGAAGCCTCTATGCCAACCTCAAAGTCTTTGATATCAATCTTCACAACATTGAAGAAATGGAAGGAAAATAAAGAACTTATCGTTGGTTGCTCAAAAGGAAGAAGTGATCAAGGAAGCAGATCCAAAAATCTTCACATCAAAATTACTTGATATGGATGATGATGATTTTTCTATGTTCGTGAAAAGATTCCAAAAATTCAGAAAATTAGCAAGACCCGGATCGTCAAGAAAAGCTCCAGCAAGGTTTTCAAGAAGCAGCTCTACAAAGAAGAAAGATAACTTCAACTTCTTTAAGAAGAAAGAAGATCTTGTATGTTTTAATTGCAGGAAACCCAGTCATTTCGCATCAGAATGCCCAATTCCCAAATTTGAGTACATGAAGAAGAAAAGCAACTTCACTCCAAGGTATTCGAAGCAAAAGGGAATGGTTGCTGAAGAAGACTCTACCACAAAAGAGTTAGCTACCTGGATAGAGTCAGATTCTGATGAAAGCGATGAGGATTCTAAAGAAGGTCACATTTATTTGGTCGTTCATTCCGATGAGGAGGATGATCATAAAAATTAATTCTCACCAAATGCAAAACCTAAACGGATAAGTTATACAGCTGATGAACTTGCTAAAAAGGGATTCCTAACTCCAGTTCAAAAGAATGGTGATCTTCTATTTTCTAGATGTGATGTAAGTGCAGCAAAGAAGGCTCTACATAATCCCAAAGCGAAGGAAGCCCTACCTACCACTCCTCAAGTCAAGTTTGATATTTCCCCCGATGAACAAGAAAAGATGTTTATGAAAGCTGAACAGGTAATTAGTAAGTTTAATGGCATGAAGTAAGCTTTAGTACTTTCAACTGAAGAGATTTCCTAGCTTAAGATGGAGAAAACTCTACTAAGATCTGAACTCACCCTCCTTAAGGAGAAGATCAAGAGCATGACTCCTCTTACTGATCGAACCCATTTCTTAGAAGAACAAAATGCCATATTTAAAGTTAAAAACGAAGAATTAGTTGCTGAGATAAATGACCTTAAACGGATCGCTAATGAGTGGACCAATTCTCGTGTCACTATGGAACAAATATTAGAATCCCAAAAGTCTAGTGGTGATAAAGAAGGCTTGGGATTTCAAACTAGTGACAACTTTAAATGTGCATCTTGTTATGAAAGAGATGAGAAATTTACCCAGCAAACTTTGGAAGGGTCGAGGGCTAACCATCATGTGTCAAAGGGTGAAGGACAAGAACCAAAGAAGAAACTAGCGTTCAACTATTTCTACCCTAAGAAACAGACTGGTTAGGTACTTAAGTTGAAAGGAATTGCCATGGATGAGCCTACTGCTGGAGCAAGCTCCAGCAAGGTATTTGAGTCTCCCTACCGTATGAACTTGCCACAAGGTCAAGCGACCGCACCTAGGAAGTTAGCGACCGCATCTTGGAAGCCAGCGACCGTATATGGTGGTAAGGCAGCAAAGTTCAAGAGGATGAACTATGTAAGGGAGACCTTATCCATACCAGTAAACGATGTTGTGCTCAAAACTTCAACGAAGTTTGTTAACCCTCAGTTGGGTGGCTTCCACCATTGTTCTGTGTGTGATGATTATGGTCACAAGGCTTCTGAATGTCTTTTAAGATTCACACCATATCCCAGAAGGCTTAAACCCCCTTTTGTGAGGCAAGTGTGGGTTGTCAAAAGCTGCTAAACTTTAGGACCCAAAATAATAAAGGGGAACTCGATCTTAAATGTTTATTTTGTAGGTCCTCTGCCTCATGGCTGGTCACTCCAATGAAGCTACAAGTTTATGGTATCTAGACAGTGGATGCTCAAGGCATATGACTGGAGATATCAACCTATTGGAAAGTGTCCGTGATGAAAAAGTTTCAGCAGTTACTTTTGGAGACAACAGCAAAGGAAAGACCATCGGATATGGAGTCATCAGAAAAGGAAAAACAACAATTTCAAGATGTATCTCTAGTTACTGGTCTGAAACACAATCTTCTCTCAATCTCACAATTTTGCAACAAAGTATTGCAATTACACTTCACTTCAACTTATTGTCTTATCAAGGATGGAAACTCCGGCGTCACTTTGCTCAAAGGGATTTGTAAGAAAAATGTTTACATTGTTGTTTTCAATTCCTCTTGTATTTTTTCTAATCTCTGTTTTGTAGCAAATAATATTAGTGAAAATAGTTGGCTATGGCATAAACGACTAAGTCACTTGAACTTCAAGTATCTCTACAAGATTGGTAGAGAAAATCTAGTTCGTGGTCTACCGAAGGTAGCTGATCACCACGATGAAAAGTGCTCAGCTTGTCAACTAGGCAAACAACCAAAAGCATCTTTCTCCAGCATGACCACTCCTTCAACTTCAAGATATTTGCAGCTACTTCATATGGATTTATTTAGACCTGTCACTACCGCAAGTATTGGAGGAAATAGATATACATTAGTTGTGGTAGACGATTATTCAAGATACATGTGGGTCGAAATGATGAACTCCAAAGGCGATTGTTATGACATTTTGACCGCGCTCTTTAGACAGCTCCAAACCCAAAAAGAAGACGACATCGTCAGTATTCGATCCGAAAACAAAACAGAATTCAAGAATAAAGGCATCGCTAAATACTATGATGACCATGGTATTGACCACAATTTCTCAGCTGCCACAACAGAATGGTGTAGTGGAAAGGAAGAACAGAATGTTGATAGAGGCAGGAAAAGCGATGATCGGTGAAGCAAAGCTACCTCAATATTTTTGGGCTGAAGCTATCAACACAGCTTGCTTCACTCAAAATAGATCTCTTATCAACAAGACCTACAACAAAACTCCTTATGAACTTTGGAGAGGAAGAAACCCCAATATTGCGTACTTCAAGATTTTTTGATGCAAATGCTACATTTTCTACAACGGTAAAGAACATCGAGGTAAATTTGCTCCTAAGGCTGATGAAGGTATATTTGTTGGGTATGCTAAACACTCAAAATATTTTCGTGTATTTAATAAAACCACCCTTAAGATAGTAGAATCTGTCCATGTTATCTTTGATGAACATTCTCTCCTTGAGCCACATTTGGCTCTAAATGTTGCTGATGATTTTGTTGAGCTTAATGAGACAGGTACAAGTCGACCACAAAATCAGTCAACGCAAGGAAATCCATCTACCTCAACAGCACCTCCACCTACCTCTTATAAAGCTTCACATCAGCAGCAAATCCAAATGGAGAAAATACTGAAGCACCCATGAATATTAAAGAGCCAATCCCTCAACTTACCTATGATTAGGATGGCACAAATGACGTACCACTAAAAGACTTACAACAACCATCAACTCAACCAGACCTACCTCATGAAGTACGCGAGGTCAGAGATCATCTAATTCAGAATATCATTGGTGACCTACATTCTGGTGTTAGAACAAGAAGATCAAATTATGATGCACTTACCGCATTCATATCTCAAGTTGAACCCAAGAAAGTTGATAAATCACTCCAAGACTCAAGTTGGGTTGTTGCTATGCAAGAAGAGCTTAACCAATTTTAAAGATGTAAAGTTTGGACCTTAGTTCCAAGGCCGAAGGATAAAGGAGTGATTGGTACAAAGTGGGTATTTAGAAATAAGATGGATGAGAATGGAACCATCATAAGGAACAAAGCTAGGTTGGTTGCACAAGGATATAGACAAGAAGAAGGCATTGATTATGATGAAACTTTTGCTCCCGTTGCACGACTTAAAGCTATAAGAATATTTTTAGCATATGCCTCTTACAAAAGATTCAAGCTTTATCAAATGAATGTGAAGAGTGCATTTCTCAACGGCGAACTTCAAGAAACTGTTTATGTTGCTCAACCTCCCAAATTTGAAGATCTCAAATTTCCACATCATGTCTATAAACTTCAAAAGGCTTTGTATGGACTCAAACAAGCTCCACATGCATGGTATGATACTCTATATAAATTTCTTCTAGAGAAAGGTTTTAAGCGTGGTAAGATCGACACAACTTTATTTATTGCTAAATATCATGATCACACTTTACTTGTTCAAATATATGTCAATGATATTATTTTTTTTTCTACTAATGAATTGTTATGTAAGCGATTTGAGAAGCTAATAAAAAGCAAATTTGAGATAAGCATGATGGGAGAATTAACATTCTTCCTTGGGCTACAAATTAAACAATGTGCTGAAGGTATCTTCCTTAACCAAGCAAAGTACACAAAAAATCTCATAAAGAAATTTGGACTTGACAATGCAAAGGCATACGACATTCCTATGGCTGCTGGTAACAAGCTAGATAAAGACTTGAAAGGTAAGAAGGTTGATCAAACCTTGTACCGAGGTATGATTGGCTCTCTTCTCTACTTAACTGCTAGTAGGCCAGATATCATGTTTAGTGTTTGCGTTTGTGCTCGCTATCAAGCAGATCCTTGAGAAGCACATTTTATTGCTGTAAAACGTATTATTCGATATTTATCTGGGACTATTAACCTTGGACTTTAATATTCCAAAGATTCGAATTTTGATCTTATAGGTTACTCAGATCCAGACTATGCAACATGTACCATTGATAAGAAAAGCATAAGTGGGACTTGTCATTTTCTTAGAAATCGACTCGTTTCATAGGCAAGCAAGAAACAAGCCTCAGTCTCCGTATCTACCACAGAAGATGAATATATAGCTGCTGGAAGCTGCTGCTGCCAAGTGCTTTGGATGAAACAACAATTGGTCGACTATGGAATCAAAGAAGAAAATTGTCCAATCTATTATGACAATACATCTACCATTGTTGTGTCCAACAACCCTGTCATGCATTTAAAGACCAAACACATTGATATCAAATACCATTTTCTCAAGGATCATGTGGAAAAAGGTAACATTCATCTAGAGTATGTGAGTACTGACAATCAAATTGCAGACATTCTCACCAAGGCTCTGGATTCCAAGAGATTTAGGTTTCTCAGAGGAGAAATGGGTATGCTAGAACTTTAAACTTGTCCTTATGATTTTTGTACTGATGTTTTGGTCTCTCTAAGTTCTTCAAATAAGTAGGTACCTAGTATACGGAAACTCTATCAACCGCATACTACAATCAACCGCTTAGTGTCGACCGCACAACTCAGTGCTACCACATTCATGCCTACCGCATGATATACTGACCGCATGGGAAAATGAAGACGTGTTCATTGCTTTGGAGAAGCATTACGATTTTTTTGACCGCATTAGTTACGGTTAAGTTTACAAACCGATGACCGCATTTAATACGGTTTCCTTTACTCTTCTCGACCGCAATCTACGATAACCACACTCCACCACTTAACGCACCATTGGATTCTAGGTAAGTATTCTAACCTTAGAGATATTTAGGAGTTGTGATGATTTGACTTCAAGGGTATTAAGGTAACTTTCATTTTTCCCTCGCTTTTATTTAATTCAAATCATTATTATATTATTGCTCCGCCGTCATTGGTTATCACTTAGAGACGAAAGGACTCTTTTCTGTCATATCAGATTTGCAGAGAAAACCTCCCACTTTTCCAACTCTCCATTTCCCATAACCGCCCATATACCCCCTTCCCACCTTCTCACTCTCCACTTTCTCTACCCCAATCTCTCTCTACAGTCTCTCTCTCTAAGCATTATCTCTCTACTTTCTACACTTCCTTGTCCGATTCTCTCCATCTCTCTATATAAATACATGTCACCAATAGATAAATCATCTAAAAATCATCCTCTATCATTCCCTCATCTAAGAAACTCCATATGGTATGATTTCTGACCTTAATCTCTCTATAGTTGTTGAATTTCGAATTTTTTTGTTCTTGGTGGGTTTATTAAAACCTTTCATATTCTTCTTACATTCTTGATTATGATGATTCCTATGCTTAAGATATTGATTGATTCATGTAATAGTTCCTATTTCGACATCTCATTGTTTGTTCTATCTTGTCTACATGGATGAATTTGAGTTTTTACCAACTGGGTTTATTGAAACTTTCGCCCCCCCCCCCATTTCTGTTTTTCTTCGATTTCTAACTTTTTGGTTAATTGTTTCTTGAAATTGAAGTGCTTTTCATGCTTAATCGGGTTTTTTGATGCTAGAAATACAATTTTCGTTCGTTTTTTGGTACTTTTGGTATATTTGGGTTTGTGTGTTCTTCGTGTTCACGTTTGTGTTCTTGGTGTTCTTGAGATTTCACTTTTTGATCCATTTCCTTTGGTACACACACTCAAAAGGTGTTTGTGTGTGTTTTGATTCTTATTTCTATACTCCGCTTATATTTCGTAGTTTATGAAAAAATTTTGTTCTCAAGTGTGTCGACCGCATATATCTATCCTTACCACTTGCTTTCCTTACCGCATATATCTTTCCTTACCGTGTGTCCCTTATCGTAACTCCCTACCGTTAGTGTCCTGCCGTTGGTCACTTGCCGCACCATCAAGCAAGTGACCGCACAATTTTTTTTCTAACTTCTCAAGTTTTTTTTTCTTCAGGATACTAATCATTTTCTACCGGGTCTTCTAATGAACATCGAAGACTTACAAGAAGATACCATTGGGAGAAATTTGATCAAAAGATTTGAGAGGACAGGGATACTGCCGTTCTTCACCTTTGATCAGGATTTTCACGTTCCTGCTTTCGTGGATCAATTCTTTGCGACTGCATCTGAGGAAACCGGTCAAAATAGAAAAGGAAAAATTGTTAAGTTCATTCACGCAGATATTGAGGGTATTGAAATGACCTTGGACGCAGTTAATATTGGTGAAGTCTTTGTCATAAAAAAGAAACCTGGTGTCATTTATGCCACTACGGTCGCTGATGATGAGCTTAAGGCACTTGCAACACTGTTGGTTGGTCACACTCATGTTACCAAGGTTCCTCAAAAGGAATTCTATGAAGCTATATATCATATCAGCCATCTAGTTGGTCACTCCATCAACTGCAAAACGGGTAACCAACAAACCTCAACACAACTCAGTGGACTCTTTCTGCCGTAATTTATCTGGGCAAGAACATGGACTGGTGTCAAATCATCTATGATGCCTTGAAGGAGAACCTTGCCGCGTACAGTAAAGCTCAGGAAAAGGGGAAGATCAAGTACCGCACCCACAGTCGTTTTATAACCTACCTCATGACCCACATCAAGGATATCCGAAAATTGATAGAAAAGAATCCTGACCTCCTCCTCCCTATCTCCAAAAATAAACTTTTCACCCGATCCACAATGAAAACCAATTTCCGCTTTCGGTTTGGCAACACACTCTACAAAATTTATCTTGCTAAGGACCCTCATGAACCTTATGAGTCTCCTTCTAAACACAAGCAATATCTGCCTGCCGCGAGCAATGATAAAGATGATGACGATGATGATGAAAAATCTCAACCTGTCGCTCCAGTAAAGGGTAAAGGCAAAGGTATTGTCGTTGAACCTACCGTCAAAAAGTCATCTGTTGTTGTTGGAATCAAGTTTAAGGAACCATCTGCCAAGTCTACCTACTCTTTTTCTCCTCCTTGAAAGTCGACCGCACCTTTAAGAAAGCTTGCCGCACCATCAAAACCTGATAAATCAAAGATTTCCAAACCTACGGCACCATCTCAAGGGGAGAAGCAAAGAACCCACTCTCTAAGTCCCGTTAAGGTGATCAAGAAGGCCAAGGTTGCTGTTCCACCTGCCGCATCCCTAATTTTTACTCCTACCGGTTCTCCTCCCGATGAGACTAGTAATGTGTTTGAGGTTGCTCCCACATTGAAAAAGGTCTCTTAAAAACTTAAGCCCACTGTTGCTCGATAAATTTACTCCCTCAGTGATGAATCTGATAGTGAAGAAACTGAAGAAGAGACTTCAAGTGGTTTGGAAGTTGAACTTGTTGGTAGTGGTGAAGGTAGTGATCATGATGATGAGACAAGCAAGATGATGAAGTCAGTCAGCAAGGTGACAATGATGATAAAGATAAAGAAGTTGATGTTGATAGTTCCCCCCTCGACCGCCCAGAGACTGTCGCAAAGAGTGTATTTCCGGTCGATGAGACCGACCGCATTGAAATGACCGTTGATGAGACTCTTGATAGACCCATGTCTGCCGACCGCACCCCCATTGTTTCTTCTACTCACTCACTAATTCCAACTCCTCGTTCTCCAGTCAAAGTCATCCCTAATGAAATTCCAGCTACCGCATGACAAGTTGCCACACTGCTTACCGCAGTTCAGGCCTTGACCAAAATTCAGTTAAAAAACCAGTCTTCCATTGCTCAGCTGACCGCAGAGGTCATTGACCTTAAATATTCTCAAGCCACTCTACAATAGGAGCTATGTTCTCTACCCTCCAAACTGATTGATACCATTAAGGGGGAGACATTGGCCATAACAAAGACCGTTAAGGACATTGTCCTTGGAAATGCTAGCTCAAGTTCTGCTGCTGCTCAAGCTCCTCTAACCGCTGCTTCTGTGTCGACCACTTTATCCACCAATTTTATGATAACTCCGCAGTTTGTGAAGGATGCCTTGACCGTTCAGACCAACGCTCTCAATCGCTGCATATCTCGTAAGGTTCTTGATGCCTGCATTGAAATCCATAAGCAGCTGGATAATTTTAAGAGTGAAGTGTCCCATGAGCTAAAAAAGATAAAGTTCAGCATGGAAAACGAAGTTGATTCTTCGATCAAAGCCTCCCTTGAATCCCTCACTAAAAATCAAGCTAAAAATCTTGAAACAATTAAAGTTGTATTTGGTTCTCTCAAGACACCGTTGGATTATCAAGGAACAAGGATCGAGGAGCTGACCAACACGGTTGTTGGGTCATTTCAAGTTGCTGAAAGAAAGTTGGATTCCTTGGAAGAATCTGTTTAGAGATCAGTTGGGAGTGCAGCTACTAAAAGCTCAATCCAGGTTGCTGGCCATGGTCACGATAATCTTGACTCACAGGCAGAAAATGATGAAGGCAACAGCATTGATTTCCCTACCGTGAATAGTTTCGATTACATGCTTGCCAACTCATTCAGCTGCCCCATTATTCCAGAGTTTCAAGATGAGATAAAGATACCTGGACTGGATATGTGAAGCCACCGCTCCTACCCGACCGCTAGTTCCTACAGTTTTACTTACCGCACCATTGATTACCGTTTCTTGTTTTGTAAGGCTGGATGCCTTGAACAATTTAAATTTCTATTTATTTGGGTTTGTAAAACATTTATTATCGTTTTTGTTTGTACTCTTATTCCCTACTGCTTTAATGATTCAGAGTACCAGTTATGTTTGCGTTGTTTGATGCTTTTCATAACTCTCATATACTATTCTTTTGAATTGCTTCAAAATATTTCTATCTTCTAGGATTATTCTTTTATTTTTCTTTTTAGGATGATAGAAATCTATAACATTGACTTACTGTGTGTGCACTTGGGGCATGAACTTAATAAAATTAATTTCTTGAAACCTGTTATTACCAAGTACAATAAATTAGTCTTTGTTATAGTAGGTAATGGTCTCAATCAAATAGGGGGAGATTGTTGGGTATCCATATTATAAACCACTCCTATTACCTAGATTTGATTGATCCCATAACCTTATTTTACTTTTTATGGACTTTAGGTTTTATTGTAAGAAGATTTATAACTTCATTAGTTAAGTCCATTTTTAGTTTAGTTAGGCTAAGAAAATCAGCCCCTCAAATTTTGAAGAAATGTTGCTGCTGCTGATGTTGTGAAAAAGCTAAGTCTGCCTACCTCAATCCTGCTGCTGCTGATTGTGATGCTGCTTGAAGCGACCGCATGGTTTAAGGCTACCGTATACTCCATGTCGCTGTAAGAATATAGCGACCGCACATTCTTGGTTACCGCAAGACTAGCTACCGCACAACCAGTTCAAGACCAAAAGAAAAGACAAGTTTGATTCAGAACGTTGCAAAATTCAAATTTGAATTTGGTCGTTATGTCTGGTACAAGATAGTACATCTTGACCACTAACTTCTGCAACTACAAGACGACAAAGAAATGAGCTCCAATCAGAATGCTCCAGCTCATCATCATCCAAACTTGTCCTCCAAGAATTCAAACAGCTACCTCTCTCACAAGGCTATAAATAGGCCTTGCTTTCTTCATTGAAAGTGTGCTGAGATTCAAAGAGATAAATTGATGTTGAAATACTTGGTGATTGAAGATCATACTCAAGATTTCCATAATCATTTGAATCTTCAAGCATTCGCCTTCAAACCTTCAAAGATCTCCAGCAACCTTCAAGCAAATCAAATCTCAAGCCCAGCAACACTTAAAGATTTATCAGGCTCTCAATCATATAGATTGCATAGAGCTCTTAATTCTTTACACACACACACCCCGATTGATCAATCACATAGATTGCATCATTAGGGATACACAGGTCTAAGTCTAGGATTTGTTCTTCATAGAAAGTAGGTGTTGATTCAATACTTCATCGTTGTAATCTGTACTCAAGAGAATCAATATATCCTCCATTCAAAATCCAAGACTGACCATCTTGGTAATGGACGTAGATCTATTAACAGATCGAACCTTTCCAAATCATTGTGTCATTTACATTCTGCAAATTTACGTTCAGCTATTGTTCTTATTATTCATATTAATTTTGTTTGTCGTTTAGTGATTTGATCTTTACAGATATTCAAATTAATGTGAATTGTGTTTGTTGATTGCGTACTGCCTTAGTTATTACTTCTGACTACTTATCTATTTGCCAAAATACTCAGACAGAAATTTCTTTTTCAACCTACCTTGTTTGTTCTCTTTGCCGACCACAGATTGGTTACCTCAATCTTGTCGACCGTAAGCTTCTTACCGCATACTGAACCTTCTGATTATTCATTTTCACCTTCTAGGTTGCCGTAATATTGCTTGCTGCACTTTTTCCTACCTAATCGTTTTAACTTCAAAATCAACTCTACCTCGTTTTTATCAAAAACTTCCATTGTGCATTTTACTATTGAATTAGTGGTTTTTACTTGACTGCAAAATTCAAGAAGTAAGCATAAAGTTGAATTTTGAAAAAATGGTTGATAATTTTAAATAGGCTATTCACCCCCTCCCCTCTAGCCTCTTTTCATACCCTTGTTGTGTCTTTGGGACCAACAGTTTGACCCACACAACAATATCCCCGAATCGTCTAAAAAGAAGTTCGGAAACACCTATTCCCCAGCAGAGTCGCCATTGTAAGATACCCGCGTGGAGGCGCGAGGGATTAAACACGAAACTTTATTTTTCATGTTAACGGAGTCGCCACGTTAAATTAATTTTAAACCCAATTTAACGAAAATGGTTAGAGAAAATGAGTTCGGAGATCAGGTTACATCTTGGGAAGAACATTGTTCACCCAATCCGCCCCGGAAATTCGGGTCTCCCTATGTTTGTTGACCAAAATGTTCAAGTGTGTGTGTGTGTGTATTTTAAAAATGGGAGAAACTGCCTTTTTAATAGAAACTGTTGTAAAATTAAAAGAAAAAGGTTTATTTGTAAAGATCTTGACAAAATCAGGTTTAAATAGAAGAAACATCCCCTGGAAAAACCATCCGTATGGATGGTTAGGATCATCCTGGGGTTTTACAGATTTATCAGAAATAGTCCAGTTTCAGGCAGAAACAGAGCAGCCTGCTGAAACTGGACAGAAATGTGACCTTTTCAGTTTATTGTATGATACATAAACATGGATAACAACACTCCTATTCTCTTGATCATCAATTTGGATGCCAAAAACAAGGGTTTTGGAGATGATCAAGGCAATCATTGGAGAAATTTGAAGAAGGTTGATGAACATGGCTTTTGAGCCAAAACAACCATTTGAATGGGTAAAGATTGAAACTTTAACATCAAAATGGATGATTCAACCAAGATTAAACCTTTGGGACAACAAAATCAACCTTTTGATGGATAAAGATTGAGTCTTTACCATCCAAAGGTGACATTTTTAAGGCTAAATCAAAGTTTGGATGATAAAGATTGAAACTTTACCATCCAAACATGATCATTATGACCAAAGATAAACAAATACAAGATAAATATACAAGGCTCTATCCATATGTGCAATGGATCACCAAGCCAAAAGTAAAAACATGAAAGTAAAGGCAAGAATGTAAATGACATAAACATAACAAGTCATGATCATCCTTTGATTTCAACCCTTAATCACACATAAAGCATGAGGGCATCATGGAATCACCTCATGACTTGGTTCCAATTCATAAGGTTACATAAATGTAAAGGCTCTTGGAATGTAAAAGAGACAACAATGTAAATAAGCAACAATATAAACAAGATAATAAAAGAGGTATGAGATGGAGAGAAGATGGGGAGAAGGAGGTCTCACCTCTCTTGGTTTTGGCCTATCTTCCTCTCTCTTTTCACTCAAGTTTTATGGTGTATATGTTTCTGCTGTAATTTGGACAGAGTTTTCCTATCCTCAACTATTTTCTCCCCCCGTGAAATGATCAGCAAGGGCTTTAATTTATAGGGACCTGGAGGTTCTAAACCATCCGTACGGCTGGTGACTCATCGGGGCCAAACCATCCGTACGGTTTATCTTGGCAATACCTGGAACTTTCTACTTTTTATTTCAGAACAGTCTTAAGATTTTTGGTTTATCCTATCGAGGTCCTAGCCTATCAGGTTTATCCTCAAATAGTACTAAAAACTTCTTTAAGTTGGTTTTAATTCAGATTGGGGTACTTACAACTGTGTCCCAAAATAAATGTCAATAATTTTTTTCTCTCAATTAAACATAATTTTTAAAAACAATTTGGATATTTGTTTTAAAACGAAGGTAGTATTACTTTGTAAACAACAAATAGGAACGGCAAAAAGCCGTCTCCACTTAAACTGGAAATGGTAAAAATATATTTCATATAAAAATGATTAATTATTTGACATTTTTCTTATAAATAATTAAAGAAGTAAAATAAAAGCTGAATGACCTAAAAATTTTCTGAAAAATATTCTACATTTAAATAAGTCTGGGGTAAACCGTTATAACAACATTCTTATCGTTAGTGAATAATTGGATAAGACATAAATTAGTATGAATAATGGTAAAGTCTAGACACAATGACCATGGACATAATATCATAAAGACAATAGTGTTATTACAGTTAGTTATTTGAAGTCAAAAGATAACATATCCATTTATCAAAAAAAAATAATCAAGATCAATATTAATATTGTTAATGAAAAAGGTTTAAAAATTCACAGTAGAAGAATATTTTTTAGCAGAGACTCAATCTTGAGAATTGAAGATTCCAAAACTTTAGTTCATTGAGACAACTAGTTTTGAAATTTTAGTTGAAATATTTGAAACCTGTTTCACACTCATTCGTAGAACGTTTAAGTGCACATGCTTACAATAGTGGTATGGGTAAGTTGTATAGTGGTATCTGTACGTTGTAGAAACTTTTAATGATTTCTAAATGTATATGTTAGAGTAGCATGATACTCTCTATAAGAGGTCACCAATCTAAGTGTGAAATAATAAGGTCGTTTCTGAATGAATACTTATGAATGAGATACGGTCTAGGGTAAAAATAGACACAACAAGAGAACAAAAAGTATTAGAATTATATATGTGTAAGTATAATTGTCTCCATTTACTCTACACAGTCAATTATTTCAAAGAATCGACATCTAGTATTTTCGATAGCATTTTACTAGGGACAGATCAAGGTCATAAGCTACCTACTCTAATGCAATAATGGTTCGTCGGAAATTCCAAACGAGAATGCATGCATGCACGCATTAATGTCCTTCATGTGGGGGTCTGTTGGAATTTTGGTTTTAGAAAAATAGTCTTTTACCAAAATTTCACGTATTTTTATTTTAATAAACTACCCATTTACTTACAAGTGTTTTAATCATGGGTTGACACATGACTAAAATTTTTAAGAAGGTTCAAACACAAAAGTTAATCAATTAACCTAATTAATTTTATGTGACTTAGTTCCACTAGTTATAGGATTTAATTTCCGAAATTGAATCTGCAGAGCATCTTAAAATTGAGAGACCAAAACATACGGCCGAAACTAAGCCAAAAGGCAACCACAATTCTGTACTAAGATCAAGAACCAAGTAATTATTCCACACGGCCGATACTAAGCCAAAAGGCAACCACAATTCCTTGTAGAAAAGTAATTTGTTTCAAGATCTTTTATTGTATCATCAATCTCACAGATTAAAACAATCCTAAACTCTTTAGAATTGTGATTTCTGCGATTTTCTGGATTTCCTTTTGAAACTGTTTCAAGAAACACGGTTTCGAAAACCAACCCTCTAAAAGCAGTTTCAGTTTCCAGATTCAAATTCTATAAACAATTTACAGAACAATCTGAACACCAGAAAACGAACCAGATTCTGGGAAATCTTGACACCATCCGTAAGGCGCCATAGCAGCCGTATGGCTTTGAATCAGTCGTACGGATCCAGATTCCCAAATTTTTCCAGTTTTTCAGAAATTTTCAAATTCGATCAATCCCAATACCATGTTCATACATAATCAGATTAAAATAACACGAATTTACAGATTACGAATTTTAACCAATCTAATCTATATAATCAATAAAAAAATTATTCCACATACAAATTAGATCTAGATCATCAATAAACATAATCCAATTATAACATGATAATCTAAGCATACGATCATACATATGAATCCGATTAATATTATAATCACATAATCCCATCAATAACTAGCATCCATATTTTATATCTCATATAAAATCCCTGTTGGTTGTGGTGCCCTAGGCACGTTTAATAAACGTTGTAATTGTTATCATTTATTTCATATCAATAAAGAGATGTTTTGATTATTATTGTTGTTCATGTTTACTTATAATAATCCCCGTCCCTAGTACTTGTTAAGCACTAGTATAAAGGCTAAATGGTCATGGGATGATCATGTTAGATTTATGGGTACTTGTTTGGAACAAGGTACTGGACATGACCCGCTCTATGAGATTTATGTCATGGTCTATGTCGTACATATATCTCATATTAGTTATGTCATTTGAATCCTTAGACATGAAGTTATTATAGTCTTCCACTTGATGAACATTATGTTTGACATATTCAAACGCTACTTTTAACCGAGTAGTTATAAAGGGTATGATTGGCATAATCGGAATCCCGTTGGGAAGAATAATAAGCTAAATGGATTTGTCCCTCCTCGGAGAGATGTCAAGCTTAGGCCACTCGTAGGAATGATGTTAATGAAATGTTCGGCCAGACTCAGATGAATTGATTGGATCAATGTCATTTGGATTATCAACATATTCGGAATCGAGAAAGTATTGAACAAAACAAGTTGACTGTTTGACCATGACTTGTGTTCAATGACATCGTGGACAAAGGGATTGTGACATATTCTAAAGGAATGCGAACTTGTATCTAGTTATACTATTTGGGTAGGTATGACGGTTTGCTAGAACCTAATCATATCTTATGGGATCATGTTTGAGCTCATTGCCAACTTAGTATAATCCTAGAGGGTCACACACAATAGAACGAATCTTTAAAAGGGACTATATTGGAATTTTGGAAATTCTGGACATTCTGTAGAGTGGGCGACCGCACAGTATTGACTGGGCGGCCGCACACTTAGGACAGTTTTGTACCAGTTTTGCTTCAGATAGTTGTGCGACCGCACAGATGATTTTGGGCGGCGGCACAGTACTGTCGGGTGGCAGATTCCTAATTTGATTTGGAAACGAATTTTGGAAGGATTTTGACACAAGTTTCCTATTTGGAATAGGTCATACTTGTGTATAAAAGACCAAATTCGGCCAGCACTCTAGGCCAATGATTTTGTGAGTCTCAAAGAGTTTGAGAGAGGGTTTATTTTGTTCAAAGACATTCTTGGTTGAGGAACAAAATAATACACAAAATAAATTCCATATAGTTCTTTTGATTGTGAAAAAGTGTTTCACAATTTGGTCTAGCAACCAAGATCAAAGAAGCTCCTTTGATATTCGTTCGAAGTGTGGATACCGCTAGAGGGTGAAAATCATCATCTTCAAAGTTCGTGTTCAAGCTTTGTGATCGTGATCAAGTCTTCAAACCTCCACCAAAGACCAAGAGAATTTGATAGCCATCAAGGGTTAGTTTATTCCTTTATACTTATGTTGTATTTGATTTAATCATATGAACGGATCCATGGCTTTGGGTTTCAAAATTTTAAATGCTAAATTCCGCTGCGCATGTTACATCGAAACCCAACAGTGGTATCAGAGCCCCGTTCATGTTGATTATTTCAATACCTAGATCATGTTATGTGTATATAAATTGTTTATATGCCTCGCATGATTTGAATATTGGAATATATGACGTTTATGTGTTATGTGATTTTATGTGGTTTATTGTTTTGCAACTTTAATCGCATGATTCAATCGCAATAAATAAATTATGGTGGATTCAGAATTGTTGGTTATTAATTTTTGATTGGATCAAAGTTTTAATAATCGGGGAAAAAACAATTTTGAGACAAAATTTTCGAACTTAAAAATTCTGCACATTCTGATGGCACTGGGCGACCGCACAAAACGCCTTGCGCGGCCGCACAGTTTTGGGCGACCGCACAAGCGTTTTTGGGCGGCCGCACAAGATGATCAGAAGGTCTGATTTTGGTTGAAAACCAGAATCTGGAATTTTTCGAAAGATTCAACAGAACCAGTAACAGAACCAGTCCAGACTTGCTGATCTGGAATGGGTTTTGGGTAGTTGGTTTGTGTGTGGATTTTGGGGTTTGATTTTCCTATTTGTTTTAGTCTTGTGATTCTAAGATTGGTTCAAGTTTTGGATGGCTAATCTACGTTCATCGAGATTGTGTTTCCCAAAATTGATCGCAATCAAAGTTTCAAAGATAAAACGAAGTTAGAATTATGAAGAGTTCATAATTGCTAAAATTGAGAAACAAAGGTTCTTGATTCAATGATTGGAGATCCATGTGGAATTGTGAATGCAATTGGCCTACGTTCATCGAGACCATCTATTGCTTAGTTTCGGCCACATGGACCACTTTCTTGGTTTCTTGAATTAGTGCGGGATTGTGGTTGCCTTATGGCTTAGTTCGACCGCACGTCTTGTTGTCTTGATTTGGAGATAATAACCGAAGTTAAAATAGTCTCATCCTCATAATTATAGAGAAACTAATGACACATAAATACCATGCTTAAATTAATGGAGATTAATTTAATGGCTAAACTTGATGTGTAACATGTTTATATTATGTGCTCATAAATGTGTTATATGCTATATGTGATGAACCTTCAAAGAAAGTTTTAAGTCCTTTTGCCATGCCATGATTAAAACACTTGTTTATACATGAGTAATTTTATGTGGGCTCGCCAAAGCGAGGTGCATCGATTTTATTCATGTTTGAGCAAGATAAGTGAATAAGAGTTTCCTATGCGTTTAAAATGGTTGGACTTAATTAAGCGTCAAAACAGTTTTGGGCTTAAGGCAAAGATGAGATTTAACATGCTTTTTGAAATTGGATTTCTTAAAGAATCTCATGAAAATAACTGAGAGTCATATGAGATATGATTGACAAGAGTTGTCTACCTAATTGATTTAATTCTGAGCGGTGCGCCAAAGCGTACTCAAAATTAGATTAAAGCGGGATCTCAACCCATTTAAATTATACTATACATTGGATGTATAAAGAAGGTTGTATAATTTGGTGGGAGTATTTTGTTTTAAAATACATTATTTATCTCTTTAATGAAAACCGGTACTTATTAAATTTGGAAATTTTGCATATTTGTAGATAATGACTAATAACACTCAATCAATGTCGTTGCGATCGATCCTTGAGAAGGATAAGCTCGAAGAGAATGGTACTAACTTTATGGATTGGATCCGGAGCATAAGAATCGTTCTTAGGCAAGAAGATAAGTTGTACATTCTCGATGGGCCTCTCCCCGCTGAACCACCGCCTACTGCCCCTAGGATAGAAAGAGACAATTACAAGAAACATCGTAATGATTCTAGAGATGTAAGTTGTCTCATGCTTGCTGCTATGTGTTCAAAACTCCAACAAAGTTTGGAACATTTGGAAGCCTATGAGATAGGCGTGGAGTTGAGAACCATGTTTCAAGAGCAAGCTAGGCAAGAGAGGTACAAGACCATTGTTGCATTCACTACTAGTAAAATGAATGAAGGGCAACAAGTGAGTCCTCACTTTCTTAAAATGAAAGGTTATGTAGAGCACCTTGAGAAACTTGGCTATCCAATCCCATTGGAGCTAGCCACGGATCTCATTCTTAATTCATTGCCTAAAAGTTATAATCAGTTTGTGATGAATTATAACATGCATGGAATTGATAAGAATCTCTCTGAGTTGCATGGGATGCTCAAAACTGCAGAGATGAAAATTGTGGAGAAAGGTTATCCCGTGCTCTTGGTTCATGATGGGAAGAAGGCTGGTGCCAAAGGAAAGGGTAAGGCAAAAGTTGTCAAACCCAAAATAAGCAAGGCAAAGGTTGCCAAGGCTTCTGAGGCAAAACCTGATTCACAAAAGGATGCAATCTGTTTCCATTGTCAAGAAATTGGTCATTGGAAACGTAATTGCAAGGCTTTCTTGGAAGAGCAAAAGAAGAAGAAGAGCAGCAAGGCTGCGTCGACTTCAGGTATCTATATGATAGATATTCTCCTTTCTACCACTGATTCTTGGGTATTGGATACCGGATGTGGTTCTCACATTTGTCTAAATGTGCAGGGACTAAAGAATAGGAGACTGCTTAAAGAAGGTGAAGTAGATCTACGCGTGGGGAATGGAGCAAGAGTTGCTGCATTAGCCGTAGGGACTTATGAAGTCACTTTACCTTCCGGATTAATTCTTGTTTTGAACAATTGTTATTATGTTCCGGATTTAAGCAGAAATATTATTTCAATTTCTTGTTTGGATAATGAAGGTTTTAAGTTTCTTATTGAGAATAAGAAATTTTCTATTTATTTAAATGATGTGCTTTATGGTATTGCTAATTCATTTAATGGCCTTTATATCTTGGATGTCAAGAATGAAAATAATGTCTATCATGTAAATAAGAAATCTAAACCTAATGATGTAAATCATACTTATTTGTGGCATTGCCTTCTTGGTCATATTAATGAGAAGCGTATCTCAAAACTCCATGGGGACGGACTTTTGGGTTCATGTGACTTAGAGTCATATGATACTTGTGAGTCGTGTCTTCTTGGAAAAATGACTAAGACACCTTTTACCAAGTTGGGTGAAAGGGCAAGCGACTTATTGGGGTTGATACATTCCGATGTATGCGGACCATTAAGTAGCAATGCTAGGGGAGGATTTCAATACTTCATAACCTTCACTGATGATTATAGTAGATTTGGGTATGTTTACCTAATGAAACATAAGAGTGAAGCATTTGAGATATTTAGAATATTTCAAAATGAAGTAGAAAAACAACTTGGCAAAAGTATTAAAGCACTTCGATCAGATCGTGGTGGTGAATACTTAAGTCAAGAATTTGATGATCATCTAAAGAATTGTGGAATAGTTTCACAATTGACTCCACCCGGAACACCACAATGGAATGGTGTGTCCGAGAGGAGGAATCGGACTTTGTTAGACATGGTTCGATCAATGATGAGTCAAGTTGATCTTCCAATATCCTTTTGGGGTTACGCTCTAGAAACCGCTGCTTTCACACTAAATCGTGTTCCAACTAAATCGGTTCAAAAGGCTCCATATGAGATGTGGAGCGGAAAGAAGCCTTGTCTATCTTTCATGAAGATTTGGGGTTGTGAAGTTTTTGTCAAAAGACTTATCTCAGACAAACTTGCACACAAATCTGATAAATGTATTTTCGTGGGATATCCTAAGGAAACTAAAGGATATTACTTTTACAACCGAGAGGACAACAAAGTGTTTGTTGCCCGAACTGGTGTCTTTCTAGAGAAAGAGTTTCTCTCCAAAGAAATCAGTAGGAGTAAAATAAATCTTGAAGAAATTCGAGACCCAGAAAATAACTTTGAACCAATGGTGGAGCAAGAACAAGAACCACAAGGAGTTGTGGAACCTGTTCAAAGTACACAAGCAACTCGCAGATCTAGTAGGTTACGATCCGAGCCCGAGAGATATGGATTTCTCGTAACGGATAGTAATGAGGTAGAAATCATTGAGAATGATGAACCGTCAACCTACCAAGAGGCGATGTCTTCTCTTGATTCTGACAAGTGGCTTGGAGCCATGGAATCCGAATTGCAATCCATGCAAGACAATCAAGTTTGGAATTTGATTGATGCGCCCGAAGGTGTAAAAACCATAGGATGCAAATGGGTCTTCAAGAAGAAGACTGACATGGATGGGAAGGTGCATACTTACAAAGCTAGGCTTGTAGCGAAGGGTTATAGGCAAGTTCATGGTATTGACTATGATGAAACCTTTTCACCCGTAGCAATGATCAAGTCTATAAGAATTTTGCTTGCCATTGCCGCATATCATGACTATGAAATATGGCAGATGGACGTCAAAACCGCTTTCCTGAATGGAAAACTCCAAGAGGATGTGTATATGACACAACCAGAAGGTTTTGAACAAGATTCTAAGGTATGCAAATTGCAGAGATCCATCTATGGATTGAAGCAAGCTTCTAGGAGTTGGAATCTCCGTTTTGATGAATCGGTCAAAGAGTTTGGTTTCATCAAGAACGAAGATGAGCCTTGTGTATACAAGAAGATTAGTGGGAGCATAGTGCTATTCCTTATTTTATATGTGGATGACATATTTCTCATTGGAAACGACATTCCTACACTTCAGTCTGTGAAGACTTGGTTAGGAAAGTGCTTCGCAATGAAAGATATGGGTGAAGCCGCATATATTCTTGGCATTAAGATCTATAGAGATAGATAAAGGAGGCTACTTGGTCTAATCCAAAGTACATACATTGACAAGGTCATTAGAAGATTCCGTATGGAAAATTCTAAGAGAGGAACCTTGCCCGTGTTACATGGAGTTTCTCTAAGCAAGACTCAATGTCCTAAGACAAAAGATGAGCGTGAGAAAATAAATGATGTTCCATATGCTTCGGCAATTGGGTCCATCATGTATGCCATGATTTGTACTAGGCCGGATGTATCTTATGCTTTGAGCATGACAAGTAGATACCAATCCGACCCTGGCGAAAATCACTGGATAGCTGTAAAAGCGATTCTTAAGTACTTGAGAAGAACTAAAGACTCGTTTTTGGTCTATGGAGGAATGGAAGATGATCTCGTTGTAAATGCTTACACGGATGCAAGCTTCCAAACTGACAAAGATGATAGCCGATCGCAATCGGGTTTTGTGTTTATGTTAAATGGTGGAGCTGTAAGCTGGAAGAGTTCCAAGCAAAGTACAACCGCTGATTCTACAACAGAAGCTGAGTATATTGCTGCATCGGATGCTGCAAAAGAAGCTGTTTGGATTAAGAAGTTCATAACTGAACTTGAAGTGGTTCCTAGCATTGCTAATCCAATAGACCTTTATTGCGATAATAATGGTGCTATTGCTCAAGCAAAGGAACCAAGAGCATATCAGAAATCCAAACACATACTTAGGCGTTTTCATATCATTCGAGAGATCGTTGATAGGGGAGACGTAAATATATGCAGAGTACCTACTGATGACAATGTTGCGGACCCGCTAACAAAGGGACATCCACAAGCTAAACATGATGGTCATGTTAGGTCCATGGGTATTAGATACATGGGAGATTGGGCCTAGGGCAAGTGGGAGATTGTTGGTTGTGGTGCCCTAGGCACGTTTAATAAACGTTGTAATTGTTATCATTTATTTCATATCAATAAAGAGATGTTTTGATTATTATTGTTGTTCATGTTTACTTATAATAATCCCAGTCCCTAGTACTTGTTAAGCACTAGTATAAAGGCTAAATGGTCATGGGATGATCATGTTAGATTTATGGGTACTTGTTTGGAACAAGGTACTGGACATGACCCGCTCTATGAGATTTATGTCATGGTCTATGTCGTACATATATCTCATATTAGTTATGTCATTTGAATCCTTAGACATGAAGTTATTATAGTCTTCCACTTGATGAACATTATGTTTGACATATTCAAACGCTACTTTTAACCGAGTAGTTATAAAGGGTATGATTGGCATAATCGGAATCCCGTTGGGAAGAATAATAAGCTAAATGGATTTGTCCCTCCTCGGAGAGATGTCAAGCTTAGGCCACTCGTAGGAATGATGTTAATGAAATGTTCGGCCAGACTCAGATGAATTGATTGGATCAATGTCATTTGGATTATCAACATATTCGGAATCGAGAAAGTATTGAACAAAACAAGTTGACTGTTTGACCATGACTTGTGTTCAATGACATCGTGGACAAAGGGATTGTGACATATTCTAAAGGAATGCGAACTTATATCTAGTTATACTATTTGGGTAGGTATGACGGTTTGCTAGAACCTAATCATATCTTATGGGATCATGTTTGAGCTCATTGCCAACTTAGTATAATCCTAGAGGGTCACACACAATAGAACGAATCTTTAAAAGGGACTATATTGGAATTTTGGAAATTCTGGACATTCTGTAGAGTGGGCGACCGCACAGTATTGACTGGGCGGCCGCACACTTAGGACAGTTTTGTACCAGTTTTGCTTCAGATAGTTGTGCGACCGCACAGATGATTTTGGGCGGCGGCACAGTACTGTCGGGTGGCAGATTCCTAATTTGATTTGGAAACGAATTTTGGAAGGATTTTGACACAAGTTTCCTATTTGGAATAGGTCATACTTGTGTATAAAAGACCAAATTCGGCCAGCACTCTAGGCCAATGATTTTGTGAGTCTCAAAGAGTTTGAGAGAGGGTTTATTTTGTTCCAAGACATTCTTGGTTGAGGAACAAAATAATACACAAAATAAATTCCATATAGTTCTTTTGATTGTGAAAAAGTGTTTCACAATTTGGTCTAGCAACCAAGATCAAAGAAGCTCCTTTGATATTCGTTCGAAGTGTGGATACCGCTAGAGGGTGAAAATCATCATCTTCAAAGTTCGTGTTCAAGCTTTGTGATCGTGATCAAGTCTTCAAACCTCCACCAAAGACCAAGAGAATTTGATAGCCATCAAGGGTTAGTTTATTCCTTTATACTTATGTTGTATTTGATTTAATCATATGAACGGATCCATGGCTTTGGGTTTCAAAATTTTAAATGCTAAATTCCGCTGCGCATGTTACATCGAAACCCAACAATCCCATCACATAAATTCATCTTGTCATGATCATAGCAATTAAATAATCTAACTAAATAATTATATCATGATAATATTAGAACTATTGATCATAAACAGGGCTCTGATACCACTGTTGAGTTTGTGCAATCATGCGCAGCGGAAGACATTACATGAAGAAATCCAAACCTAGATCCGTTATGGTCAATAATTCATAATATGTAAGATGAAAGAAACTAACCCTTGTAGATCGAGATATGAAACCTTGGATTTACATGCTAAGATGAGCACCCTCTACCGGTGATCCACACGCGAACCGATTCAAGAACTCTTCTTGACTTGACTGTTAGGTCCTTCGGATTGAAAAACTTGATGAAGAATGATTCTTCAATTTCTACCTTTGATTATTATGGTTTGATGATTGAGAATAATCAAACCTAATAACCCTATTATAATATGTGTATTTTCTTTCTCCAAGAAAAAAGTTATGATTTCACAAATCAATTATATTAGACTGAATCCCGGCTGTACATATTATATACTAGAGGTCTCCAAGATCCCTTAGGGTTCAAGATTCTTGTCTAACAAGAAATCCTAAAATAAACTGCAGTGCGCCGCACCAGCCGTACGGCTCCAAGGAAGCCGTATGGCTCTTAAGGAGCCGTACGGTTCCTATTCCGTACTGCCTCATTTTTCGTTTCTTTTAATTATCCATTCTGTGTGTGTGTGACCCAATAGGATTATACTAAGTTGGTAATGAGTCCGAACCATTCAGAACCCATAAGTCATAAGCGGACTCTAGCAAGCCATTATGACTACCCAATTAGTATAACTTTGAAATTCCAAAGTTTCCTAAAATAGAACATAATACAATCTCTTTGTTACATGATGTCTATTGAACGTAAGACATGGTCAATGGTCAACTTACTTTGTTCAATGCTTTCTTGATCCTGAATATATTGTAATACAAATGACATTGATATAATCAATTCATTTGAGCATGGCCATGCATTTCATCAATACCATTCATCGAGTGGCCAAAGCTTGACATCTCTCTTAACGAGGAACAAATCCCATCTTGGCTTATCACTCTTCCCTACATGACTCCGATTATGCCAATCATATCCTTTATAGCTACCCGGTTAAGGGTAACGTTTGAATATGTCAAACATAATGTTCATCATGTAGAAGACTGTAATAACCTCAGGTCTAAAGATTCAAGTGATATAACTATATGAGACTTAATTATGACATTTGACCATGACATAAGTCTCATAGGGGGTCAGTCCAGTATTTGTTCTCCAACAAATACCCATAAGTCTAATTGTATCTAATACACATAATCATCATATGATTATCCATTAAACTTATACTACTACCTCTGTCCCTAAATGAGTGTCCAAATTTCATTTTAAGGGACACTGAAAATCTAAACAATTTGGTAACAACGATTCATATATAATCTTGTTATCTCCTTTCCAAACCTTTAGTTTTGCCCGTATTAAGAAACCGGTGAAAAAAATTTCGAAAAAAAAAACGTTTAGGGAGAAAGTTATGTTCAAAAAAGACACTCATTTAGGGACAAAGATTTCTTGAAAATGGACACTCATTTAGGGACAGAGGGAGTAGTATTTAATGATAAATACTAGGGATGGAGATTATTATAATAAACATGCAAAAGATATAATAATCAAACATTCAATATATTTATTAAACCGTAAAGCAAATGATAACATTAATCGTCCAAATAACGTGCCTATGGCATACACACCAACAAATATAAACCTCCATTCAAAATCCAAGACTGACCATCTTAGTAAATGACATAGATCTTTTAACAGATCGAACCTTTCCAAATCATTGTGTCATTTACTTACTGATCTTTATATTCTGCAAATTTACTTTAAGTCTTGTTTATTCTGTTCTTTATTGTTCATATTAATTTTGTTTGTCGTTTAGTGTTTGATCTTTCCAGATATTGAAACTGATAGTGAATTGTGTTTGTATGTTCTCCACATTGCCTAAGCTAAAATCTGACTAACTTATTATTTGCCAAATTTCCAAGACACGTATTTTCAATCTCTCAACTTACCGCATTCTATCTACCGCACCTCTAACCTACCGTACTTTTAACCTACCGCATAGATTTAATTCAAACTCAACTCTACCTTGCTTTTTTCCTAAAATTCCGCTGTGCATATTACACTTGACCGCATGGTTTATCACTGACCGCAAAATTCAAGTTATAAGTATAAGGTTGAATTTTGAAAAATGGTTGAAATTTTAAGTAGGCTATTCACCCCCCCCCCCCTCTAGCCTCCTTTTATAGCCTTGTTGTGTATTTGGGACCAACATCCTCCTCCTCAATTTCGGAACATGCATTATATCATGTAATTGTAAAACAACCACATTAGATGTCTTCATCATCACATCCCCCTTACCTTCGGTCTTCAATGGTTGATCACATCAAGATAAACACACCCCCCCCCCAAATCACCTGGTGCATATTTATCCATTGCCTCTACATCCCCACTAGCATGACATGAAGCTCCGGAATCCAACACCCAATCCTCACTCGACTGCTCCTCTCCTGGGATTAATACATCCCCACATCCACCACATTTGCATGACCATCATGTTCCTTCTTCAGGCAATCATAACTAATATGACCCTTCTGCCATAATTGTAGCACTTGACCGATTTATTTTTCCCTTCTTCGGTCCTCCCACTCTCCTACCTTTCTCCACCTTAATGCATCTCCATCTTCGGAAGTCTCTCCCCCTTTCTCTTTCCTTCGCAACTCCTATGCAAGGATGAGATCTCAAACTTCCACACATACTAACGGTGTTTTTGACGTACTTATCGTCGTAACAGTTACCTCCCAAGTCCCAACTGCTAGGCAAAAAATTTAGTAGAAAACATGATTTCACTTCATCAGTAAAAGTAATATCGAATCTTTTCAATTGATCCAACATACCTTTGAAATTGTTGATATGGCTCGCTGCTTGCTGCCCCTATGACATCTTTTATTCGCAAACCTCTTTATCAACTGAACCTTATTGATATTCGACGACTTCTCATACATGTATGACAACATCTGTAGTATCCCCACCATTGTCTTGGCCTCCATCACGTTCCGTGCAACATCGACGGTTAGGGCAATCCTTACCGCTCCTAACGCCTTACGATCCAACGTCTCTCAATCCCCCTTTGACATGTCTGCAGGTTTCTCGCCCATGGTTTTATGAAGATCCTTACAATATAGGTAATTTTTAATCTTTGTCCTCCAAAACATGAAATTCACACCAGTGAATTTCTCTATTGAGTTCTTGCCCATCTTGATTGTTTCACAAAGTCCCCAAGAGCGTGATTCAAAATATTCAACGAATGAAACTTTGAATCCTCTCCGAACCAAAGCTCTTGATACCAGTTGTTGGGAATTTGGTGGTACCCCTTTAGCAATCAAGATCAAGAACACAACACCCACAAATACAAATATATGAGAGAATCTCACACAAGAACACAAGAATTGCTTACCCAGTTCGTTCAACACATGAACTACGTTCGGGGGCAATTTTAAAGTCAATATTATATTAAACACACTTTAATATAATGCTACAATGTGTTGTAGGTCGTATCTATGGTTATTGTTGGGTATGCTTATTTCTTAACCCTTCTACTTATGTTAGAATTGATTGATACCATCACCTATTAATATTTTATGGACTTTAGGACCTTATGTAAGAAGTTTATAAACTTCAATTTTAGCCAAGTCCATTTTATAGTATAGGCTTAGATTATAGGATTTGAAGCTATGAAGGATCAAAGATTTTCTAAGCAGGATTCATTTCACTGCGCAGGATGTTCTCTGTGCAGGTGGCCACTGCGCATAGATCTCTTTCGCAGCTTTTGACCCTGCTCAGTTTTCAAGATCTTATTCCTCAACTCTGAAGAGATCTTCCTTTGGTATGACCAAGCATGGTGCGCATGCTCCCCATGCGCAGCATCCGTGCGCACCGGCAATACGCATGCCTTTGTGCGCGCACGCTCAACCTTGGTCAAAGTTCTTATCTCTTGATCTCATATTCTAGAAGCTTGGAAAGCGTCAAGACAAGCTACGCTTTTTGGATTGAGCCAAAATGCTGAGGTGTGCACAAACGATAAAATAAGCACACTCAGCAACACCATTAGTGGAGATACGCTTCAACGGTCATATTTCAAAAGAAGACAGCTGTCAACCTTCTAGAAGAAACTTTTGAATTTGGTCTTCATGCTCAGTCTCCAACGGCTCAAACATACCTACGCACCAATCATATTTTGCCAGGTCATCAACCTTGATCAGAGCTCCAACGGCTATAAAGGACATCTGCGCACCAATCATATAGTGCCAGCTCATCGTCCTTGCTCAGAGCTCCAACGGCTAGTTTTAAGCTCTCTGCTATAAATAGCCTGCTCATCTTCATTTCCAAACAGCCGAGCTGGAGTGCTTGTTCAGCCAGAGCTAGAGTTTCATGCTTCATTGAGAAACCTTGAAGATCTGAAGACTGCTGCTCAATATTTCCAGATTCATTAGATCAGCCTTCAAGATCTTCAAACCTTCAAACTCCTGCTCAAATCCCAAAAGCCCTATATCACCATATTTCGTGGTGCTCTTCATCTCTCATATTCATAGAGCCCAGAATTTCTGTCACACACACACCTCTTGAAGCTTTGATCATTCTGATCTAACTTCTTGAGATACACCGGTTTAGTCTAGGATTTGTTCTTCATAGATAAAAGATCTTGAGTTAGTATTGAGCTCAAAAGTTGTAATTTGTAATACTCACTCATATTATAAGATTTCCATTAGAAATCAAAGACTAACCATCTTGGTAGAGGACGTAGATCTTTCCTTGATCGAACCTCTCCAAATAGCTTTTCCATCATTTTTACTGCTTATTTCATGCTTAACTATTTATGTATTACTGCTTTGATCTTTCAGATTGTTACACTTATCTGCTTTAATTGTTATTGCTCATTTTCCCTAGCACAATTTTATCCAACTCTTTAGCCAAAACTTAGCGCGTGAGTTTTTCATCTCTGCGCAGTATACCCTGCGCAGAGCTGCTTTAAATCTTCCGCTATGCATTTCACACTCTTGCTACGCGCTATACTTAGCCAAAATAAGAGCTGTGCGCATAAGCCATTAATTTGCAAAAGGGTTTGAAAAGAATTTAAAAACGCTATTCACCCCCCCCCCCTAGAATTTTTCACACCCTTGTTGCCCCTTTGGGACCAACAAGTGGTATCAGAGCAAACACCTTCATAAAACTTGTATCTGTTTTTCAAGCTTAACAGCTTGGCTGCCGATTCAATATGGCTTCAAAATCTTGGGCAATGGCTAACTATTCACATGTTCCTGTGCCTGCTCAAACCTCAGATCAAATTCAGAAAGTTCTCCAAACCTGGTGGATCCTAATGCAAACCTCCTGCTCTCCCTCAATAGTGACTTAAAGAAAGATGACTTGGTCTGCCACAACTGCAGAATGCCAGGACATTTCGTTTTAAAATGCCCTACTCCAAAATTTGAGTACATAAGGAAAACCAACCCTGCACACAAAGACATACTGAATGGTTGCCGAAGAAAACAGCGATGCTGACTCTGAGGATGGACTGCTCTGCTTAGTGGCAAATGCTGACAATGATTCAGAAGCTGTTTCCGAAATAGAACCTGAGCATGCGCTAAGGACAATCAAAAAAGGTCCCAACTTCACTCAACTAGTGGAAATGGGAAACCTTTGTAACACCCATCGAATTTCCTGTTAAATAATTGACATATTTGTTAAATACTTGAACTTGCATGTTAGGTGTTAGTTTTACTTGGGTTAAATTTTTAACTGCTTTAAATAGTTAAGGTGGTTAAATGTCTAGTTTTGACTTTTGGGTCATTTGTGAAAATTGGACTTTAGGGGTCTTTTTGTTAAAAGTGAAACTTGAGGGGCCTAAGTGTCATTTTTGAAAGTTGAAAGGATAAATGTTGTTGCCTTCTTCTCTGAGGCAAATTTCCCAAATCATTTTACGTTGCTCTCTCTCTGTTCTAAACCTAGGGTTAAAAGTTTTTCCTATTCCCGACTCCTCGAGTTTAATTATCCCTCCGTTCTTGATTCCGATCCCGGATTAATATTCGTGGCGTTGAATAGAGCGTTCCAGGCCGAACAGAAATAAGTTTTGGTCAACTTGAATTTTGACTAGGTAAGTTATTAGCTCCCCCTTACTTGTAATAACATGCATAAATGTTATTCTCGATACTTGTGATTGTTAATTTTGTGTTTGGGATGATTTTTGTGGTATTTGTAAATTTGGGACAAAGGGAGTATGAAACCCTCTGTGTAAGAAAGCAAAAGTAACTTGAAATGGGAAATTTAGTTTGGTTTACATTTTAGATTGTTGAAATTGTTACTAGATTGTTACTCCTACGTTTTGGGACGGAAATAGTTCAACCTGGGAAAGAAATGGGAATTTCGCATTTTAGTACACTGTGCGACCGCACAAAAATGATTGTGCGACCGCACATCTTTCTGAAGGATTTTTCAAACAAATTGACATGCTTGTGTGCGGCCGCACAGTCCATTGTGGGCGACCGCACAGTTGTCTGAAAAACAAAGATTTTGTTTAAAGTTTGTATAAAGTTGGAAGTAACCCTAGTTAAGGTATATAACCTTAATATAAGATGTCCTAGCAAGTGTTGTGATACTTTAGGGGCATCATACTTGGTCTTAAACAGGTATACTCATTGAATTAAAATGAGAACATAGGTATAAGAGTAGTATCTCTTCTTTATGTCTTGAAAGTGCTATGAACAAGCACTAATGTGTTATACTTGTTGTGAATCCAATGATTGTGCACCTTAGAGGCATTAGCATAAGGCCTTAGACTTGAACATCCTAAGAATAGGATTAGGATTTGGTAAGAGTAAATGTATAACTCTTATACTTGTTTGAATGTCCAAAGATTGGAAGTTATAACTTGAAGTATAAGACATTAAAAGCTTGTACATGACTTGAACATCCATAGAAATGGATTAAGACTTGAATATAAGATAATAAAATCTTGTACTTGACTTGACACCAATACATATGTATGGTAGTGAACTTGAAAGTGCTATGAACAAGCACTAACGTGTATGAGACATGTTCTTGTTGTGTATGTGCAAACATTGCATACATTTGCTTGATACAAAGTGACTTCTTGATTACTTGAAGCATGTTCCTTGTTGAGCTAGTCCACTACTTTTGGATTAGTTCTTCTCCAGTAGTTCAAGTAAATATCTACTTGTACCTTCTTGTGTGAGTCCAGCTGGTTCTCCTTGCTTGTTCGAAAATATATAGGTTCACGCTTGTCGCGAGAGCTGGGGTTTAAGTGACAATCGGGTCCCTATGTATTTCCGCGTGACCCCTTACTACCGGCCATAGTAAGGGCATAGCTTCCTTAGTTGGAGCAATAAGCCTGACTTAAGTGAATGCTAAACTCTTGTCTTGATCACCTCGTGAATATTCATGAGTCGTGATATTGGGAATGACACTGGTTACCGGGTCTTCTGATATACTGAATAATCAGTTCCTGTTATTGATCGTGATTGTCAAAGTAATACAAGCTACGACAACAATGGTATTCTTGGGAGGAATAAGGAAGGAAGCAATATCCTTATAACTTGCTTGTTTAGCTTTATGTGCTAGTTGATAAGTGGATTATCCTCTCATATACTTGTTAATTGATGATACTTGAGATATGATTATTTGAGTATCTATTTGAATTGCATGATAACATGTCATGTAGTTGCATCTAATAGCTTACTGAGATTTATCTCACCCTTTATTTGTCCCCCCCCCCCAGGAAAGGAAGAATAGTGCGCAGTGAGGCTCGACATAGTTGGGAGCTTGCTTCGCAGGTCGTGATTATTTAGGGGCTTGTGTCCTTTTACACTTGGTGAGGACGATGTACTGGGTTGTATAACTCCTTATTTTGGGGTAGACAGTCTTGTTTAGTTCTTGTTGTCGCTAAACATCTTGTATAGTACTCTTAATGCCAGCTTATGTGCTAGGCATGTTTCCGCTGTGTATGTATTAAGTTTGGTTTTAAATTTTCTTGTCTAGAACTCGTATTATGAGCTAGTATAGCTCCTTACTCTAGAGTATATATATCATGTTCGTTTGTTAAACAAATGTCATTAAGTTTCTGGTTAAGTTTCTTGTTTCTCGTTAGGCACTCCCATCCAGGTTCGAGGTTCTACTAGGGGATCCCGGGACCTGGGGGCGTGTCAGGTTGGTATCAGAGCTACCCTGGTTTAGCTACCCTGTTTAGCTACCTTGGTTTGTTCTAAGTCTGGATAGGGTCTATGGCCTAGGTATGGGTGAGTCTTGGGGTGTTATTAATAACGCTGAGTGTTTATCCACAGGTACAATGAGTTATGAAGGTACAAGTGGTAGTAATCAGCTGAGATCTATAACTCCTCAAGAAGAAATGGTTGATAATGTTGACTGGGATTATCCTAATCGTCTTACAAGGTTCTTGAAGCTGAAACCTCGTAGTTTTGATGGGGAATGTGATGCTAAGAAGGCAGAAGAGTGGATTAAAAGTATTGAGAAGATCTTTACAGCCTTGAGATGTGCAGGTGGTGATAAGGTAACTTTTGCAACCTTTAAACTTGAGAAAGCCGCTGAACATTGGTGGCAAGTGTTGAGTAAAAGTTGGGAACTGGAAGGTGTACCACAGACATGGGAGAATTTTCTTAAAGCTTTTAAGTCACAGTTTATTCCAACAGTAGTCCAAGATAGAAAGGAAATGGAATTTCTTAATCTGGAGCAGGGAAGTCTGACCGTGGGGCAATACTCAACCAAGTTCACAGAATTGGCGAGGTATTGTGATCACTTAGTTCCAAATGAAGCTAAGAACGCCCAGAGGTTTGTTAAAGGGTTAAGGACTGAGTATAGGAAGCAACTTCTTTCTTTACAACTCACTAGCTATCAGCAAGCAGTGGAGAAGGCTTATACTATTGAAAATGATATCGAAGAACACAAGGTGAAGTTGGGAACAACCATGACTGGTCGTGTATCCGAAAAAACTCAGGGATCTGGTTCTAAAGGTGGTAAATCTGGCCGCCAAGATCGTCGATTCCGACAGCCAACTGAAAGTAAAGGTAGTGTATCAACGGGGTCGAGGACAACAGTCCAAGGTTCCAGGAGAGTATGTGGCTTTTGTTCGAAAGAAGGCCATTCTGAAGACAAGTGTTGGCTAAAGCAAGGAAAGTGTTTATTGTGTGGTGAAGTGGGGCATTTTGCTAGAAATTGTCCTAAAAATAGAGGAAATCAAGATGGGGTTACAAGTCAGCAGGCTTCAGGTTCCAAGAGAGATAGTGGGGGTCGACCAAAAGTTCAGGGTCGAGTGTTTGCTTTAGATCAGCAGGGTGTAGCTGAGTCTTCTGCGGTCATAGGAGGTATTATATTACTTTCTAGTACGAGAGCGCGAGTCTTGATAGATCCAGGCTCATCTCATTCTTATGTGGCATCTCATTTTGTGTCGCATTTGCATGTTTTTCCTGATTCTATGCCTTATGTGCTAGAAGTATCTTCCCCTATGGGAGATTGCATGTTTACTTCTGAGGTTTACAAGAAATGTGAGGTTCTTGTGGGTGATCATGCCCTTCTTGCTGACCTAGTCGTGTTACCTATAAGGGACTTTGACGTGATTCTTGGCATGGATTGGCTATATGTGCATCATGCATCTGTTGATTGTTATAGAAAAGTAGTAACTTTTTCTATTCCTGGTTTGCCTGATTTTACCTTTGAAGGTGATAGGCCTTTATGTGCTATACATGTTATTTCTGCTTTAAAGGCTAGAAAAATTTTATCTCGTGGTTGTGCCGGGTATCTCGCATGTGTACTTGATCAGAGTTTATCTGTTCCCAAGATGGAGGATATTCCTGTTGTGTCTGAATTTTCAGATGTGTTCTCTTCTGAGTATAGTATGCCACCTGACCGAGAGCTTGAGTTCTGTATTGAGTTATTACCAGGTACAGCACCAATCTCTAAAGCACCTTATAGAATGGCTCCAGCTGAGTTGAGAGAATTAAAAACACAGCTTGAGGAATTGCTTGAAAGGGGCTTTATCAGACCTAGTGTATCACCGTGGGGTGCACCAGTGTTATTTGTCAGAAAGAAAGATGGGACTCTGCGATTGTGTATTGATTACAGAGATCTTAATCAGGTAACTATCAAGAACAAATATCCGTTACCTCATATTGATGACTTGTTTGATCAGCTTCAGGGTTCAGTAGTGTATTCGAAGCTTGACTTGAGAAGTGGTTATCATCAGTTGAAAATCAGATCTGAGGATATACCAAAGACAGCTTTCCGTACCAGGTATGGGCATTATGAGTTTATTGTTATGCCATTCGGTTTGACAAATGCTCCAGCTGTATTTATGGATTTGATGAACCGTATATTCAAGCCATATCTTGATTGTTTTGTGGTGGTATTCATTGATGACATTCTTGTGTATTCTAAGTCACGGGCTGAGCATGAACAACATCTCAGAGTAGTATTACAAGTTCTTCGTGAGAAACAATTATTTGCAAAATTCAGCAAATGTGCTTTCTGGTTAGAAGAGGTTTCATTCTTGGGGCATGTTGTGTCTGCTACTGGTATTGCAGTAGATCCTTCCAAAGTTGAAGCAGTTGTTAACTGGAAAAGGCCAACTACAGTGACAGAGATCCGTAGTTTCTTGGGCTTGGCTAGTTATTATCGGAGGTTCATTGAGGGATTCTCCCAGATTGCTACTCCATTGACTAATATGACTCGAAAAGCTATTTCTTTTGAGTGGAATGATAAATGTGAAGCAAGTTTTCAGGAGTTAAAAAGACGTTTGACTACAGCTCCAGTCTTGGCTTTGCCTAATGGTTCTGAGCATTTCATGGTTTATACTGATGCTTCTAAAGAAGGATTGGGTTGTGTTTTGATGCAAGATGGCAAGGTAATAGCTTATGCTTCTCGAAAATTATCTCCTTATGAAAAGAATTATCCTACTCATGATTTAGAGTTGGCTGCTATTATTTTTGCTTTGCATAAATGGAGGCATTACTTGTATGGAACTAAATTTGAAGTCTTTACTGATCATAAGAGCTTGAAGTACTTGTTTTCTCAAAAAGAGCTTAACATGAGGCAACGTAGATGGATGGAGAAATTGAAGGATCATGATTGTACTATCCTTTATCATCCAGGAAAAGCAAATGTTGTGGCAGATGCACTGAGCAGAAAGACTTATATTTCTTGCTTGATGATTCGTGAATGGAAGATGTTTGAAGACTTGTGTGATTGGAGTCCTTGTGAATCAAATCATGGAGTTATGTTTGCTAATATAAAAGCTACTTCAGATTTACTCCAACAGATCCAAGAAGCTCAGGTAATTGATTCTGAATTACAGAAAATCATTAGTGGAATGAATGAAGGAAAGCAACCAGATTTTTCTTTCAACAGTGATGGAATTCTTACCTTCCGAAGTCGAGTTTGTATTCCAGTTGATCCTGAGATTAAGAAGAAAGTTCTTGAAGAGGCTCACAAAGCCAAGTATACTATTCATCCTGGAAGCACTAAAATGTACCAAGACTTGAAGAAACATTTCTGGTGGAACAATATGAAAAGAGAGATTGCTGAGTATGTATCCAAATGTTTGACTTGCCAACAAGTAAAAGTGGAACATCAACGTCCAGCAGGTTTGTTGCAACCATTAGAAATTCCAGAATGGAAATGGGAGCATATTACTATGGATTTTGTGACTGGTTTGCCACGTACCAGACGAGGCCATGATGCTGTTTGGGTTATAGTGGACAGGTTGACTAAATCAGCTCATTTCTTGTCTGTTTCCATGGGATATTCATTGTCTCAATTGGCATCTTTATATGTTCAGGAGATTGTCCGACTGCATGGAGTTCGTGTGAGTATTGTATCTGACAGAGATCCTCGTTTTACTTCTCGATTCTGGCAGTCTCTTCAGGGTGCCATGGGTACTAAATTGAATTTCAGTACTGCTTTTCATCCTCAATCTGATGGGCAATCTGAGAGACTTATACAGATTCTCGAGGATATGTTACGTGCTTGTGTTATTGATTTCAAAGGCAGTTGGGATACTCATCTTCCTTTGGCTGAGTTTGCTTATAATAACAGTTTTCAGTCTAGCATTGAAATGGCTCCTTATGAGGCTCTGTATGGCAGAAAATGTCGATCTCCTATATGCTGGGATGAAGTGGGAGAAGCTAGACTCTTAGGTCCTGAAATGGTTCAACAATCAGTTGAAAGTGTGAAACTTATTCGAGATAGATTGCGCACAGCTCAGAGTAGACAAAAGAGTTATGCAGATCATCGTAGAAGGGATCTTGAATTTCAGGTAGGTGACTTTGTATTCTTGAAGGTCTCTCCTCGTAGAGGTATAAAGAGATTTGGGAAGAAAGGAAAGTTATCTCCTCGTTATATCGGTCCATTTGAGATTCTTGAAAGAGTTGGGAAGTTGGCTTATAGAGTGGCTTTACCTCCTTCTTTATCGGGTGTTCATGATGTATTCCATGTATCTATGCTTCGCAAGTATATGGCAGATGAATCACATGTTCTTGAGTATGAGGCTATTCCATTTCAGCCTGATTTGTCTTATGAGGAACAGCCTGTTGAAATTCTTGACTGGAAAGAGCAAGTATTGCGTACCAAAAGGATTCCTATTGTGAAGGTCCTTTGGAGAAATCATGAAATTGAAGAGGCTACTTGGGAAACCGAGAAAGAGATGCGAGATAAATACCCGAGCCTATTTGAAAACTTTGGTAAGTAAAATTCGTGGGCGAATTTTCTTTAAGGTGGGGAGGATGTAACACCCATCGAATTTCCTGTTAAATAATTGACATATTTGTTAAATACTTGAACTTGCATGTTAGGTGTTAGTTTTACTTGGGTTAAATTTTTAACTGCTTTAAATAGTTAAGGTGGTTAAATGTCTAGTTTTGACTTTTGGGTCATTTGTGAAAATTGGACTTTAGGGGTCTTTTTGTTAAAAGTGAAACTTGAGGGGCCTAAGTGTCATTTTTGAAAGTTGAAAGGATAAATGTTGTTGCCTTCTTCTCTGAGGTAAATTTCCCAAATCATTTTACGTTGCTCTCTCTCTGTTCTAAACCTAGGGTTAAAAGTTTTCCTATTCCCGACTCCTCGAGTTTAATTATCCCTCCGTTCTTGATTCCGATCCCGGATTAATATTCGTGGCGTTGAATAGAGCGTTCCAGGCCGAACAGAAATAAGTTTTGGTCAACTTGAATTTTGACTAGGTAAGTTATTAGCTCCCCCTTACTTGTAATAACATGCATAAATGTTATTCTCGATACTTGTGATTGTTAATTTTGTGTTTGGGATGATTTTTGTGGTATTTGTAAATTTGGGACAAAGGGAGTATGAAACCCTCTGTGTAAGAAAGCAAAAGTAACTTGAAATGGGAAATTTAGTTTGGTTTACATTTTAGATTGTTGAAATTGTTACTAGATTGTTACTCCTACGTTATGGGACGGAAATAGTTCAACCTGGGAAAGAAATGGGAATTTCGCATTTTAGTACACTGTGCGACCGCACAAAAATGATTGTGCGACCGCACATCTTTCTGAAGGATTTTTCAAACAAATTGACATGCTTGTGTGCGGCCGCACAGTCCATTGTGGGCGACCGCACAGTTGTCTGAAAAACAAAGATTTTGTTTAAAGTTTGTATAAAGTTGGAAGTAACCCTAGTTAAGGTATATAACCTTAATATAAGATGTCCTAGCAAGTGTTGTGATACTTTAGGGGCATCATACTTGGTCTTAAACAGGTATACTCATTGAATTAAAATGAGAACATAGGTATAAGAGTAGTATCTCTTCTTTATGTCTTGAAAGTGCTATGAACAAGCACTAATGTGTTATACTTGTTGTGAATCCAATGATTGTGCACCTTAGAGGCATTAGCATAAGGTCTTAGACTTGAACATCCTAAGAATAGGATTAGGATTTGGTAAGAGTAAATGTATAACTCTTATACTTGTTTGAATGTCCAAAGATTGGAAGTTATAACTTGAAGTATAAGACATTAAAAGCTTGTACATGACTTGAACATCCATAGAAATGGATTAAGACTTGAATATAAGATAATAAAATCTTGTACTTGACTTGACACCAATACATATGTATGGTAGTGAACTTGAAAGTGCTATGAACAAGCACTAACGTGTATGAGACATGTTCTTGTTGTGTATGTGCAAACATTGCATACATTTGCTTGATACAAAGTGACTTCTTGATTACTTGAAGCATGTTCCTTGTTGAGCTAGTCCACTACTTTTGGATTAGTTCTTCTCCAGTAGTTCAAGTAAATATCTACTTGTACCTTCTTGTGTGAGTCCAGCTGGTTCTCCTTGCTTGTTCGAAAATATATAGGTTCACGCTTGTCGCGAGAGCTGGGGTTTAAGTGACAATCGAGTCCCTATGTATTTCCGCGTGACCCCTTACTACCGGCCATAGTAAGGGCATAGCTTCCTTAGTTGGAGCAATAAGCCTGACTTAAGTGAATGCTAAACTCTTGTCTTGATCACCTCGTGAATATTCATGAGTCGTGATATTGGGAATGACACTGGTTACCGGGTCTTCTGATATACTGAATAATCAGTTCCTGTTATTGATCGTGATTGTCAAAGTAATACAAGCTACGACAACAATGGTATTCTTGGGAGGAATAAGGAAGGAAGCAATATCCTTATAACTTGCTTGTTTAGCTTTATGTGCTAGTTGATGAGTGGATTATCCTCTCATATACTTGTTAATTGATGATACTTGAGATATGATTATTTGAGTATCTATTTGAATTGCATGATAACATGTCATGTAGTTGCATCTAATAGCTTACTGAGATTTATCTCACCCTTTATTTGTCCCCCCCCCAGGAAAGGAAGAATAGTGCGCAGTGAGGCTCGACATAGTTGGGAGCTTGCTTCGCAGGTCGTGATTATTTAGGGGCTTGTGTCCTTTTACACTTGGTGAGGACGATGTACTGGGTTGTATAACTCCTTATTTTGGGGTAGACAGTCTTGTTTAGTTCTTGTTGTCGCTAGACATCTTGTATAGTACTCTTAATGCCAGCTTATGTGCTAGGCATGTTTCTGCTGTGTATGTATTAAGTTTGGTTTTAAATTTTCTTGTCTAGAACTCGTGTTATGAGCTAGTATAGCTCCTTACTCTAGAGTATATATATCATGTTCGTTTGTTAAACAAATGTCATTAAGTTTCTGGTTAAGTTTCTTGTTGCTCGTTAGGCACTCCCATCCAGGTTCGAGGTTCTACTAGGGGATCCCGGGACCTGGGGGCGTGTCAACCTTCACCAAGCAGACAGAATGGAAAGTACCTATTTGCCAGAGCAAACCTGACAAAGCTGCGTCATCACTAACTCCACAGCTGCGCAAGGAATCTCGTAAAATGACTCTGGAACTTAAATGATAATGATAACTCTGTTGTAGAAGCGCAATTCAATGTTCCAGCAAGCAGAAAAGGTCTCCTGCTTTACTGCGCACTCTCAAGCGCATATTTGGTATCGACAGTAGATTCTAGACACGACTGGAGATGTCAACGCTCTTGAAGATGTGTGTGAAGGAAGAGGTCCCTCAGTAACATATGGTGACAACAACAAAGGGCACATAATTGGATATGGACTAATCAGAATAGAGTCTCAAGCACAACCTGCTCTCCATATCACAATTCTGCGATAAAAGCCTAGAATGCCTATTCACTTCAACGTATTACTATATCAAGGATGGCACATTTGGACTAACTTTGCTCACAGGGACACGTAAGACCAATGTTTCCCTTATTGATCTTACTGCTATAAATTTTATCACTAATCTCTGTTTTGTAGCAAAGAAAGTGAAAGCATCCTAAGCAGTTTCTCCAGCAAGATTGCATCCTCAACTTCATAATGCTTACAACTGCTTCACATGGATCGGTTTGGACCGGTAACCACCGCGAGCATTGAAGGAAACAAATATACTTTAGTTGTGGTGGATGACTACTCAAGATACACATGGGTCGAAATATGATATCTCGACTGCTCTCTTTCGAAAGCTCCAAACTCAAAAAGAAGACATCGTAAGCGTTAGATCAGACAATGAAACTAAGTTCAAATAATAACGATGTTGCTCAATATTGTGATGACCATGGAATTGATCACAATATCTATGCTGCTGGAGTTCCTCAATAAAATGGCGTTGTGGAAAGAATCGTACGTTGATTGAGGCTGGGAAGACAATGATAGCAGAAGCAAAGCTTCCAAAGTATTTCTGGGGAGAAGCTGTCAACGCTGCATGCTTTACTCAAAATAGATCCCTCATCAACAAAACCTACAACAAAACTCCATATGAGTTATGGAGAGGAAGAGCGCCCAACATTGCTTTCTTCAAGATTTTTGGCTGCAAATGCTATATCCTCTACAATGGCAAAGATCATAGAGGTAAATTCGACGCCAAAGCAGATGAAGGTATTTTTGTTGGGTACGCCAAACATTCAAAAGCTTTTCGTGTTTTTAATAGAACTACTCTAGTAATTGTTGAATCTGTACATGTTACTTTTGATGAACATTCTCTCCTTGAGCCACATTTGACTCCAAATGATTCTGATGATTCTGCTGAGAATGTTGAGACAGGTACGCAGCCACAAACTGCACCTGCATAGAATGATAATGAAAGTCAAAATCAAAATCAGAATCAAGTAAGTCTATCGCATGCGCATACACCCGATACTGCGCCAGAAGTTGCAACTCCTGATGCGCAAACACCTCTACCTGCGCATGATGTTTCTCTGCTTCAGCAAATCACCTTTGATGATCTTGATGCTGGAGCAAATGAAGTACCTATTTAAGATCTTCGTATTCCTATTACTCAACCTAACTTACCTCCCGAGGTTCGTGAAGTTAGAGATCACCCAACTTCAAACATCATTGGTGATCTCAATGTAGGGGTTCGTACTAGGAGAGCATCAAACTTTGATGATGAATATCACTCCTTTATCTCTCAAATCGAACCAAAGAAGATTGATGAAGCGTTCCGAGATTCAAGCTGGGTTACTGCTGTGCAAGAAGAGCTTAACCAATTTAAGCGCTGCAAGGTTTGGACCTTAGTACCCAGACCTCATGACCAAGGAGTTATTGGTACAAAATGGGTATTCAGCAACAAGATGGATGAGAATGGAAGCATCACAAGAAACAAAGCAAGGCTGGTTGCGCAAGTCTATAGGAAAGAGGAAGGAATCGACTATAATGAAACTTTTGCGCCTGTAGCAAGACTAGAAGCTATCATAATTTTCTTAGCTTATGCCTCTCACAAGAAATTCAAGCTTTATCAAATGGATGTGAAGAGAGCATTTATCAACGGAGAACTCCAAGAGACGGTCTACATAGCTCAACCTCCTGGATTTGAAGATAGCAGATTTCCAAATCACGTCTTCAAGCTTCAGAAAGCTTTGTATGGACTTAAGCAAGCTCCAAGAGCATGGTACGATACTCTATCAAAATTCCTACTAGAGAAAGGCTTCAAGCGCGGTAAAATTGATACAACTCTTTTTATTGCTAAGTATAATGATCACTCTTTACTTGTTCAAATTTATATCGATGATATTATATTTGGTTCTACTAATGAGTTACTTTGTAAAAGCTTTGAGAAGCTCATGAAAAGCAAGTTTGAAATGAGCATGATGGGAGAACTCACATTCTTCCTCAGACTTCAAATCAAGCAATTGAATAATGGCATCTTCATAAATCAAGCTAAGTACACAAGAGACTTAATCAAGAAATTTGGATTTGAGAATGCTAAAGCATACGACACTCCAATGGCCACGGGCAATAAGCTTGACAAAGACTTAAAAGGTAAGAAAGTTGATCAAACTTTATATCGAGGTATGATTGGCTCTCTCCTTTATCTTACTGCTAGTAGGCCAGATATCATGTTTAGTGTTTGTGTCTGTGCGCGCTATCAAGCGGACCCTAGAGAAGCGCACTTAACTGCTGTTAAACGCATTATTCGTTATCTTTCTGGAACTGTTAACCTTGGACTTTGGTACACCAAAGATTCAATTTTCGATTTGCTAGGTTATTCAGATGCAGACTACGCAGCATGCACAATTGACAGAAAGAGCACAAGTGGAACTTCTCATTTCCTTGAAAATCGACTTGTTGCGTGGGCAAGCAAGAAGCAAGCTGCTGTGTCCATATCCACTACAGAAGCTGACTACATTGCTGCTGGAAGCTGCTGCTACCAAATCCTATGGATGAAGCAACAATTGGTGGACTATGGAATTCATGAAGGAAATTGCCCAATTTTCTGCGACAATATGTCCACCATAGCAGTCTCCAACAATCCTGTCATGCATTCAAAGACAAAGCACATCGACATCAAATATCATTTTCTCAAGGATCACGTGGAAAAAGGAAACATTCATTTAGAGCACATGGGAACAGATAATCAAATTGTTGATATCCTTACAAAGGCTCTTGACGCAAAAAGATTTGTATTCTTGAGAGGAGAAATGGGTATGCTTGAACTTAGCTAAACTCATCCATATGGTTTTGTGTTACTAATAAGTTTGCTTGATAAGTGTGCAAAATAGGTAAAAGGTTCATGCGCCTGCGCAAAACGTGTGCAATATATCTGCGCAACCAATTACTGCGCATGAAGCAACAGTTATGAGATTTATAGAATCTCTACGCTTTTTATACGCTGTGCATGACTATCCATACGCAATCATCGTGGATCGCAGGTAAGTACACTATTCATTAGAAATTGCACATAGGTCCTTGACTGAAAAGTCAACATAATTCACAAGGGTACTTGTGTAATTAAATTTTTCCCGCGCCTTTATTTTTTTATTTTCTTGGGAATTACAGTTTATACCCCTGCGCATATCCCAGATGTCATCAATGCAAAAGGCCATTGATTGACAGCGCACGTCCTTTCTTACCAAATCATTTATGTGGGAAATGAACCGATTGTGACTAGCCCTTAGGCTCTGACACACGCGCACATAGGCTTGCACCCACTCGTTCCCTAAGGTGACACGTGGCTTTGCTATCTTGCGCCACTGCACCTTTCCTCCAAATTCTTCCTCGCTATCGTGCGCCTAACCTCTCTATCTTCCTTCCCTACTTAAACCGATTCTCTCTCTACTTCTCTCTACCTTAAACCTCTCAATGTTTCTCTCTCAAAAGTCCCTTCTTCTCGTTAAATCTCAATCCTTTTTCTTTCCTTGAAAAACTCCCATTCGAATAATGGCGCCTCGCAAGAAATCATCAAAACCTTTGCCCATTGTCGAACTCTCTGAATCTTCGTCGAGCTCTCAGTCGAATCATTCCCAAGACCGAGAACAAGCCTCTCAAGCTGAACACTCCTCTGTTAAAGATATGGTATGATTTTTGCTCCCTATTCACTTTCTGCCATGTTTTTGGTTGAAGCTCTCAAACCCTCCCTTTTCGATTTTTCTCTCATTTGTTAATCATTTTTGAAATCAGTTGTTGTTATGTATTCGTATTAACCTGATCTACTATTTAATGTAGTTTATTTCATGATCAATCATCGTTTTATGTGGTTTCTATTGGTTTTTTTGTCCGATAACTTCCATGGAAGACGGTCGGTTATCTAGCTTTTCTGAGTTTATTGTCTGTTGTTTGACTTTATAATTTACATGGTTGACATCGTCTGGTCAACGCGGTCAATTTGATATACTTTTTGTTCAATTTGGTCAACTTTCGATTTTCTGATATTCTTAGTATTCATGAATATTCCATGTGTTCTTCATGCCCCATTATTTATATATATTTTTGGAATTCGTGAAATTTCTCTAAGTGTTTTTCTTCATGCGCATATTTTTATTACTGCGCATATCTTTATGTTCTCTAACTTTTCACACATTCTTTCATGTTCCTTGGGTATCCATATATGATTATTTGCGCATCATTTTTTTTTGTATGGATTTGTGCGGTCAGGTATGTTTGCGCTATTTACGCATGCGCACAGCTCCATGCGCAATGGATTATCTAATTCTTGTTACTGTCCTTCATAGGGTCCCCTCTACTTCATCCCTGGATGGGAAATAATTGAAGCTTATCTGTCTCAAGACGCAGTTGGACGACGCCTTCTGCACCATCTCAACTCCTCCGGGGTTCTTCCTCTGTTTACGCTAAATCAACCCTTCTTCGTGTCATCCCTCATCGATGAATTCTTCCGAACTGCAAAAGTTATCCCAGCAGAATTCGAAGGAAACCCAACGGAACAAATCATGGCCTCTGTTCAAAACTGCGATGTAATGGTTCACCCTAACCATATTCGTAGGCTCTGTAACTTCCAAGTTTTCAATGCTCCAGTCAACTATGATGAGGTTCATCAAAATGCTCTTGCGTAGAAGCTTATTAGCATTCCTTCTCTGAACAAGAAATGGCCAGTGCATGACAGAAAGGAATTTGGTGAGGTGATGTATCACCTGTGCACCATCATTAGAGATTCCCTCAACTGCAAGAATGGAAATAATGGGCACTTCATCTCCAAGCAGTGGGAATAATGCGCGGCCATCTTCGATAATGTTCAACTTGATTGGCCTCAAATTATCTGGAATGAGATTGTAAAGGGCATGAACAGCTATAGCAAAAAGCTCAACGCAGGAAAAACCAAGTATCGAACTCACTGCAGGCTGCTTACTAAACTATTGTTGACTTATGATGATCTAGCTACCTTTGTTGCGGATAAATCAATCAAGAAGCAGTCTTATGATTCCAAGTACTACTCAAGAATCCACCTCCAAAATTTGCGAAGTGAGATTGGCAACGCTGACTACTACAACATCTGGCTGTCCGATTCTGATCCCAAGAAGGAAACTTGGATAGGCCAAATCCCTGATGCAAAGTCCAAAAAGCGCGCTGGCAGCTCTAAACCTGATCCTACACAGGAAGCTCCACAAGATGCGTATATACGCAAAGGGAAGGTCATTGCTGAGCCCAGTCCCAAGAAGAGCAAAGACATCCTCCTCGTTCAATCTACCAAGGGGATATCTATCAAAAATTCAGATCCTGCTCCTGCTCTTGCTCCTGCCTCTACCAAACCGTCCTCCGCAAAGCGCAAGAATGTTCTACGTGATGATGCTACCGTTCAGGGGGAGCCAAAGCTCAAGGTGCCAAGAACGTAAGAAGATATCCATAGTGCTGACATCGCGCATGTCTCTCCCCGCAGAAAGCAGAAGGTGCGCAGCAGCGCTAAAAGATTGAAGAAATGTCACACCCAGTCCGATGCACCTGAAACGACGAAGGAAAATGTCACTGCCTCTGACAGCAGCACACATTCTCCATTTGTTAAGCCTTCTCCATCCACAGCACCCGAGCTCTCTTCTTTTCCAACCTCTTCGAAAGAGCTGCGCCAGATCGTACAAGCCTTGCATTCTATTCAAACGAATCAAGTTGCTACGCAGTTACAGCTGACTCAACTCCTTAATGCACAAACCGCTTTGCTGTACCGGCTAGATATGCAGCGTTTGGATATTGATACCATTAAGGGGGAGAAAGCGGAGAAAGCAAAGGCAAGTGCGAAGGAGAGTAAGGAGAGTGCAAATCCTAGTTCATCCGAACATCTCTCTGACCCTACGTAAGAAAAGGCACAAGAACAAGTGCCTAAAATATTAGAACAACTTATCATGGACTCCCTCAAATCCATCAGCGCACAGCTCGAAAATGTCAGCGCACTAATCAATAATGTGTGCACCTATGAAGCGACTGATGGTGGCTTCACAAAAATTTTGAGAAAGCTAAAAAAAACCCTTGCAGATGGGTTACATGAAGGATTTGCTGATCTAGAAGCTCAGATTTTGAAGATTGGACAAGGAGCTCCTACGCAAGGGAATGAGCTCAAATTTGATGTGCAAGAATGCATAACAAAATCCATGACGGATTTTTCCCATGCGTTCAACACCAGGATGGACTAGCCAACATCAACACACAGCGCCTTCATACTGACACAAGACTGGAAGCTACGCAGACTGCCATCAGACGGATTGCAGAGCAAATTTCAGAGAGCTGTTTAATGACAATGCCGATATGCGCAGAGGAATGAAGACTTATGTGGGCAAAGCTGTTGAGTTCCAGGACAAGTTTCAAGATCTGAAAGTTGAACTCATGAACAAGTTCAACAGTCTCCAGAACGAGCTGCGTGAAGCCCTTTGCCGCATCAGAATAAACTAGGCTTCCTTTGTAAGTATTTTGCACGAGTACTTTTTGAGATCTCTTGTTCTCGTTGCGCATACTATGCTTTATGCGCTTATGTTTCGTGCGCTTTTGTTTTTGTGCGCACTCTTTTGTTTTTCCATTCAAAACTTGTAATCTCCAACTCTTATATATTCAAGTTTAATGAGAAAAATTGCATCATTAAGTTTCAAAATCTTGTTCAAATCAAATTTCTTATTTGTGGAACAATGAATGCATTATTTCAAACTTCATACGCATACTATTAACTGCTCATATTTTCTACGCATGGTGTTTAAACATTCAATTTAAACGCATACTTAAACTAAAACTCATATTATTTGTATGCGCTGAATGATATTTCTGTCTTTCCCTCTTTGTAAGTTAATCTTTTGGATAGACTAGAAATCTATAGCATTGGCTAGTGTGTGCATTGACTTGAGGCATGAGTTACCATTCACATTTTTATGGACATGTTATTATCAAGTACAATGAATTGCCTTTGCTATAGTAGGTAATGGCATCAATCATTTAGGGGGAGATTGTTGGGTATGCTTATTTCTTAACCCTCCTACTTATGTTAGAATTGATTGATACTATCACCTATTAATATTTTATGGACTTTAGGACCTTATGTAAGAAGTTTATAAACTTAAATTTTAGCCAAGTCCATTTTATAGTATAGGCTTAGATTATAGGATTTGAAGCTATGAAGGATCGAAGATTTTCTAAGCAGGATTCATTTCACTGCGCAGGATGTTCTCTGCGCAGGTGGCCACTGCGCATAGATCTCTTTCGCAGCTTTTGACCCTGCTCAGTTTTCAAGATCTTATTCCTCAACTCTGAAGAGATCTTCCTTTGGTATGACCAAGCATGGTGCGCATGCTCCTCATGCGCTGTATCCGTGCGCACCGGCAATGCGCATGCCTTTGTGCGCGCACACTCAACCTTGGTCAAAGTTCCTATCTCCTGATCTCATATTCTAGAAGCTTGGAAAGCATCAAGACAAGCTACGCTTTTTGGATTGAGCCAAAATGCTGAGGTGTGCACAAACGACAAAATAAGCACACTCAGCAACACCATTAGTGGAGACACGCTTCAACGGTCATATTTCAAAAGAAGACAGCTGTCAACCTTCTAGAAGAAACTCTTGAATTTGGTTTTCATGCTCAGTCTCCAACGGCTCAAAGATACATGCGCACCAATCATATTGTGCCAGGTCATCAACCTTGATCATAGCTCCAACGGCTATAAAGGACATCTGCGCACCAATCATATAGTGCCAGCTCATCGTCTTGCTCAGAGCTCCAACGGCTAGTTTTAAGCTCTCTGCTATAAATAGCCTGCTCATCTTCATTTCCAAACGGCTGAGCTGGAGTGTTTGTTCAGCCAGAGCTAGAGTTTCATGCTTCATTGAGAAACCTTGAAGATTTGAAGACTGCTGCTCAATATTTCCAGATTCATTAGATCAGCCTTCAAGATCTTCAAACCTTCAAACTCCTGCTCAAATCCCAAAAGCCCTGTATCACCATATTTCTTGGTTCTCTTCATCTCTCATATTCATAGAGCCCAGAATTTCTGTCACACACACACCTCTTGAAGGTTTGATCATTCTGATCTAACTTCTTGAGATACACCGGTTTAGTCTAGGATTTGTTCTTCATAGATAAAAGATCTTGAGTGAGTATTGAGTTCAAAAGTTGTAATTTGTAATACTCACTCATATTATAAGATCTCCATTAGAAATCCAAGACTAACCATCTTGGTAGAGGACGTAGATCTTTCCTTGATCGAACCTCTCCAAATAGCTTGTCCATCATTCTTACTGCTTATTTCATGCTTAACTATTTATGTATTACTGCTTTGTTTGATCTTTCAGATTGTTCCACTTATCTGCTGTAATTGTTATTTCTCATTTGCCCTAGCACAATTTTATCCAACTCTTTAGCCAAAACTTCGCGCGTGAGTTTTTCATCTCTGCACAGTATACCCTGCGCATAGCTGCTTTAAATCTTCCGCTGTGCATTTCACACTCTTGCTGCGCTCTATATGTTTGTGTTGGTGCCCTAGGCACGTTTGTTAAACATTGTATAAGTTATCATTTTATTCATAATGATAAAGAGATAATAAGATTATTATTATGGCTCGTGTTTGCTTATAATAATCTCCGTCCCTAGAGCTTGTTAAGCACTAGTATAAAGGCTAAATGATCATGGGATGATCATGTTAGATTTATGGGTACTTGTTTGGAACAAGGTACTGGACATGACCCGCGGTATGAGATTTATGTCATGGTCGATGTCATATATAAATCTCATATTAGTTATGTCATTTGAATCCTTAGACATGAAGTTATTATAGTCTTCCACTTGATGAACATTATGTTTGACATATTCAAACGCTGCCTTAACACGGTAGTTATAAAGGGTATGATTGGCATGATTGGATTCACGTAGGGAAGAATAATAAGCCAAATGGATTTGTCCCTCTTCGGAGAGATGTCAAGCTTGGGCCCCTCGAAGGAATGATGTTGGTGAAATGTTTGGCCAAACTCAAATGGATTGATTGGATCAATGTCATTTGGATTATCAACATATTCGGGATCGAGAAAAGTATTGAACAATGCAAGTTGACTTGTTGACCATGACTTGTGTTCAATGACATCGTGGACAAAGGGATTATGACATGTTCTAAAAGGAATGCGAACTTGTATCTAGTTATACTATTTGGGTAGGTATGACGGTTTGCTAGAACCTAATCATATCTTATGGTTTCATGTTTGAACCCATTGCCAACTTAGTGTAATCCTAAAGGGTCACACACAAATAGAACGAATCGTAAAGGACTAAATTGGAATTATGGAAAAATGCCTAAAAGTTGAACTGGCACGGCCGTGCGCCTTAAAGGGCACGACCGTACCATAAATCGAACAAAGGCAAAGTCTTGCGGGGTGACTGGCACGACCGTGCCAAGAGCAAAGCACGACCGTGCCAATATTGGACGGCTGGTGGCAACATGCGCACCTATTGGCACGACCGTGCGCCTTAAAGGGCACGACCGTGCCAGTGCAGTCGGGCCAGAAACTCTGCAGCTTAATTTTGTGACGGGATTTAGGTTTCCTAAGTCCTTAAGGGTTAAGGATTAGGACCTATTTAAAGATCCTTTCAGCAGTCATTAAGCACATGATTATGAGTGCCTCCATAAGGTTTTGAGAGGTTATTTTTCTTGTTCTAAGATCCAAAAAGTGAAGAACAAGAATATTCATAATTCCATATAGTTCTTACAATTGTGAAAGCGTGTTTCATAATTTGGTCTAGCAACCAAGATCAAGTGTTCTTGATATTCGTTCGTGGTGTGGATACCGCTAGAGGGTGAAACTTATCATCTTCATAGTTCGTGATTCTTGCTTTGTTCGTGATCAAGATTTCAAGCCTCCATCGAATTCAAGGTTGCAAAATCAAAGGCATCAAGGGTTAGTATTCTAGTATTCATTATGTTGTATTTGACTTAATCATATGAATGGATCTATGGGCTTTGGGTTTCATAAATTTTAAATGCTTAATTCCGCTGCCCATGTTACTACGAAACCCAACAGTGGTATCAGAGCCCCGTTCATGTTGATTATTTCAATACTAAAATCATGTTGTGTGTATATAAATTGTTTATGTGCCTAGCATGATTTGAATATTGGGATTATGATGTTTATGTGGTCTATGCGTTTTATGTGGTTTATTGTTTTATAAACTTTAATCGCACTGTTCAATCGCAAATAAAATTATGGTGGATTTAAAATTGTTTGGATTATCAATTTTTGATTGGATCAAAGTTTTGATATTCTAGGGATTCAAGAATAAATCGTTTATTCAAGGTTTTGATGATCATGGTGATTGGATCACCAAGAACACCAAATCCTAATTGAATTGGGAAAAACAATTTTGAGATAAATTTTGGAACTTTAAAAATTTGGATTTTTCGCAAGGGGTCCGACCGGACCCAAGCCTTGACCCGGCCGGACCTAGGGTTTGGCGCGGGGGTAGGGTTTGGGTTTTGGGTGTGGATCTTGGGTTTAAATCTCCTATTTGTTTTAGTCTTGTGATTCTAAGATTAGTTCAAGGTTTGGATGGCTAATCTACGTTCATCGAGATTGTGTTTCCCAAACTTGATCGCAATCAAGGTTTCAAAGATAAAACGAAATTAGAATTATGAAGAGTTCATAATTGCTAAAATTGAGAAACAAAGTTCTTGATTCAATGATTGGAGATCCATGTGGAATTGTGAATGCAATTGGCCTACGTTCATCGAGACCATCTATTGCTTAGTTTCGGCCACATGGACTACTTTCTTGGTTTCTTGAATTAGTGCGGAATTGTGGTTGCCAATGGCTTAGTTCGGCCGCACTTCTTGTTGTCTTGATTTGGAGATGATGACCAAAGTTCAAATAATCTCATCCTCATAATTATAGAGAAACTAATGACACATAAATGTTGTGCTTAAATTAATGGAGATTAATTTAGTGGCTAAACTTGATGCGTAACATGTTTATCTTGTGTGCTCATAAATGTGTTGTATGCTATATGTGATGAACCTTCAAGAAAGTTTTAAGTCCTTTTTGCCATGCCATGATTAAAACACTTGTAACTACACGGGTATTTTCATGTGGGCTCGCCAAAGCGAGGTGCATTGATTTTATCTTTGTATGAGCAAGATGAGTGAATAAGAGTTTCATATGCGTTTAAAATGGTTGGACTTAATTAGGCGTCAAAACAGTTTTGGGCCTAGGCAAAGATGAGATTAAACATGCTTTTGAAATTGGATCACTAAGAATCATATTGGATATGATTGACAAGAAATTGTCTACCTAATTAATTTGATTTTGAGAGGTCCGCCTCCGTGGACTCAAGATTAAATTAAAGTTGGATCTTAGCCCAATTTAAGAGAATCTCAAAAAGGAATCTAAGAGTCATATGGGATATGATTGACAGGGTTGTCTACCTAATTAATTTAATTTTGAGCGGTGCGCCAAAGCGTACTTAAAATTAAATTAAAGTTGGATCTTAGCCCATTTAAATTATATTATACATTGGATGTGTAAGAAGGTTATATAATTTAGTGGGAGTACTTTTGGAAAATACATTATTTATCTCTTTAATGAGATTGGTACTTGTAAAATTTTGGAAATTTTGCATAAGTTGTAGATGACAACTAAAATCGTTGCGATTAATCCTTGTTAAGGATAATGCTTCAAAAGAATGGCACAAACTTCATGGATTGGATCCTGAGCCTAAGAATGGTTCTAAGGCAAGAAGATGGGTTGTACATTCTTGATGGGCCTATTCCTAAAGAACCCAAAGCCGGAATAGACAATCACAAGAATCATGAGTATGGTTCTAGGAATGTGAGTTGTCTTATGCTCGCGATTATGTGCTCAAAACTCCAACAAAGTTTGGAACTTGTGGAAGCCTATTAGATGGGTGTGGAGTTGAGTTACATGTTTGAAAGAGCAATCTAAGCAAGAGGGGTATAAAACCATTGTTGCATTCACTCATTGCAAAATGAGTAAAGGGCAAAGGATGGAACCTCACATGCTTAAGATAAAGGCTACGTAGAGCATCTTGAGAAACTTGGTTGTCCAATTGGATTGGAGCAAGCCATGGATCTCATTCTTGATTCATTGTTTAAGTGTTATGATCACTTAGTGATGGACTATAACATGCTTAAAATGAATAAGAATTTCTTCGAGTTGCATTAACATGCTGAGAAACTGCGAAGGTGAAGATATTGGAGAATGGTTCTCCAGAGCTCATGGTTCATAATGGAAAAGGGTCAAATGCCAAAAGAAAGGTAAGACAAGGGTTGTCAAAACCTAAAACTATAATTGATGCAATTTGGAAAAATGGCAATTGGATTGACCATTTAAAATTGTAGTCAAAAGGTAAGACAAGAGTTGTCAAACCTAAAGGAAATAATTATGGTTATAATAATAACTCTAAATTGATGCAATTTGGTAATGTGGCAATTGGATTGACCATTTAGAATTGTAGTCAAAATTTTGGGTGATCAATAAAAGGAATGGTAGTGGGACTACCACTCGGAATATTTATGTTATAAATTATTCTTTCTAAACTTAATTATTGGGTATTGGATACCAGAATAATTAGTAAGATGAAAGACTAATTATAGTAAAGTTTTATCTACAAACAGTAATGATGCAATGGTTGCAACATTGTTCGTAGAACACTTGTAAAGTGACTTTACTGACGAAGTAGAAAACATTATTTTGTTATAAGATAATGAAGGATATTAATTTCTTATTTGAAATAAGAAAAGTGCTTTATTTATTATGATTTACTTCATTGTGTTATCATATAAATAAATCTTATATCCTAAATCTTGAAGAACAAAGTAATAAAGACTATAACATAAATAATTAAAATTCTTTATGCATTATTGTTTTGATCAAATAAATGAGAAATGCATATCTAAAATTCCATGGGACGGAGTTTTAAGTCATATGATTTGGAATCACATGATTTATGCAAATCTTATTTACTTGGATCAAGACATCTTTTACTATGATTGGTAAAAAGGCTAATGTCTTAATTGACCTAATACATTTCGATGTGTATGGTGCATTAAGAAGAAATGCTAAAAGAGAATTTTGGTTATACTTGGTAAAACTATTCAAAGATTCTGACTCGATCGTGATGATGAATAATTGAACCGAGATTTTGATAGTTATCATTAAGGTTGTGAAATAGTTTCACAATAAACTCCACTAAGAACACCATTTGGAATGATGTGTCTACATGGAGGTATTGAACCCTGTTGGATATGGTTCATAAGATGATAAAATCAAAATTGATCTTCCATTATTTGCCTTGGGGTTATGTATTATAAACTGCCATAACTACACTAATCTGAATTCTATCAAGAGAGGTTAAATGGTGAAAGAAAACTTGGTTCGTCTTTCATAAAGATTTAAGATGGTGAGATCCTTTTGAAAGGAGTTGTCTGGGACACACTCACATTTAAATCTAATAAATATACTTTCATGGGATATCCTAAGGAAACTTGAGGATAATAATTTTACTCATAAGAAACAAATGGTTTGTTGACTATGATGATACTTTTCTAGATAAGTGGTTTATCTCTAAAAGAATCAGTGGGAGTAAAATGTATCTCGAATGGTTCGAGACCTAGAAAATATATTTTAACCTGAGATGGAAGTTGAACAAGTTTTCACAAGGGGTTGTGAAAATCCGTTCAAGATATACAAGTACTTGCACACATGATAAAATACAATCTATTAGAAGAAATATTGGATATTTCGAGATAGAAAGTATTGAGGTAAAGTTCATTTAGAATGAAGTATTTACCACCTATCAAAGATGCAATATCAACTCCACATTTAGATTAATGGCTTGGAGTCATAAAATCTAAAAGGCAATTCATATATAGTAATCAAGTTTGGAACTTGATCATTCTAACCTAAGGTGTAAAAACCAAAGGAGATGAATGACTTTTCTTGGAGAAAAACTTACATGGGTAGCAAGAAACTTATTAGAATTTTCATAGTCACATGTTCATATTTGGAATATGAAATTTGGCAAAATGATGTCAAAACAAGCGTTCCTCAACGGGAACTCACTTAAGGATGTATTGGATACAACCTAAAGGTTTTGATAGTCAAGAAAATTCTAAAAGGTGTGAAAGTTGCGAAGATTCATTGGATGGATTGAAGCAAGCTTTTTGGAATTGGGATCTCCGTTTTGATAAGTCATAGAGCTTGGCTTGATCAAGAACGAAGATGAATCTTGTATATACAATAAGGTTAGTGGGAGCATGTACTATTCCTTATCTAATATGTGGATGACATATTGCTCATTGGAAACGACATTCCTACACTTTAATCTGTAAAGATTTGGTTAAGAAAGCGTTTCGCAATAAAGAATATGGATGAAGCCACATAAGTCATTGGCATTAAGATCTATAGAGATAGATCAAGGAAGCTAAATGGTTTAAAGCCAATGTACATACATTGACAAAGTTATAAGAAGATTCTGCAAGGAAAATTCTAAGAGAGGACATTTGTCAGTGTTACATGGAGTTTCTCTAAGCAAGACTCAATGTCCTAAAGACAAAAGATGAGCATGAGAAAATGAATGAGATGCCATTTGCTTCGGCAATTGCATCCATGATGCCATGATAAGTACTAAGCCGGATATATCTAATGCTTGGAGCATGACGAGTAGATATCAATCTGACAACCGGTGAGAGTCACTGGATGGCTGTGAAACAATTCTTAAAGCACTTTAGAAGGACTAAAGATTTGTTTTGATCTATGAAGGGATGGAAGATGATCTCGTCGTATATGGGTACGCGGATGCATGCTTCCAAACCGACAAAGATGATAAAAGATCGCAATTGAGTTTTATAAATAATAGTGAAGCTGTAAGTTGGAATGGTTCCAAGCAGAGTCACTAAATTCTACATACTAAATCTAAGTATATTGCCGCATTGGATGCTGCAAAGGAAGTGGTTTGGATTAAGAAGTTCATTGTGAACTTAAGATGGTTCCTAGCATTGCTAACTCAATAGACTATATTAGTGATAATAGTGGTGCTATTGACCAAGCAAAGGAACCAAGAGCACATCCTAAATCCAAACACATACTTAGGCGTTCTCTTATCGTTCGAGAAATCGTTGATAAGGGAGACGTACATATATGCAAAGTACCAACTAATGATAACGTTACAGACACGCTAAACAATGGGACTTCCATAAAGCTAAACATGATGGTCATGTTAGGTCCATGGGTATTGGATACCTAGGGAATTAGGCCTAGGGCAAGTGGGAGATTGTTGGTGTTGGTGCCCTAGGCACGTTTGTTAAACATTGTATAAGTTATCATTTTATTCATAATGATAAAGAGATAATAAGATTATTATTATGGCTCGTGTTTTCTTATAATAATCTCCGTCCCTAGAGCTTGTTAAGCACTAGTATAAAGGCTAAATGATCATGGGATGATCATGTTAGATTTATGGGTACTTGTTTGGAACAAGGTACTGGACATGACCCGCGGTATGAGATTTATGTCATGGTCGATGTCATATATAAATCTCATATTAGTTATGTCATTTGAATCCTTAGACATGAAGTTATTATAGTCTTCCACTTGATGAACATTATGTTTGACATATTCAAACGCTGCCTTAACACGGTAGTTATAAAGGGTATGATTGGCATGATTGGATTCACGTAGGGAAGAATAATAAGCCAAATGGATTTGTCCCTCTTCGGAGAGATGTCAAGCTTGGGCCCCTCGAAGGAATGATGTTGGTGAAATGTTTGGCCAAACTCAAATGGATTGATTGGATCAATGTCATTTGGATTATCAACATATTCGGGATCGAGAAAAGTATTGAACAATGCAAGTTGACTTGTTGACCATGACTTGTGTTCAATGACAACGTGGACAAAGGGATTATGACATGTTCTAAAAGGAATGCGAACTTGTATCTAGTTATACTATTTGGGTAGGTATGACGGTTTGCTAGAACCTAATCATATCTTATGGTTTCATGTTTGAACCCATTGCCAACTTAGTGTAATCCTAAAAGGTCACACACAAATAGAACGAATCGTAAAGGACTAAATTGGAATTATGGAAAAATGCCTAAAAGTTGAACTGGCACGGCCGTGCGCCTTAAAGGGCACGACCGTGCCATAAATCGAACAAAGGCAAAGTCTTGCGGGGTGACTGGCACGACCGTGCCAAGAGCAAAGCACGACCGTGCCAATATTGGACGGCTGGTGGCAACATGCGCACCTATTGGCACGACCGTGCGCCTTAAAGGGCACGACCGTGCCAGTGCAGTCGGGCCAGAAACTCTGCAGCTTAATTTTGTGACGGGATTTAGGTTTCCTAAGTCCTTAAGGGTTAAGGATTAGGACCTATTTAAAGATCCTTTCAGCAGTCATTAAGCACATGATTATGAGTGCCTCCATAAGGTTTTGAGAGGTTATTTTTCTTGTTCTAAGATCCAAAAAGTGAAGAACAAGAATATTCATAATTCCATATAGTTCTTACAATTGTGAAAGCGTGTTTCATAATTTGGTCTAGCAACCAAGATCAAGTGTTCTTGATATTCGTTCGTGGTGTGGATACCGCTAGAGGGTGAAACTTATCATCTTCATAGTTCGTGATTCTTGCTTTGTTCGTGATCAAGATTTCAAGCCTCCATCGAATTCAAGGTTGCAAAATCAAAGGCATCAAGGGTTAGTATTCTAGTATTCATTATGTTGTATTTGACTTAATCATATGAATGGATCTATGGGCTTTGGGTTTCATAAATTTTAAATGCTTAATTCCGCTGCGCATGTTACTACGAAACCCAACACTATACTTAGCCAAAATAAGAGCTGTGCGCATAAGACATTAATTTGCAAAAGGGTTTGAAAAGAATTTTAAAACGCTATTCACCCCCCCCCCCCTCTAGCATTTTTCACACCCTTGTTGCCCCTTTGGGACCAACAGTTATATAGGTGTACGAAGCCCTAAGTCTATTTGGAAGAGATTGCGTTGAATTAGGAAAGAACTTGAAATTTCAGCTTTTGGCCCGTCAAAGGTGTGCGGCCTCCCATTTTCACATGTGCGGCCTCCCACTCTACCAAAAAATGGCCCTAAAAGCCTCTGACCAAGTGGGCGACCGCACACACAAAAGTGTGCGGCCGCCTACTGTTGGGATTGGAGCTAAAACCGAGGAGAAGATCAAAACCGTGGAGAAGACAGAGCAGAAACACACAGCCAGGAGGAGTGAACGGCCGCCCATGGAGGGGCAGGCGACAGCCCACTTGATCAGGTTTGAATCTGGCCATAGCAGGAGTGGAGTAGGCGACCGCATAAGGTGGAATGGGAGACCGCCCACTCCGACGGGGAGGCAGACGAATTTGGCAAATTGACGTGGAGTGGAGTCCAAGATTAGTAAAGGAATTGGTTTCCTTATCTCATCCAGTTTCCTAAAGCCATGTGAATAATACTTGGAGAAGAAGTATTATACTTCTTCTGTCTCAAGGACTCCGGGTAAATTAGGTTTTGATCAGGATTAGGTTTTGTATCCCTATAAATATATTGTGACTACCACCATTATATTTTGGTACTTACTTTGTGTAGGAGAAAGTTAGGATATCAAGAGAGAGATACAAAATAGTGTATAGGAGAGGGCCGGGGGTCTAGGAGAGCCATGGGGAGCGATCCTACAACCCGGCCATGACTATGTTTGTATGTTCTTGAGGAAGGGAGATAATAATGTATAGGTGAGAGTTTATTATTGAGAGTAGCCATGCTAGATCTATGTGAGCGCATGTGATAAAGTTGTAATCTTTACATATATTATTGTAATGATATCCTGGCTAAGTGCCCCCAGATGTAGTCATATGTTGATGAACTGGGTTATCAAACATCGATGTTATTTGTTCTTTCATATTATATTATCATGTGTTGATTGTTTTCTCCATATTGATGACTGCTAGTATGGGCTAGTGGATGCCAAGATCCCCCCAATTCCCCAACACCTAGTCCTAATCCTAGTCAACCCGAAACTTCCTTTTTTCCTCCTCCGTTTACAACTCGATCTCTGATAGGCTAAATCGCACACATAAAAATTATACCTGGACTAGGTTCTAAAAATATAGCTAGGGCAAGTCCATAATCGATCCACGAAGAATGGTTATTTGTTTACGTAATTGTCACCTAACAAGATTGAAGAAAATGTTTGATTTTAATTAATATCCTAAAAACAGAAATTAAACTAAATTTAGCAAACACAATAATTTTTTTAAAAAAAACACTTTGGATTTAAGACTACCCCCTATAGATACCCCGGGGAACCACGGCTTGGCTAGAGCGCGTGAATTACCTAGGATGTCTACTTGATTTTAAGAGTCGCCACCCACATTTTAGAGGAACGCGAGAAAACCTAAGAAAAGAGCCTTTTTTTATGTACGAAAACCAGAGATTCGGGAGAGACGGGTTCGGGGGTTAGGTGACGGAGTGGGAAGTACTTAAACACCCACTCCGCCCCGCTTACGCGGGTCTTGCTACTTTTGGTGTTCTAATGAAAAATGTCCTTCAATTTAATTAAATAGAAACGTGCTAACAATTGTAATGAAAAGAAAAAGGGAAAATAAAGGGGAAATAAAATAGAATTGCTTTATTTATTTAATGATAAAGATTACATGTAACAAATAATGTTAAAGAATTACATTAAGAGATGAAGAGAAATTAACATGGTGAATTAAAGTTAAGATTAAAATGTAGGGAGATAACCTTAACTAGCTTCAATATGTGAAGTAGTCATGTTGGTCATGTCCCATTAATGGGGATTGCATACATCAAGAAGAGGAAAATAAAGGAAGAAAATGGAGTTGTACCTTGAGAAAGAAGACTTGAAACCTTGACTTGAAAGTGTTGTTGTTGTAATGAAATTGTTGTAGAACAATTTGTGTAGAGTCTTGTTACTAAGAACTCTTGTTGGTAGAATTTGTGTATGGTGTAGTTTGTGAATCAAAGTTGAGGTCCAAGGTCCTTGGCTAGAGAGAAAATGTTGAGGTCCAAGGTCCCTTTCTAAGGTAGAAGAAGATGACTTTTATAGGTAAAAATAGGAGGGAAAGTTTGGAGGGAAATTGGTCAATCCTTGTGAGATGGAATTGACCAATTACAAATAAGATAAATAAAATAATAAATAAATAATAAAGAGAAAATCAAATAATAATAAAAAAGAATATTTTGTTTTTATGAAGAATGGCTAGAATAAAGGATTTGGGAGTTATGAAATAAGGGGGAATGAATGTGGATGTAAAAAGGAGGTGTTTGTGATCAAGAAGAGATTTTCTAAATAAGAAAAGGGAGGGAAAAATGGTGCTATCCGTTACTGCCAAAGTGGGAAGCGCGAGGGTCCGGCCTATTGGACCAAACGCGCGCGCGCCCCATGACTATTACGGGAGGCGCCCGCGGGTGAGAATAACAGAATGACAGAATGACTCTAAAAGTTAACTCTGTTATGCAGTTTAGTCCAAAACTAACGGAATCAGTTAAGAACTTAACGGAAGTAACAAAAATTAACAAAAACAAGTTAAATAAAAATACTATGTATGCAATCGGTGTGAGAGGTCCAAAGCGGGGTGTCTACACCCCCGCCATTTTATTAAAATATCATCGGTATCTTTTTCACTTTTTACCATATTCACTTGATTTATTTCAATCTCTATTTCTTCTTTCAGAATAGTTAATAGCAGTGACACACTCATTAGAAACTCTAATTAATAAATAAATCTAACTAGAACAGTCTAGATCTCAATATTAATTGATGAACGATTTAAGAAACTAAGATCAACAACGCATTCTATAATTATTTCATATATATAATCGTCTAATTTTACACACTTCACAATTTAACATGGTACATGCATAAATCGTAAAGATGCTACGGTGAATTTCTACACTAGCACAGTAAATAGAAAATTCTAGCAAAGATAAATTAACTAGAGTAATTAGGTTGATCAAGTCTAAGAACCCTAGCAATAAATCTAAGTTAAGCACAAGTCAAATTATGAATATGTATAAAAGATTGAAAAGGAAAACACCTCAATGAAATAAAAAGTGGTTCAAGATTCAAACCAAAAACTTGGATTTTAGTTCCTTATCCAAAGCCTTGAAACCTCCATGAAAAATGAATAAAAACCTTGATTTAAAATTATGTGTAAAGTTAAGTAAAAGAAAGATAAAAACCTAGTTTAAATACCCTAGAAAAGTCCTAAACCAAAAAGAATAAAAAGAAATAAAAATATGATTAAAACAGGGAGACACGCGCTGGAAACCCGCCCCACTCGCACGCCAACCACGCTTCACGCGCCAACGCTTTGCCACGCGTCTGGAGATCCGCCCTCTGCCCGAGTCGTGCTCCTCAGCACGACGCGTTCTCGCCTGTTGAAGTCGTGCGCACGATGATGTAATTCGTGCAGTAGCGTTTGCTCCATCCCTTCTTCCTCTTACTCGAACTGGGCTAGATGTGTTGGGCCTATTGGGCCGTTTGCTCTTCACAACCGGCTGGCCTTCTTCCTTCTGTTCTGGGCCACTTCTCCTCCATGATGCACTGAGCCTCCTTCATTTACACTTGAGCCACTCATTCCTTCTTCATTTTAATAGCCCATATTTGATCTACTACTATTATTTCATAATTGCTTTTGATTTTGATTTTTTTCTTAATATTTTGAGACTTACATTCTTCCCTCATAAATAAATTAAATCCGAATAAATATAAAATACCTAAGGATTAAAATAAAACCTCAAAATTACACATTTTCCCCAAAATACATAAAAACTAATAATACATTGAAATCATTGTTTTATGCTCATAGAAACCTAGGAAATAATAGTAAGAAATCCGTCCCATCAATCTAACCCAAATACTCCTTGGACCTAGGCTCCTTTCCTCCATTGCTTCCTTGTCGTTTTTGGACTCCAATCCTAACATCAATATTATCTATGAAAATAAAATTTAAACATTCATTCATTGAGTATAGAATTGACCACTAGAAAGTGAAACTATGTTAACAAAATTCCCTTAAATCACTTCGTCCACTTATTTTTATGAAGTCTCTACTCTCTAATGCTTGTAAAGAAGTTAAAGAAAGACGCACATTTTGGTAATTACTTTCTCATAATGAACATTTTGAGAATTACAAAAATTTATAAGGTGTATTTTGAAAAAAGCAAATTCATTCTCTTTTTTCTTTTTTAACCCAACCCCATACAGAACATCATCCCCGGCTCCTCCTCCTTCATCTACACACAAAGCACAAATTCTTAATTTTCCTTGAAAAAGATCGACAGATACAGCGGAAGATCAACAAATCAATCAATGGTGGCAGGTCGGGCAGTCACAATCTCACTGGACGGAGTGAGGGACAAAAACGTGATGCAATTGAAGAAGCTAAACGCAGCCCTCTTTCCTGTCCGCTACAATGAAAAATACTACGCCGATGCTCTCGCCTCCGGCGAATTTACTAAACTAGGTGTGTTTACGCCTTCTGGGTATTGATTTAATTAGTCGATTTATTAGATTCCCCTTGTTTTGAATTTGCGAAGCATTTATTCACTGTTTCTTTTCAATTTCGTTGAATTTTGTGATTATTGGGTTGTGGGTTTTGCTTATGAGTCTGTTAGGTTAACTGGGTTCCTGGTATTTTTCTGGTGTTTCTTTCGAATTCGTTGGTTATGGAATTGGGGTTTTTACTCGAGCACAATATATGAACTGGGTTGTCTGTGATGGCTCTTTATTGTAGAGATTATTATTGATTACCCGTCTCTAAATGAATTTCCACATATGTTCTTGGTACATAATAGTTACAGTTGAGCTAGTAATCATGTTGTGTGAATTTCTTGACCATTGGTTTTGCGTACAACCCATTATGCTAACTGTTTTATCTTTGTTTGCCCTTTATAGTAGTGATTATCGTTTTTTTTTTTTTTTTGCAAAATAAAATAAAATTGAATTGTCAGGTTGAGAATGTAATCTTAAGTCCATGATGTTAACTGCTTCTCCTTTTTATGCATCTAAAATTTTGCTATTAGTTGCTCGGTATAAATATTGTACTCCCTCCGTCCCGAAGTGATAGTCCCATTTCTCATTTTTGTTTGTCCCAGAAAGTTAGTCTTACTTTTAAAATTAAGGCTTTGAAATCAATGAATTTTCAAAACTTACAATGTAACCTTAAAATGTTTGAAAAATCAAACAGGACTATCATTTTGGGACGGAGGGAGTATTGATTAATGGGTTTTGCTTTAAATTGAGCTCAATCAGCTGGGTTCTCCTTGTCATGTTTACAAGTTTATTAGTTTATTTAGTGAAAAGCTCAGGGTTTTGCTTTAGAGTCCATTACACAGGCTGAATTCTCCTATGCCTTTATACATATTGTTTCGTGTGATTATTGGGGCTTTGGGGTGCAATGGTAGTTTGGTATTTGTGGTGATATGCTTAATGGATGAATCAGTAGTTTTCACATGTTCTTGAAATTTGATTTACTTGAGAAATTGATTATCTGTTAGCAATACCCATTTCTTGTCATAGGAGGTTAGGTTTGAACTGTCTATCGGTTGGGCTTATTTTCTAGTTAACCATGAGGTACTTCATTTATCTGATAGAAACTACATGATCTTCAAACTGTGTTTGATGATGTGAAGTTAACCCGCGGATGGGAAATTACTGTTTTGTAGGCTCACTTTATTTTGAATTAATCAGTTTTTAGAAACACTTGATAATGATGCCTTAAAGTATTTCCCTCTTTTGCGTGGGAAATATAGTTACTCTCTGAATTGGAGGTTTTAATAATCCACTTGAAGAGGTGGAAATTTTTGGACTAACACATTCTTGTTATGAAGTATTTTGTGCCAAACAACAATAGAATCAAACCTGTTGTCATTTGGTCTTTTTATATATTCCAGGTTACTTTTGTGATGTTGGATATTGTTGGATTTTTCGGTATACGAAGAAAAGACAAATAAATTAAGCACATGAAATTAACATTATGCATCACGTAAATTCTTGAACTGCTTTACTTCCAATATGCACCAATTAATGGAGTTAGTTGAACATGTTGGATTTAGAAACTTTCATATGAGAGAACCCACAAAAAAAGAAAAGAAATAGATAAATAAAAAGACTGGTAATCCAAGTATAAGTTCACAAACTGGATACAGTCTACCTTCTTAGTCAGAACCACATCCTACTAGCATTTGGTTATGGCCAGTGTGTATTTTACTTGAGCTCTTATCCTCATCTAATCCTTCACCACTTTATCACTTTCACATTCTGCTTTATATAGCATGTACGATAGGAAGCAAAGTAATAGAGGCTTATATTTCATCCTGTCGCATCTTGATTCTTAAAGATGTATAAGTCGCGATATTTTGTTAGAAGATGTTAGATTTTTATCTTGCTTCTTTGGACATGTTAGGCGGGCACTATAATTGTGCTTATGCATATGTGGTAAGTGTCGATGTCGAGAAATAATGGAGAGCCATCTGTGAGGTTGAAGAAAAAGCACTTCCTCCGTCCCGGAAAAGATGTCCCACTTTAAACGTTGATCATAATTTTATGAAAATTCAATTATCCCTATACAATTCAAAACATTTTATTGATAGTATTCCTAATGGCGAATTAATAACAATTTTTTGAATTCTATAGAGATAATTAGGCTCTCATAGGATTGTGGTCATACTTGAGTTGAGTTGACCATGAAAGTCAAAGCGGGATTATCTTTTCGGGACGGGGGGGGGGGGGGGGGGGGTACAAACTTGCTAATTGTTATTAAGCTCAACCCTTTATAGTTGCCATAGCCGTAGGAGCTTTACAGTTGGACCCTACCCTCTTAAATGTGGTTAGAAAAATTCAGAATCCATCTCATTCTTACATGCTAGATGAAGGACTAATAACATAAGATGGGTACAACGGAATACCTCTCATCGGATTAGTCTTATCTGCGCTTGCGGAAGACATTCAGCTTGTGCTACGAACCACAATCGTCTTGATCCTGCAATTACCACGCTCTTCTCGTCCGATTCAATATCACTAGATGGATATTGAATTTATGTTCCACTCTCAAATCCCAGGCACTTGATGGTTTCCAGAGATAATATTTCTCGGTCTAGAGATGTGTATGGAATATTACGTACATACACTGTGAATTGGTTCTCGTAGAGACCCAATTTATAGAGTAATTATTGGACTAAGTCATAGAGTCCCATTCACATAAGAGCCTCTATTTGGCTTATCGACCAAATCTCATTATCCCAATTTAAACGTATCAATTAGGGATAATATCACGTGTCTAACATCTCCCACTCGGTCAAATGGGGATATACCATATACATTTTCAAGACCCGTTAAATACTAACCTCTTCATACAGGAAGTGAGGCTTGCGACCAGACAAGAAAAGTATAAAAGGGTAGGAGTGCTATATCAAATACCATCTACCAACATAGCACGTCCTCGTTAGTTAACGTCTATACCCCAGACATTATGATTTCATCAAATTAAACACCTTTAACCCCTCATAAACGGTGTTTAAACCTCAATAAGTTTATGTGCTCAAGATCAACCTTTTGAACCATGTGTTCAGTATGATCGTCCGGACATTGAGTTACTAAACAGAGATATATGTCATAATTGTCTTCCTTAGATCCTCATGTCAATCATCCTTAACATAATAGCTTTCCCAGCAATGCTCCGCTAGGCTGACTTTAAGTGCAAAGCCCTTTGGTCGGCATGCCAAAGTAGCACCATTAATCTTTAGACTATTGGCCTAGTTCTAAGTCACATAGGGTATAAATGTGATCACATATTGATCACTAGAACTCACACAGTGATGAAGCAGGGATAGCCAATCACTTTCTGAGGTCAAATTATAGTCACATACAGTATGAAATGTATGCTACGATGAAACTCCCACTCGGAATGGGCATGTCATACTCCATCGTACGAATCTTAGTCTACCCCCCCCCCCCCTAAATAACAGGTGTCAAATACATTATTATCTCATCTTGCTCGTTCGTATAATGAGAAGGCGAATTACCCGTGTTAGAGGTCCAATTCAAGTCCTTTAAACATCTTTTTAATTAAAATGTATGCAATATAATTTTCAATCAAAATCATTCCATAAACTCAACAAGAATGAAATAAATATCTATGTATTAAATTCATAACAAATAATGAAAAAAAATAATGTCTACAAGGTGTTCATAAGTAACCAATCAAATCCTACGAAGCCCTAAACACGTCATGTGTTTCTGGAAAGTCTCTCTGGTCAGAGGCTTACTCATAGGGTCTGCTAGCATGCTCTCAATAGGAATATATTTTAGAGCCACCTTTCCTTCTGTAATCATGTCTCTAGTAAAATGGTACTTAATGTCAATGGCACTTAATATGGTATATCCCCATTTGACCGAGTGGGAGATGTTAGACACGTGATATTATCCCTAACTGATACATTCAAATTGGGATAAAGAGATTTGGTGGATACGCCAAATAGAGACTCTTATGTGAATGGGACTCTATGAATTAGTCCAACGATTACTCTATAAATTGGGTGTCTACGGGAACCAATTCACAGTGTACGTAATATTCCATACACATCTCTAGACCGAGAAATATTATCTCTGGCAACTATCAAGTGCCTGGAATTTGAGAGTGGAACATATATTCAATACCCATCTAGTGATATTGAATCGGACAAAAAGATCGTGGTGATTGCAGGATCAAGACGATCGTGGTTCGTAGCACAAGCTGAATCTTCTGTACACCGAGCTTTGGTTTTAATCCATAAGGTAATCCGATAACTCGTAAAGAACATACTCCCTCTGTTCCAAGGAAGTTGCAACATTTTGCCATTTAGGGTATTTCACAAAAGTTGCAACAATCCAAAAAATGGAAGCTTTTTATTACTTTTATAATCCTCCACTCATTCTCTCTCTTCCTCACAACCACTCATTATTCTCCACTCATTCTCTTTCCACCCCCACTAATTCTCTCTCTTCCTCTCTACCTTTCATTCTTAATATAATATTATATCCTTAAATTCCCAACTCCAAAGTAAATGTTTCAACTTTTCTGGAACGGAGGGAGTATGTGTTTTCCATCACTAGTAAAATTTGGTACATTCTGATTTTGGTTGAGAGCATTGTTATATGGTACCACCACATCTTTTAAAGGGATCTGGTGTAGTGAAACATTAATGTTTCATTTACATGTAGCAAGGGTCCAATGAATGGGTAGACAATACAATGTCCTAGCATTTAGATTTGGTTGGCTAGTTTGATCTCTTTTTCAGTTATTTCATTGCATTTTTAAGGCACGTGAAAATTAGGTTAGTATTTTCGATTTGAATTTCTTAAAAAATTAAACAGCATAACACTTGTTTCCATTCTTCTTCACTTAGAGCATACCAGCAAAGCTTGAATACTTGATTCATTTTACCCTTTTTCAACATGTTAGTAACAAGAATTTCTACTAGTTCACGCATCCAAGATTAACTTGCTTTCTTTTTATAGCATAATCCTTAACGTATCCACTGAAGATTCTATGACCTAACCTAACATTCTATACCATCACCCTTCAACAATCAACCCAATCACACAAAGGCTGACTTGAACTAGCTAATCTAATATTATACTCATTCTAAGCATCTTTCTTTTTATGACATCATTTGCTTTTGCATTGTCAACCAAAATTTCACATGTTATTAAAAATATCCCACACTTAAAAGCACCTATTGAATGAGTCACTAACGACAAAACCACCATGGAGCGAGGAACATTGAAAAATGAATGGTCCGCAGGCATCGTCAACATAGTGAGCAGTCACAACCATATACCCTATTTCAGAGCACCGATGTCCCCAGACCAGTCATTCTCCGTTCTATTAACACTTTTTAAACAACTCCTAAATTTTTACTGGTCTATAGGATAAATAGTGAATATATCACTTTTAAAATGTCTGTTAATTTTTCCTTTTCCAGTGGAGTTGTCTTTATAACATCTTATTAAACATAAGAAACTCGACATGGATAAACAACTCATGAACAAGAATATGTTGCACTGTACATGGCTTCATTCATCATGTTCTCGTCTTATTTACAGATTATAGTGGGCTGAGTCGACTCGGAATGAAACTACAGTTGAATTCAGTTCGGAAACTGGCTTACCAAGGGTTTCATTTCTGCATTAGCAATAGCAATGGCACTGTTGTATTTTCTTCTTCTTGATAGCTAGACCGCACAGTTCTTGCAACCGAAAGAAAATTACCAGAATGAATAACAATATAATTTACTCCCTACGTCCCTTAACAAACTTCCCTTTTGCTATTAGGAACTAGAAGTCTAGAATTAAGGAAAGATGTTGGAGAAGTAGGTGATGTGAGTGGGAAGGAGAGAGAAAGTGGGGTAGGGAATAGTAAGTGGATAGTTGTTGTGAGTGGGAAGGAGAGAGAAAATGGAGTATATATTTTCCTTTTTGGGAAAATGGTACTTTTCAACGGGACACCCAAAATGGCAAAAAGGGAAGTTTGCTATGGGACGGAGGGAGTATATCTTTTGTGCACAGATAATAAATTCCAGGCACTATTTAAGTTTCTTCTGCTTATTTGTCAATAACCTCTGATTTGGCTCGTTTTTCTTCCTTCCCCAAATCCAGCATACTACAGTGACATTTGTGTGGGTTCAATTGCATGCCGGCTTGAGAAGAAGGAAGGTGGGGCTGTTCGCGTATACATAATGACTTTGGGTGTTTTGGCACCATATCGTGGCATAGGTATTGGTGAGTATCCCAACTCTTCTCCACTTTCCTTTTTCATGCCAAGTGTTCCAGAATAATTAGCAATTTGTAAAATTTTCTATTAATAGTAATATTGTGTAATCAACTTAATTCATGGCAAATGTCAATGAGGTATTTACTCCAACATCCTCGTTCGAATTTTTTGAAACAATTTTGATTGAGCTGCTTACAGAAAATTGTAGTAGTTAATTCCTTCCCCCCCCCCCCCCATTTTTTTGGCCCTTGACCAACATATTGACTTAACTCCGAATATTGACTACAATTTTTCCTCCTTTTTCTTTTCTGTCCATTTGTTCAATATTCTAAATTATTTGGCACACTTTGTGATATCCCTCTTCCCACGTGATGTGGACTTTTAATTGTTATAGATAAGCCATAACCTCTGGGTATTAACATTATCCATGTACTTTTGGGTGAGCCAGTGGTAAGCAAAGTGGTCCCGGTTTATGTTGCTTATGTGGCGAACTGGGTTATGAATCAATTACTCAAGCAGTTAAGTTGATCTATTTGCTGACATGGAAATTGAAATGTTGCAGGCACGAAGCTGTTAAATCATGTTTTTGATGTTTGTGGCAAGCAGAACATCGGTGAGATATACTTGCACGTGCAGACCAACAATGAAGACGCCATTAAATTTTACAAGAAATTTGGGTTTGAAATCACTGACACCATCCAAAACTATTACACAAACATCATTCCGCCGGACTGCTATGTTGTTACCAAGTATATCGGTCAACCTCAGGCCAACAAATAGTTCACGTCACTGCAGCTATATGGTTCTGAAGTAGAATTGATATTTCATCCTCTTTTGCCCATTTTCTAAAGTTGTGGGTTCTATTTATATGCTAAAAATGGAGGCCACAATTTATTATTGGACCGTCGTTATGGTTTCATGAGATGAATGATTCTAAGTTTCTGATCATTGTTCTGCAGCTAAATCTCCCCCACCCCCCCTCCCCCTTTTTTTTTTTTTTTTTTTTTTCTCTAGGGACTAGTTGAAGGGTTCATTGTGTAAGAAATGCATGCTGCTTACATATCAAAGTTTTTGTTTGGCTAGAAAATTTTGACTTAGGAAGTTTCTTGTTGAGGCATTTTCTGTGTATTTACACACAAACACAAACAACAAGAAGTATTATTGTTTTGGGACAAGTGTTTTTTTAGAACAAATAACACATTCTTATATTCATAAATATTAAGAAGATGAAGTTGGAGACTTATTTTAAATATGAAGATTGCTATCTAAACATGCAATTTTCGACAAAACAGTTAAACTATCAACTTTGAACATCATTAGGACCAATCTTTTGTTGATGATATCTCGTGAATTAAATCTCCATCAAATACCAATGCGAACAATGATTTGGGACGCCCAAACGTTTCTCTAATTATAACTTGAACACTGTCCAAATTTAGTAATCATTGAACCTGCACACGGAAAATATTTTGCTTTAAGAAGATGACAAATTAAAAAATTTGGGTTGGCAATAATTGCCCAACCAAGATCCCAGTCATTGCAACAAGAAGAAATTCAAGCAACACACGAAGTTGTCAACACAATGGAGAGAAGACGAGGGCTCTCGACGAAGGAGAGAACACGAGGGCGCTCAACGAATGAGAGAAATTCTAAGACTGAGGCGGTGGTTGAAATAATTCAATTGGACAAAAACAAAGCATATATAAAGAAAACATAAAATTAAAACAGTAATGTTTACCAAGGAAAGAGATATGAAGAGTGTCAAAGATAGAAACAGAACGAGAGATTGTGAGATGAGAGAGACATGGAGGAACCAATCCTCCAAAAAGATTACATCTTTCATTCATTTCTTTCTTTATATCTTTATCATCATCGTCTTCCTTAACAGCCATTTTTATTGAGCAACAGCAGGGGACAGAAAGTACTTTCCGTTGGAAGAAATAGAGTCATTACCTATGAGTTAATGTTTTGGAAATTGTTTTTTTCTAACACGTGTTTCTAAAACGCTTGATTGAGAAAGAAGGTCTTGGCCTCGATAAAGAGCATACGAAGAGACACTAAAAGATAATCATCAAAAATCTCCAATTTCAAGACGGTCTGAAATTCTAGCCAATAGACGAGCTTGAAGAGGTTGAGATCAATCTAGCTCACCTTAAACAAAATTTTGGTAAACATGAGTCTGTTATTTTGATTTTGTCTGTTATTGGTTTCTTCGTAGCAATAAACTAGTCGGTAACCCGTACTATGCATGGAAAATTAATTTATCAAAATTTTGTATTCTAATTTGTCTTTTTTTTTTTTTAATTATGTTGGGAGATTTTCCTTATACCAATCCAATTCAATTTAATGAGTATACCAAACAAAAGCGGAAGCGTACCTTAATTATTTATAACGGAAAACTTGATTACCCGTTAAACGTTGAGCGGAATCCTTGAATAGGCCCGGGATCAATCTTCCAATTGATCCGTATACTCCATGTTGTTAGTCTCTCATTGAAGGGATGTAAGAGTCTTAGAGTAGAATACGTTCAATTGGGGACCCGACCCCTATATATAGTTATAACACATCCGTTAGCAAGAGTCACATCCGTTAGGATGAAATGATGCATCCATAATAGTATTTACAAATAGGCCCCTCATCTATTTGTAAATACAATCTGGTCTCTACACATTTACACAATAAACCCCATACTTATAAAAGATGATTTAAGGCCCCCCTAACATTATTAGATCACTTTATTATAGGCCCAATTAACTGTATAATAATATGACTTATGTGATTAATCCAGTAGTGCACACACGTCTGCGTGCCTAAATACTTTATTATTATTTATGTACAATGTATAGTCCATCAAAAATTCCAACAATCTCCCACTTGGACTAATATTTGTACATAAATTGAACACCTTAAGTAATCGCATAACATATTATAAACCTTAGTCGCATATGCTTATCCTTAGTGTGTCATCTTAAACAATCCCGTCCATTAGATAAATTAACATAAGGATCAAAGGGGCGGTCGTCACATTAATCGTAACTAAACACATCAGCGGTCACATATATTAGTTAACTAAATGACATGAATCAAGTATGGATATGTAGCATGAAAATTACATGTAATGTGATCTTCACATGTCAATTTTCAACGAGTCCAACCTTATGAGATAAACCAAATAATCAGAGTGATGAATAACTGAATAACCGAAAAAACCTTATTAACCAAAACTGAATGATGTCATGACAATGAACCATAAAAGTATGAGCAAAATCCCACTGAACCAAGGCATACTTGATTGTGAACACCCATACAATCAGTTTCCTTGTAAACCTTTGGTGTTAACTTAAAATGTGCATCCGCAATTATGGAGTTAATCCCAATATGCTCAATACAACTTTGTCCACTCTGAATCACTTTATTTAAAAACTACCAAATTATTGTCACAAAATAACTTTAGTGGCATTACAACGCCGTAAACCATATGCAGCATAATGACAATATTTCGCAGTCCTATTCCTGATTTGATGCGTATTGGCATCTACAAAGTCAGAATTCAAATACCAAATGATTTAAAACTTAGTATCTGACTTTATGCATGTGAGTGATAACTATTTGTTCACTATATCCAAGAACGATCATCATGTTGTCTTTTCAGACCTTAATAATTCTCTCACTCAACATGAGGATCGAGTCGATGTTAGCAAAATAGAAAACAAAATATAAACCAAATATACTCACATATAACCATAAGCAAAACATGTTCGAATTATAATCTTATTAAAAGAAAATCGGTGCAACATTAAATATAGTCTTTGGACATAAATTAACTTGCAAGTGACTTTCTTATTTTAGTGGACAAACATTGACAATAATTCCCGTCAAGTATGGAGCCTTTCTTTGGACCGACTTCATACCCACATGGATACTCAACGATAGTCACATGTTTACCACAACAAGTTTAGTGATCAAATATTGACAATATAATCCTGTCAAGCATTGAGCCTTTCTTTGGGCTGATTATCACTCACAAAAATATTAACAGCATGTATATCAAAATTGAAAAAATCTAAATAGGAGAGGTCACTTTGGTGACATGCTATATAGACTAAATAATATGAAATACATGAATTCCTCATAAAAGAGACTGAAATTCTATAATTCGAACATGGACAAAACCGTAATTTTCAACCCAAAAAAAAATACGATTTTTTTTAAATAATTTTTAAAAATATACAATATTCCAAATTTAATACTATTAAATCCATAATAGTATCCTAAAATTTATTTTGTTAATTCCATAACAAAATATTCCATAACAATGGAAGTAGTACAATAGTATTCATTTACAAAATGCTATCACCACCCAAAAGACAAGTACAATACTTATATTTCACAATAAATCATAAAACAATCGTTCGGAAGACAATTGAAAATGTACTAGAAGAAATCGTCAAGCAATTAAAATTGCTTAAACCCAAATACTAAGCCACTGGACATTAACAAAAGAATTACCCAACTAAAATCAATTAGTGATTATCCCTTAGTTTGACTCAAGGTCATAAAAGTATGGGTATGATAAAAACTGTTAATTAGACAATTAAGTGCTACTAGTATCCATTCAGTTCATGGTCTAAAATCAGTAGTACTCCTACCGCCAAGCACATATTAGTGCAGACTGGTTTTCTTGTAACCGGCATAAGGCAATGACGCCCGTTCGGAGAATATTAACAGTCATGTCTTTTCATTAAATTTATTTTTGTTCATCAGCAAAACACAAACCATAGCAGAGAACGAGAGCAAACATTGTGAGAAAGAAAATAACTTTCATCAGACTTGTTCCGAACACCAGCCACAACCAAAATATACTTCGAAACTCAATGCAAATGTGTATATGGTCTGCAATTTGTCGAGAATTGCCAGCGGCAAGAGGCGTAGAGTAAAAGACTGAACAGTGACTTAATTTTATTAAGGCAATCAGTATAGAAATCAAACAATAATAGTTTTACGACACTGCCCCGCAACCGAAAGTCATGCCTTTTCATAAATGGATGTAACTGCCTTTTCATTATTAATTACTAATATATCAATATATATCAAGAGGGGTAGTATTAAATACAAGGCATTTTGTGTACAAGGCATGAGTAATTGACCAAACTACCCTTGTATATATACCTTAAAAAAAACCAATTCCATTCATTTTAAAAATTCCCATCCGTCCCTCCACTGCGCTCGAACGATCGGCGACCACGACAATCACAAACATGAAGAAGAAGCTTCCCACCGTCGGTGGAAAATCCGTCTCCGGCGCCGGCGCCTCCTCTACCGCCTCCACTACACAGGTAACCTAAATTTATAAACCTAAATTTCAATTTCAAAAACTTGATTTTTATGCCTAAAATTCGATCCTATAATGCTTGATTGTAGTTTAAATTTCATCATACTTTGTTGTATTTATGTTTGAAAAGCTTTATTTAGGGTCTATTGTTCGATTTGTATACGAATTGGTGGGTAAAAATATGAAACAGTCGGCGTGGTTGATTTCGTGTGATTTTACACAAGTGGTTAGTGTGTGTTTCGTATGAACATTACACGAATTGGTTCTAACCATTTCGTGTGGATTTACACGAAATGGTCCCCAACATTTCGTGTGATTACACACGAAATGTTAGCAACCATTTCATGTAAATCCACACGAAATGCAATCTGTAACTGAAGAAAACAAAAAAATTATAGATTGATGATTTATTGTTGTATTGTTTGTAGCACTGTTTATTTGTGGAATTGTTGCTAATTTATTTTCTCTTATTTACTTTTTTTGTAGGGACGTGAACGCTCGACTACTTCTAATAGAAAGAGGAAGGTTGATGAGTCAGATTTGCGCACTAAAAGGAAACATGACAAAAATGTCTTGCTTCCTCAGACTGAGACTGAGGATAGTACAGATGATGAGATGGCCCCTTATCTTCCCGAGGGAGATGCGGCGTCGTCATCTTCTAGTTCTGAGGAGACGGATTCAGAAGCACCCGAGGGAGATGCGGAGGCAGGGGCATCTGATGATGGTGATGAGGAGGAGGAGGTGGACCCACCTTTGAGGCCTCTCAGGAGGCATAGAGGGGCGGCACAGGCCGCAGAGGGGAACAAACCATGGGAGATTCAGAGCGACCCGGGTGGTGGGCCAGAGGTTTGTGAGCTGCTGTACGGGTTTGGTCACCACCGAGCGCGAGAGATTTGGGGCGACCCCACCTGTCAGTCAGTGGTGAAGTTCCATACCAGACAGCAGCATTTGGATATGTAAGTTGTTTGTTTATAAATAGTTTTTTTTTATTTGTTTATAAATAGTTTTATTATTTGTTTTTATTGTGATATTTATAATGTTTTGTTTGGAATCAACAGGTTCTCGCGTGCTAGGCTGGCGGAGGATGATAGAGCTTGGTTGACTGGAGTTGATGCATCGGGTATCCAGCACCTCCATGATACCACCATTCGCCGGACTAGCTCGGCGCTGCTGACGGCATTTGTGGAGCGGTGGTCTCCTGAGACTAACACGTTCCACATGCCGTGGGGTGAGATGACGATCACGATGCATGACGTCACTCATATTCTAGGTATATTGTTGTTATTTGCTTTTATCAATTTCATAAATTTTATCAATTTTATTAATTTTTTCATTTTCAATTTATAGGTATCGGCTGTATCGGCGCTCCTGTTAGGAAGGCAGATCCAGAGCCTGACCTACGCGAGATCCGGAGACACCTCAGCGACTGTCTGAAGGGCACGGCCTACACTTTACATGACCTACGGGTTTCCTTTCAGACCCGTTCAGACATGGGTGATGACCAGCGGGCTTCTACTTACATCTTGTTCCTCTTGGGTTGCACGTTGTTCGTGGACAAGAGTCAGGATAAGATGCCTGCAGACTATCTCTCGTTGTGCATGGATCTTCCGAGAGTGGGGGGTCTATCCTGGGGATCAGCTGCTTTGGCCTACTTGTACCGCGAGTTGGGCAAGGTGTCCAGAGCCGGATGCGCTCAGATGGGTGGTTGTGCGACTCTGCTAGAGGTAATATTTAATATTTCTTTAATACTCCATCTGTCCCAACATTTAATTTAATTTGTTAATAATTTATTTACATACATTTCAGGGCTGGATATACGAGTACTTCCCGGAATTCCGGCGTCTTTTGGAGCCGCGATGGCAGGAAGGGCAGCCGAGAGCGCGTAGATGGGCACGTAGTGATAGAGCTGGGAGGGAGATGGAACATCTAGTGAGCTATCGCCGCACCCTAGACACGATGCCTGTTGAGAGGGTGAGTTATTTATATTTACATTGTTACAAAATTGTATATTTGTTTACGTTGCCTAACAATGTGAGTTATATAGGTTTGTTGGACTCCTTATGGTACCGGAGCAGACGCGCTTCTGCCTGTGTCATACTTCAGAGGGATTATACGCTTCTTAGACATCACTGCAGCGTATATGCTTGACCGGGTTACCAGGCAGTTCGCGATCCAGCAGAGGATCCCCAGACAGCAGCCATTGCCTTGGGTGACGTGCGTTTTGATGGCTGGTCAAAAGGGTTACAAGAAGGCATATGGTGACCGGGATGATATTTGGACAGATTGGATTGATTTCGACATGGATACTTACGATCCACATCGTCGTCTAGGGACATCAGTGACTGCGTCTTCTCCTGTGACTCTGGACTATATGGAATGGTTTCGGATGAGGAGTCATGTTCGGATTAGTAATCCGATACATGAGCCCGCAGTTGACATTCCACCTCGACCTGGGCTTGCAGAGGCGCTACCCGGCATTAGAGATATGCTTCTTCCCTTGCTGACGGATGAGACGATACCTGAGGCCGTCAGAGCTACTATCACACGGGTCCACGAGATGTTAGGAGATCACATTTAGATGATGAGATGCTTTCGTACATTTTGTTTATTGGATCTTTATTATGTATATTGTGATATTTTGTTTATGGTTTATGATAGCTTGTTTATGATTTGTTGTATCTTTTTTATGTATATTATCAGTTTAATTACCGCGTTATATATACTCCTCTCATGTGCAACTTATCTCGTTATATAACATGTTCAATTTCCTCGTTATTTATAATATTGGTTAAGAAATATGATGATTCTAAACATACAATCTTGATTAAGTGGTATGTTCAATTAATTTATTATGATCCAATATGACGTGTGTTAGTTGTCATGTCTAAATGCATAATATATTGCTCAAATTAACACCACAATTCAATAATTTAACATAGGATATGCGTGTCATTAACATCGTGTGTCAAATCATCGAAGAACACCTTGAAGCAATATTTCGTATGAAAATACACGAAATATATGGTATATTTCGTGTACCCATACACGAGATGTTGCACATAATTTCGTGTATGGGTACACGAAATAAATTTAAGACACACAAAGATTATTTCGTGTACATATACACGAAATTATGTGCAACATCTCGTGTATGGGTACACGAGATACGTAAAACCCAGAACCCTTAAACCCTGAATTATATATTAAACCCTACTACATAACACCTATTCTTAACAGCCCCATTCACCATTCATTATTAACCACGAATTCAAGTCTCTAAGTTCATATTAATGGATTCCTCACACAATTCTCCACAACGTTCTCCACAACGTTCTCCAAGTTCTTATGATCATATTAACCTTGATGATGTAGAATTTACCTTTGAAGAAGAAGGATGGGCACCAAATTCTCCACACGAGAATCAAAATCCAAGCGGCAATCAAGTAAGTTTTTAAGATTTTGTTTCGTATGGTAATCAAAATAAGAATATAAATTCAATCTTGAAGTACACATCAAAATAAAAATCAAATCTTGAAGTACACTTCAAAATAAAAATCCAATCTTGAATATGAGTTGATGCTAATATAATTTGCAGGGTCAATATCCGGATGTCAGTGATCAATTCAACACATCACTATTATTTTCAAATAGGGATGAGCTTCTTAAACACGTACGGGATATTGCGGCCCGTCAAAATATAACCCTTTCTATACAAGATTCAAGGAAGTCAAGTGGTAATATCCTAGCCTACGCAAAGATAGTATGTCATTTTGGTGGTAATTATAGGACTGGCAGATCAAAGAATCGGAGGATGAGTAGCACCAAGAAGATTGGGTGCAATTTTGAAATTCAGGCTAAAGAAAGGGTTGATGGGTTATGGGGTTACGTTGTCAAGCATGGTTCTCATAATCATGACTTTCCAACGTATCCAGAAGAAGTTGGACATTGAACTAGAAGGTCATCCAACTGAGCATTCAATCAATAACAATTATTTTGAAGCTATGTGGAATGACCTACAGAACGCACCTGAGCCAGTGAAGAGAAAGCTATTCCAAACGATTAATGAAGGGCTACATCCACAAACCAGAGATGCTTCTGAGCCAGATCATATTTCAAAGGCAAATAAACCCCGGACCACCAGTTCCAGAATACTGTCAGATTGGGAGCATACTGACAGATATTTTGGAGTCCCCACTACACCACCAACCACTAGCAGCATGTCTAGATCTTCATTCATTGCATCAACCCAATCGAGTTTGAAGTCCACGCCCAATCAGAAATCAGCTCCAAACAGTACACCATCTACCCCTACTACTCCTACGTCTCTTCCACCACTAGCTGCTTCAAGTCGTGGGAGAGGTCGAGGTCGAGGACGAGGACGGGGACGGGGTCCGGGTCGTGGAAAGGGAAATGGGCAACTTAAAGTCATTAATCTACATACTTCTGGGTATACTTTGTCATTTATGCCTTTCATTGTCCCATTTATTGAAGGCATCATAAATGTGAGTGGTGATGGACATTGTGGCTATAGAGCCGTAGCAGCGCAAATATACGGAAATGAGGACATGTGGCATCAAGTGAGGTCAGATTGTTGCATTGAGCTGCATAGTCGCCGCGCGCTTTATCAGAGAGTTATACCTTGGAGACCTATAGACGAGCTCTACGATCGCATTGCTTGTTATACCTCCCCGGCTCCTGAATATAATTATATGATACTCCCAGAGCTAGGGAACATCATTGCCACGAGGTATAATGTGGTGTTCGTCTCGTACACGCAAACCAGTGGCTTCACATGCCTTCCAGTGACTGTACCACAAGGAACAGGACCACCCACAGACACACTTGTGTTGGGACATGTGAGAACCCATTTTATACTGGTATGATACTTTAATTCGTTATATTTAACTATCGTATTTAAATTCATTATATTTAACTAATTTATTTAAATTCGTTATATTGAAATATTTTATTACTTTTGCAGCTGCACATGTCAGATAATGATTACCCAATACCATCACCAGCTATATATTGGGAGACTCAACGTGAATCAAGCGCAAGTAACCTAGTCATGCCATACAGAGCTCGGATAGACACATTCAATCGACTCTCAAATGCGGCGAACGAAGCAAGAATTGCAAGAAATAGGCCATAGTATGTGTGTATCATGTATTGGTTTTTGAATCATCCAGTTTGTATGACATTTGTTTGTTTGGATGTTTGAATTATGCATCAGCCCTCTTTAAAATTGTTTATTTCGTGTCTATTTAGGTGAAATGCATGCTGTTATTTCGTGTAAAAGTTGGTGAAATGCTCTATTACATTTCGTGTACAATTAGGTGAAACTCAAGCATTATTTCGTGTAAAACCAGGCGAAAAAAACAACTTCCACATTTTCCATGTTTCGTGTAACCTTACGCGAAATAAACAACTTATTTCGTGAGCGTGTACACGAAACACGCGTATCCAGGTAGGGCATTTTTGGCATTATCATGCCTTGTACACAAGGATGCCTTGTATTTAAAATTCGCCATATCAAGAGCAGTAGATAAATACATCCCTTCAAGAAATCATTTTTCAAGAGACACCAAGCAATAAGAAATATGCTTCAATGTATTGCAACTCAATGACAAAAGATGAACATTGCCAAATATGATGATGAGCACCAAACTTTTTTTTTTTTTAATATATATTCGGCTGACATAGAGGCCGACACAACAGAAGACAACAATTTCATATTTCAACAAAACGACAAGTAATTAGATTACTCAAATAATTGAAATTTGGGTGGCTCTGATACCACTTGTTGGGAGATTTTCCTTATACCAATCCAATTCAATTTAATGAGTATACCAAACAAAAGCAGAAACGTACCTTAATTATTTATAACGGAAAACTTGATTACCCGTTAAACGTTGAGCGGAATCCTTGAATAGGCCCGGGATCGATCTTCCAATTGATCCGTATACTCCATGTTGTTAGTCTCTCATTGAAGGGATGTAAGAGTCTTAGAGTAGGATACGTTCAATTGGGGACCCGACCCCTATATATAGTTATAACACATCCGTTAGCAAGAGTCACATCCGTTAGGATGAAATGATGCATCCATTAATAGTATTTACAAATAGGCCCCTCATCTATTTGTAAATACAATCTGGTCTCTACACATTTACACAATAAACCCCATACTTATAAAAGATGACTTAAAGCCCCCTAACATTATTAGATCACTTTATTATAGGCCCAATTAACTGTATAATAATATGACTTATGTGATTAATCCAGTAGTGCACACACGTCTGCGTGCCTAAATACTTTATTATTATTTATGTACAATGTATAGTACACCAAAAATTCCAACAAATTATACTTCTATAATATTGGAGAAGTGGAATAATTGGAGAAGAAGAGGAATGGCATGGAGGTTGAACACTTGAATTGGTGGTGTGTGGTGTGTGAGGTGGGGGGGGGGGTGGATTGAACGGGGAGTAGAGAGAGGGAATGAGAGAAGTGAGTTGGAGGAAGGGGTTAATTTAGAAATTTCATTCCATGACATTTTCGTGAAAATTTATACGGTCAATGCTAGGGGCACAACAAAAGAAGTTTACAAAATCATGGATACAAAGAGAGGTGACGATATTTTATTGGTTGCATCGATGTGGACCGGCACACTCTAATTAAAAACATCAATAAAATTTTGACACATCATTTTGTAAGCCACATTTTGTGACACTTTTTTGTGACTTTATATTTACCCAATTTACACTGCAAATCTACTCCCTCTTCTTCCGTGTTAAAAATTTATAATAATGGTTATATATTTCTGTTTTGAGCGTTCCATAATAAAAGATACTATTCAAAAATAGAAATAGAAAATTATTTTTTTGTTCAATGAAATTCACTTGCCCACTCACATCAACAATCTACTTACTATTCTCAAAACCCTATATTTTTTTTCTTACTTTAAATTTTATACTCGCAACACATACTCCACTATTATGCTCCACCTGTCCCCAAAAATTAGTCATTTTGTCATTGTTAGTTTGAATATTCTTTGAGTTTATGGTACTTTTATTTATCCTAACATGTTTTATACTCCCTCCGTCGCATTTTAAAAGTCAAAAATTTTCCAAATGGGTGTCCCAACTTAAGAGTCAAAATCCATAAAATGAAAGTTTTTATACTTCTTTATTGGGTTAATTGCAATTTAGACCCTGAAGTATGTTACCACCATTCCAATCGAGCCCTGACTGTCTTTTTTCATCATATCAGACCTTGGGGTAATTCATTTTCGCCAGTTAGGGAATTTTTAACGGAATTCGTTAAAAAATCAGTTAAAAAGCATGTGCCATGCACGTGACTAACTGAATTGGGTTGTTTGAAGTTGATGTTTCTTTTAAGGGGCTTAGTGAAAATTTCAAACTTAAAAGGGCTGAAAATTAAATTAATTATTAAAATAGTAAATAAAAGAGTTTTTAAAGTTATTTTAAAAATATTGATAAAAAATAAAATTAAATAAGAATTTTATTTTATAAAAAAAATACAAATTTTACATTTACCAAAAAAAAAACACAGCCAATAAATATTTAACATTTTATAATTTATAATAGAAAAAAATAAGACATTAATATATTTACTTTTTCTTCACCCACATAATTTAATGTTTTTTATTCAATCCTTATTATTTATCATATTAACAATATCAAAACTAATAAAAATAGAATATTTTTTGACAAAAATATATTAAATTATTAAATAAGAAATCAAGCATTACTAGTAGTATTTTTTTATAAATTAGCTCAACCAAACAAAAAAAGAAAAAAAATAAAGGAAGAAGAAAAAGAAAATAGGGATTTTTACCAATAAGTTCTTGGGGGAATGTGGTATTTACCAATAAAAACACAACATTTCAAATTCTACCTTAAGGTCCTTAGGTTCAAATCAATTTTATCAATAAATCCCTCTTACCTTTTAAATGGCAAAAATACACCCATCCCAAATTAAATCCTCCAACACCTCTAATCTTTGACCATTTTGACTGCCACCTTTACATTTGACCACCACCACCATCTGCCGCCGGCCACCACCACCATCCACCGCTGACCGCCGCCGACCACCGCCGCCGCTGACCACCACCACAAGTGAGCCGCCGCTGATCGCCGTCGGCCACCACTGCCGCCGCTGACCGCTGCCGGCCACCACCGCCAGAACCATCTGCAACCCCAAGTATTTTAAATAAAAATTTTTTGCTCTTGGGAGGGTTTGGACCCAAGACCTCTTGGTCTTGACTACTAACCACTATGCCAAGCTTCTTACTTGTTCCATTGGTAGACTATTATATATTTAACACTACAACCTCACATTTTTATTTTTATTTTTATTTTTTTTTGTTAGGAGTATTAATTATTCACAATTGGACAATTACTCATTTTTAATAAAAAAAAATGAGATAAATTTATTTCACAATTGTTTAAAGAGCATTTGACAACACATAGTTCTAAAAATGAGTTTCCTTTGTAAAAACTGTGTGATGAATTTCTTAATTGTTACACTCAACTCATGTGTTAACAACTGAGAAATAAATTTACCAGTTCTTACATTAAATTCATGTGTGAATAGCTGAAAAATTAATATCTCATTTATTATTATATTAACAACAGAAAAAAATTGATAACTGAGAAATGAATGTACCAGTTCTTGTTGTTGGTCCCAAAGGGCAACAAGGGTATGAAAAATAGCTAGAGGGGGTGAATAGCTGTTTTAAAATTATTTTCGTACCCTTGATAAATTTAATTGCAAATGCACACTTTATCAAATAAGCGTTATGATATGCACCTAAGTGAGTGAGTGAAATGCACAGCGGAATTTAGTAATGTAAATAGGCGCAAAGTATGATAAAGGGGGGCGCACACACACTCTAAGTATTTTGGCTCAAATTGGGTGAAATAAGAAACTAAGGCAAATGTTATAACAAACACAACACAGTTCAATCAATCAATCTACAATGAATAAACAATCAAATAGTTAGATATGATATGACTTGAAAGTAAATAGCAAGATAGTAAGTACGCGCTATTTGGAGAGGTTCGATCGGGAAAATGATCTACGTCCTCTACCAAGATGGTTAGTCTTGGATTTCTAATGAAGATCTTATATTATGAGTGAGTGTTACAAATTACAATCGTTTGAGCTTATACACTAACTCAAGATCTAATATCTATGAAAGAACAAATCCTAGACAATAACCGGTGTATCTCTAAAAGAAAGATCTAAGTGATCAAACTTAAAGAGGTGCGTGTGTGATTTTAGATTCAAGGCTCTTTAGATCTTTGAGATTGAGAGCACAAGAAAACTAAAGTGTTTTTGCTTGAGGATCTGGGCTAAGGATGAAGTTATGAAGATGTTCTTGAGAATTCTGATAAATCAAAGGCAATCTTCAAATCTTCAACAAATGCTTGAGAGAGAAATTCTTGAAATGCTTAGCAACTTCAAATGGTTGAAGTTATGGGGTATTTATAGTAGAGCCCCAAAAACTAACCGTTGGAAATCCTTGGTGAGTCAGAGAAAGGACAGATGTGCTGTCGCTCATTGAGTGGAGCACGTGTCCTTTTATAGCCATTAGACACATAACACAAATATGACCGTTATCGACAGGTGTCCGTAGATGCGGATGTATACGTGTTATTTAACCACCGTTGGATCATTGGCGTAGTTTGAATCTTTTTCAAGTCTTCGAATCTTCAATAAATCACTGAGTGTTAAATCAACAAGGATGAGGCGCGTTGAGCCATTAGAGCGCATGGTCCATTTGAGGCGCGTAACAAAGCGCGTGGATCTTTGAGGCGCGAGGCCATATGCGCGCGCGCTGAAGGGCGCATGGCGCATGGCTTGAAGGGGCGCATGGCGCGTGGCTCAACTGAACTTGTGATTTTTTTTTACGAATCTTGATCTTCTTGCCCTATTCCTAAGCCTATTCTATTACAATGGACTACCTAAAAAATGAAGTATAAATACTTCTTACTTGTGGGGTCTAAAGTCCATGAAATAAAACTTAGGTGATGGATCATGTTGGGTATGCCCACATATATCTCAGTTTTAATGTAATAGGATTTATTAGATTTGATTGATCCATCACCTAAGTTTTATTTCATGGACTTTAGACCCACATGTAAGAAGTATTTATACTTCATTTTTTAGGTTGTCCATTGTTATAGAATAGGCTTAGAAATAGGGCAAGAAGATCAAGATTCAAGAAAATCACATTTTGAGTTGAGCCATGCGCCTATGCGCCATGCGCCTTCTAGCGCGCGCATATAAGCATTCTTCTAAGAAATGCTATGCGCCTCATTTTGATCATACGCGCCATGCGCCTCATATGCCTTAGCGCGCGCATTCTCTATGCGCTTCTTGGCTCAACGCGCCTCAAAGTGTTTATTCAACACTCAGTGATTTATTGAAGATTCAAAGACTTGAAGAGAATTCAAATTACGCCAATGATCCAACGATGGTTAAAAGATGCATATGCGCCTAATCTGTTGACACGTGTCCACAACGGTCACATTTATGTTGAGTGTCAAAATGGCCATAATATATGCATGCTCCAATCAACGAGCGACAGCACATCTTATCCACAAGGATCTCCAACGGCTAGTTTTTGGAAGTTCACTATAAATACCCCATAACTTCAACATTTTGAAGTTGCTGAGTTTTGCTAAGAATTTCAAGAATTTCTCTCTCAAAGCATTTGTTGAAGATTTGAAGATTGCCTTTGTTTTTCCAGAATTCCTCAAGAACATCTTCATACCTTCATCCTTAGCCCAGATCTTCAAGCTATAACACTTTAGTTTCATTGTGCTCTAAATCATAAAGATCTAAAGAGCCTTGATACTAAAATCACACACGCACCTCTTTAAGTTTGATCACTTAGATCCTACTTTTAGAGATACACCGGTTATTGTTTTGGATTTGTTCATTCATAGTATATTAGATCTTGAGTTAGTGTAGAAGTTCAAAAGTTGTAATTTGTAACACTCACTCATTATATAAGATCTCCATTAGAAATCCAAGACTAACCATCTTGGTAGAGGACGTAGATCTTTCATTGATCGAACCTCTCCAAATAGCTTGTGTTATTATCTTGTCATTTACTTTCAAGTTATTATCTTCACTCACTATTTGCGTGTTTACTCATTGTAGATTGATTGAACTGAATTGTGTTGTGTTGTTAACTCATTTGCCTTAGTTCCTTATTTCACCCACTTTGAGCCAAAATACTTAGAGTGTGTGTGCGCCCCCTTTATCATACTTTGCGCCTATTTACATTACTAAATTCCGCTGTGCATTTCACTCTCTCACTTAGGCGCATATCATAACACTTACTTGATAAAGTGCGCATTTGCAATTGAGTTTATCAAGGGTACGAAAAGAGTTTTAAAACAACTATTCACTCCCCCCCCCCTCTAGCTATTTTTCATACCCTTGTTGCCCTTTGGGACCAACAAGTGGTATCAGAGCAAACACCTTTATAAAACATTTTCGTTTTTCAAGCTTAACAGCTTGGGTGCCGATTCTAAATGGCAAACTCAAAACCTATGGCAACTGCAAACTACACTCACGTTCTGGTCTTTGATGAAGATCATTTTGACGTGTGGAAATTCAGCATCTTAACTCATCTCAACTCAATCGATGAAAGACTTCATGACACCGTGGTTTATGGACCTTACATTCCTATGAAAGCGAATCCAAATCCGCGCACAAATGCTGTTCAACCAACCGTCAAGAAACCAAAAGAGGAATGGACTGAGGAAGAAACAAGAAGAGTTGCAAATGATGGCAAAGCAAGAAACATACTTCTAAGTACTCTAAGCACGGCTATGAAACAACAAGCCATTCATTGTGCTACCGCCAATGAGCTATGGGATGCTATTGAAGAGCATATTGAAGGAGACACCGTCTGCAAGGAAAACAAGAAATATGAAGTGCAAAAGAGATTCAATAATTTCTCCCAACTCCCCGGTGAAACTTTAAGACAAACTTATGAACGCTACTGTGAAATTATAAATCTATGTATTTCACTTGGCATGAAGTTTTCTAACAAAGATTTGAATGTCAATTTTCTCCAAGCCTTTGGATCAGGATACCTACATAAATCCAGCGCTCTTGAAGACGCCGGAACTTTAGACGTTTGGACTTTAAGGAACCTTTACGCAAATCTCAAGGTTTATGAGCTCAAACTCCAACGAATCAGCGAAACTGAAGGAAAGTCAAAATCTATGGCTATGGTGGCGCACAGAGAAGCTGTGCCTGCACCTGCGCCTGCTCCTGCGCCGGTACAAGATGAGAAAAGTTCAGATCCAAAAATTTATACTTCTGAGCTATTGGACATGGACGATGAGACTTTGCTTTATTTGTGAAGAGATTCCAGAAGTTTAGAAAATTTACCAAGCCCGGCTCAACCAGCAAATTTCAAGGATCTACCAGCAGAGCTCCTCCAAAGTTCACGAGTAGCAGTGACTCAAAAAGAAAAGATGACCTTGTTTGTTTTAATTGCAGGAAACCAGGACACTTTGCTTCAAGCTGCCCAACTCCAAAATTTGAATATATGCAGAAGAAGAGCAGCCATACTCCCAAGTTCACTCCCAAATTCACTCGACACAAGGGAATGGTTGCGGAAGAAGAAGCACCAGCAAATGAGCACAACACTTGGATTGAAACAGACTCCGATGAGAGCGATGAAGATTCCGATGATGGACTCGTTTGTTTGATGGCAAATGATGATGAAGTTGATACTTATGATTCTGATGATGAATTCTCCAAGGATGTTCCTGATATGAATGCCTTGAATAAACTTATCAAGAAATCTGCAGGTTTTCAAGAAGTGAAAAGGAAGAAAGGACCAACCATCACGTTGAACAAGGATTTCTCACTACGGCTCAAAGCGATGGTGGATTGTTATTCTCTCGATGTGATCTTAGTGCAAGGAACAAGTTGAGAAAAGGAGCATACATTAGACCTCAAGTTGAACCAACTGCTCCAATCTCCAAAATCAATGATGATGAAGTGATTGCTGAACAAGAAAAATTGTTCAAAAAGGCTGAAAAGGTAATCACTAGATTTGATAGTATGAAGGAAGCTTTAGCACTATCATGTGATGAAATTTCCCAGCTTAAGACCGAGAAATCTCTACTTAAATCTGAACTCACCCTCCTTAAGGAGCAGATAAAGAGCATGACTCCTCTTACTGTTAAAAACACTTTTCTAACAGAACAGAACTCACTTCTTAAAGTTCAAAACGATGAATTGGTTGCTCAAATTACTGATCTTAAAAAGATTACAAATGAGTGGTCCAATTCTCGTGTCACTATGGAAAATATATTTGAGTCCCAAAAAGTCAGTGGTGATAAAAGTGGCTTGGGATTCTCATCAACTAGTGACAACTTTAAATGTGATGTCTGTGCTGAAAGAGACAGTGAATTTACTAACTAGCAAACCTTTGAAATTCCCAAGGAAAAACATTCTAATTAAATGGGTAAAGGACAGGAAAAAGTCAAGAGACAAACATTCTATTATTTCTACCCAACGAAGCAATTTGGGAAAGCTAATGGGAAAGATATAGCTACAGATGAATCATCCTCTAGCAAAATCCCTCTTGAAACAAAGCGTGCTCCTTCTCCGAGTGCTCATTATGCGCCTAAGAGCCACGCGCCTCATCGCCGTGCGCCTCCTAGCCATATGCGCCCTCTTAGATCAAGCGCTCCAAAATTTCAAAAGAAGGATTTTGTTAAGGCTAGTCTATCTGACCCAAAGAAGAATGCTATCCCAAAGAAAAGTAAAGAGTTTGTGAAAACTCATGTGATTGGTGGCTTTCATCATTGTTCCATTTGTGATTGTTCGGGACACAAGGCCGTGGAATGCCTTTTGCGATTCACTCCCAATGCCAAAGGACGTAAAAATCCTAAGGTCAAGCAAGAGTGGGTTGTCAAAAGTTGCTAACCCTAGGACCCAAAAGGAATAAAGGGGACCTGCTTAAATGTCTATATTTCAGGTTCTTTGTTTCATGGCTGGATCTTCAAAAACTAGAAATTATGAATGGATTCTCGATAGTGGGTGTTCAAGACACATGACTGGAGATGAATCCTTGTTAGAAGATGTCCATGAAGAAAGAGGTCCCTCAGTAACATTTGGTGATAATAACAAAGGTCAAGTTGTTGCATATGGAAAGCTCAAGAAAGACAAAGTGTGCATTGAAAGAGTCTCACTCGTCGAAGGGCTCAAGCACAACTTATTATCCATATCTCAATTCTGCGACAAAGGATTAGAATGCCATTTTACTTCAACGCAATGTCTTATCAATAATGGCAAAACTGGAGCTATCTTACTCACGGGATATCGTAAGACAAATATTTATATTATTGATTTCCATAGTATGAACTCTAGTACTAATCTTTGTTTTGTAGCAAAAAGTGTGAGCGAAAATAGTTGGCTGTGGCACAAGCGCTTAAGTCACTTGAACTTCAAGTATCTATCTAAACTCAGCAGGAATAATCTTGTCAAAGGACTTCCCAAGGTTGCTGATCATCATGACAAAAAGTGTGCCGCGTGTCAACTTGGCAAACAACCGAAGCAGTCATTTTCAAGCAAGTCAAATCCTTCAACTACTAGATGTTTGCAACTGCTTCACATTGATCTATTTGGACCAGTTACCACCGCAAGTATTAGAAGAAACAAGTATACTCTTGTCGCGCCCCCGAACCCCGCGGGCCCGAGGTCGCGAGCTGGACGTCGACTTAAACAATAAACTCTAAAATAATGAAGATAAATTTTTTCCTTTTATACCAAAAGATAATAACACAAGGTTTTGAAATCCAACTTGAACAACGAAATATTAGTGTAAGCCCCACAAGATCACACTACAAAATAATAAAATATACAAATCTTAGTGACGTCAAAGTGTGGTACAACTATCCCCAAAAGAGTTACACATTTATATAATGTAAACCCACCAATACACTTGCTCCAAAAGCTCAACCCTCGCGACGTCCTCGTGATCAGCGAGTCTAATTCCTTGGTCCTGGGGGGGTTAAGGAAAAACAAAGATAAAAAGAAAGGGGTGAGATAAATCTCAATAAGTTACTAATGCAACTACATGACATGCTATGATGCAATGATCAATAATAAATCACATAACACATAGCAATTATCATATATCAGATAGCAGCGGAAATAAACAATTAACAAAGGATATTAGCCAAGGTTTTCCAAACCGATAAACCAAATAAAGGTCGCTGCGCAGCTTCAATAATCAACAAATCATCATCTTCATAATAGCATGAAAGCTGAAGAGAAATCCCCGGTACCGGAACCAATAACCAAGTAACATGCCACAAAGGGCGGGAGCCATGCCACAAAGTCATGCTCCAAAACGCCTAGCTAGAATACTCACAAAAGGAGCTAGCTCATCCCATCCAAGGCCAATCTGGATGAGGAAACAAGGACCAATGGGCGATGCTATACTGGACTTGGCTTGTGCCATTATAGCATTATCCATTGCCTGACTTGATACACAATTAACCAGCTGGACTTTCAAGTAAAGGCTAAGTAATAAAATACTAGGACGATAAGCAACCATTGATTTCAAAGTAGGGAACCATACAAAGTGATCACCAATAAGATGAAATGAACCAACAACACACCAGTAAGGAGTTCCAATAATCTCAACCATGATAACACAATTCCCATATCACGTTCAATCACAAAGGATCCAGTTAACTCAAGAACACAACCAAAACTACTCACTCATCTCGAAGAGCTCAAGTAGAGCTTTAAAACGATAATTTATACACTTAAAATGGAGTCCGGATGAGGGAGATATGGCTCTCGAAAGATTGGACAAAAAGGGAAATAAATTTCACACCAGGGGAGAGGGTGCGCGCGCCTCCTATGGGAGGGTGCGCGCGCCTCCTTTGATCAGAAGGAAAATCAAGTTTGGAGGAGGAGAGGGTGCGCGCGCCTCCTATGGGAGGGTGCGCGCGCCTCCATCCATCAGAAGGTTTTACCAGAAAGGGGGGAGAGGAGGGTGCGCGCGCCTCATACGCAGGGGATGCGCGCGCCTCCAAGGAAGAACAGCAAACCCAGACCTTCCTTCCTGGGTTCTTATTCGAAAATCAACACAAATCCACCATTTTCATACCCAAATTCAAAGTTAACACTACCAAGTAGTAACCCAATGTACCCAAACCATTTAGAAGCCAAAAAGGACCCTAGAACATCGTCTGGACAACCCCAATCAAGGGATGATTCAAATACCAAAATTTTACAACAAAAATGAACAAAAATATAGATCACTCTCAAATTAACCCAAGAAGCAATAAATGGCATTCTTATTATCATCTAAACATGGAATGACATTTCTAGCATAAAAATGGGGGTAAAGTAACTTACCCGGATTTTCTCAAAGGTGACGGAACTCGAAATTTCTTGGCTTCCTACGATCCTATCGACGATCTAAACAAGTTTCATGTTTTAAGAAATGAGAAATAATGAGAGGAAGAGGAAGGAAATGAAGAGAGAAGGAAGAGAGAAAAACTTATCTTTTGCTATGGAAGAGAGAGAGAGAAATGAGCTGGGAAAGATGGAGTGTGGTGAGGGTGAAAGAGTAGGGAGGTGAGGGAGAAGAGAGGGAGTAGGGAGAATTATTTCAAAAAACTTTCACTTAGACCCCTTCCCCATCTACTAACACAAATACTTACACTCCCTACTAACAAATAAGACCCAACAATACTACACTAACTCAAATGACTCAAATAAAATGCTAGGCATAATTATTATGAAACATAAAATGCGCACATAAATATTTGAATAAATAATAATTTAAATAAGCAAATAAATAAATAATTATTATTTATTACTAATAAAATAGAGCCTAGTTTTCGGGTCGTGACAACTCTAGTTGTGGTGGATGATTATTCAAGATATACATGGGTGGAGATGATGATTACAAAAGATGATTGTTATGATATTCTCACTACCTTATTTCGACTGCTCCAAACCTAAAAAGAAGATGACATCGTTAGTGTTCGATCCGACAATGGAACAGAATTAAAAAACAACGGTGTTGCTCGATATTATGAAGATCATGGGATAGATCACAACTTTTCAACCGCCGGAGTCCCTCAACAAAATGGCGTTGTTTAAAGAAAGAATAGGACGTTGATTGAAGCGGGAAAGACGATAATAGCTGAAGCTAAATTACCTAAGTACTTTTGGGAAGAAGCTATCAACACTGCATGTTTTACTCAAAATCGTTCCCTCATCAACAAAATTTACAACAAGACTCCGTATGAACTTTGACGTGGTAGAACTCCCAACATTGCATTCTTCAAGATCTTTGGTTGCAAATGTTATATCCTCTACAACGGAAACGAACATAGAGGTAAATTCGATGCCAAAGCAGCGAAGGTATTTTTGTTGGGTATGCCAAACACTCTAAAGCTTTTCGTGTTTTTAATAGAACTACATTAGTAATAGTTGAATCTGTACATGTTACATTTGATGAACATTCTCTCCTTGAGCCACATTTGGCTCCAAATGTTGCTGATGATTCTGTTGAGCTAAATGATACAGGTGCTCCTATTCATGCTGCGCCTATTCAACATCAGAATTTATCAACTCAAGGAAATCCATCTACATCAAATGCGCCTATTTCATTGAATGGTGCGCCAGGAGAATACTCAGCTGCGCCTCACTCAAATGATGCGCCTCATGATTCCTCTCACGCGCTTATTTCTACTACTGCATCTGGTGTTAACCCAAATTTCGAATCTGAGCCAGTTCAACCCCCAAATTTTAATGACTTTGAATCTGGTGAAGATGTACCAATTGAAGACCTTCAAGTTACTACGACTCAACCTAACTTACCTCCTGAAATTCGTGAAGTTAGAGGTCACCCAATTGCTAATATCATCGGTGATCTACATGTTGGTGTTCGTATAAGGAGAGCTACAAACTTTGATGCTTACACTGCTTTTATCTCTCAAATTGAACCGAAGAAGGCTGATGAAGCGCTCCAAGATCCTAATTGGGTTGTTGCAATGCAAGAAGAACTCAATCAATTTGAACGATGTAAGGTGTGGACTCTAGTTCCAAGACCAAATGATCATGGAGTGATTGGTACGAAATGGGTGTTCAGGAACAAGATGGATGAGAATGGAACCATCACGAGAAACAAAGCAAGATTGGTTGCACAAGGCTATAGGCAAGAAGAAGGAATTGACTACGATGAAACTTTTGCGCCCGTAGCAAGACTTGAAGCAATCAGATTATTTCTAGCTTACGCCGCTCACAAGAACTTCAAGTTATATCAAATGGATGTGAAGAGCGCGTTTCTAAATGGTGAACTCCAAGAACAAGTCTACATAGCTCAACCACCTGGATTTGAAGATTCTCAATTTCCAAATCATGTGTACAAACTCCAGAAAGCTTTGTATGGACTCAAGCAAGCACCAAGAGCATAGTATGATACACTATCCAAGTTTCTCATCGAAAAAGGCTTCACTCGCGGTAAAATCGATACAACTCTTTTCATTGCCAAACATAATGGTCATAAATTACTTGTTCAAATTTATGTTGATGATATTATATTTGGTTCTACTAATGAATTGTTGTGCAAGCGCTTTGAGAAACTAATAAAGAGCAAGTTTGAAATGAGCATGATGGGAGAACTCACATTCTTCCTCGGGCTTCAAATCAAGCAATTGAGTGAAGGCATTTTTATCAATCAAGCCAAATATACAAAGGACTTAATCAAGAAATTTGGACTTGAGAACACCAAAGCATACGATACTCCAATGGCCACCGGCAACAAACTCGACAAAGATTTAAAAGGTAAACGTGTTGATCAAACGCTCTATCGAGGTATGATTGGCTCACTCCTTTATCTTACTGCTAGTAGGCCCGATATTATGTTTAGTGTTTGTGTTTGTGCTCGTTATCAATCCGACCCTAGAGAAGCACACTTAATTGCTGTGAAATGTATTATAAGATATCTCTCCGGTACTGTTAACCTTGGACTTTGGTACACCAAAGATTCGAACTTTAAACTTGTAGGTTATTCAGATGCGGATTACGCAGCGTGCACCATTGATAGGAAAAGCACTAGTGGCACTTATCATTTCCTTGGATATCGACTTGTGTCATGGGCGAATAAGAAACAAGCTTCTGTATCTGTCTCAACAACCGAAGCCGAATATATCGCTGCGGGAAGTTGTTGTTGTCAAATACTTTGGATGAAGAAGCAATTGGTGGACTATGATATCATCGAAGAAAATTGTCCCATCTACTGCGACAATACATCAACAATTGCGGTTTCTGAAAATCCTGTCATGCACTCAAAGACCAAGCACATCGACATCAAATATCACTTCCTCAAAGACCACGTGGAGAAGGGCAATATTCATTTGGAACACGTGGGAACCGACTATCAAATCGCCGACATTTTAACAAAAGCACTTGACGCGAAACTGTTCACGTTTTTTAGAGGTGAAATGGGTATGCTTGAACTCAACTAAATTCAATATAGTTTTGTCAATACTAATGATTTTGTGATTTATTAAGTTTTGAGTATACTAGGTTCAAAGGTTAAATCATTTCAAAGTTTTAAGGAAACTTCATGCCCCATAAGATTCACTATACGCGCCTCACTATCCTGCGCGCCTAGCATCTCATGCGCACCTAGCATCTAATGCGCGCCAAATGCTTATGCGCGCTCAAACATCTCTGCGCGCCTATTACGTAATGCTATCTATATCTTTCTGCGCGCCTTGATGAGTAATGCGCCCCTTCATGCGTGCATTTACTTCTGCGGCTCAATCAATGCTACTATACTTATTATTTCAATGATTGAATGTATTAAATTTTCACAAGTACCAGGTACGTAAATTCTCATCATTTATTATAGGAATTTTTGTCTTTTGACATTCCATTAATTGTTCAAGGGTACTTGTGCAATTAATTTTTCCCTCGTTTTGCGTTTTTCAAAATTTTATTTTCTGGGGATATATTTCTTGCACCCCAAACTTACAGCAAAATAGATGTTTTTGGGGTTTGTGCAAAAATTAGTCAAAATTGCTCATACACTTATAGGGAAAGTGGAGCAGCTTTTCTTTTACCCAAAATGTCACATCATGACACTTTAGGTCATTCTGCATTTAATGCCCTTCAAATCCAAATATCCCTCATAAATTTTCGTCCTTTCCAATATCACCTCACCATTAATGCGCCGTACCTTCCTGTCATGATGAGCCAAAATTATAAAACCCCTCATAAATGCACATCCTTTCAACTTCCCATCTTTTTAAATTTTAACCCTATTATTTCCATATAAGTGCAAAATTTTAATCATAACCTATATATACTTCCCTTCACTCTCTCTCTCTCTCACCAACTCCTTCATCATTTCCCTACACCCCCTTACCAACTCTCTCTCTATCTCCCATTTCTCTCTGCTCTCTCTCTCTCTCTCTCTCTCTCTCTCTCTCTCTCGTTTCTCTACCTACATATATTCATCATTTCCTTCTCTATTTTTTCTTTATATATATCATTTATGGGTCCTAAGAAAGCTTCGAAATCTACACAAGACGAAATGGTATGAATTCTCAACCCTTAAACTCCTAAATTTCGGAATTTTTTTGTTTTTTCGTCATTCTCTGTGTTCTTCGACTTTTTCAAAAACCGAATGCCATTTTTCTTGCTTAATCTTGCTTCGGTGATCCGTTTTCAAAATCGTTTGTTAGGTTATGTTCATTTTATGATTTCGAGTCTTTATAGCTAAACTTTTCAACGATCAAGTCATTATATTTCGCAAATCTGAAGATTTTCCATTTTCAACTTTTCGGTTTTTCGGTTCTTTGAATCTATTTACTGGATTCGTTGTTGATTTTTACTTGTTTTGTTTTACATTTTTGTTATCCTTGTCTTCGTGCGGTCATTTTGATATATTGTATGCTTGATTTGGTGAAGTTTCACGAATTATGTGTTCTTGGTGTTCTTCGAGCACTCAAGGCATGTTCTTCGTGTTCTTCGTTATTTTTGCTTGACTTGGGTTTCATAATTTTCAAAACTTGTTTTTCAAAATTTTCACGTTTTGATTCTGAAAACTTGCATATGTATGTTTGCTTGTGTTTGTGAGTTTTTATACTGAGTTTAAATCTCTACATAGTAATGCGCCTATATATGAATTCATGCGCCTAGTATGATTATGCGCACATTGATATTATGCGCCTCAAAGTGATTCTTGCGCTTACTTGTGTTTGCGCCTCAATCCTTTATGCGCCTAATATCATTATGCGCCTACACTTGCTATGCGCCCCAAATTCATACTTAGTCAATTTTTATGTTCAAATTTTTCTTAGTATATTTCATAGAACCATAAATATGCGCCCTGTATTTTTATGCGCCTCATAATTTCATGCGCCTACTATAATCATGCGCCTTGACTCACTGTGCTCTCTTATGCGCCTATGACTCTCTGCGCCAAATTATTTTATGCGCCTAAAATTTTGTATGCGCCTAGTCCTCACTTTACTTATTTATGATTCTTTGCGCCTGATTCACACTAATTCCTTTCAATGTTTCTCTTTTTCAGGATCTCAATAATTTCAGACCTGGTGAAACCTTTGATTTAAATGAGCTAGCTGCTGATCCCATGGGTGTAGATATTATGGAATATATCAGACTTGCTGGACTCCTTCCCTTATTCACTCTGGAGCAACCTTTCTACTCACCGCTCCTAGTTGATGAATTTTTCTCCACAGCTAAATTTGTGGAAATTCCAACTGATGTAGAAGGGATGTTGCGCTATCGAATACGCGCAGTGGTTCAAGATGTTGAAATCACTATGTCTGCTGGCACTATCAAAAAGATTGTCAACTTCAACACAACTGGCCCTTTGAGTGTTGCTGGCAAAATCAGTTCTTATTCAGACGCTGCTCAAAATATTATGGCGCGCTCTCTTCTTAAGATCCCTACTCTTCAAAACAATATCAAAACTGTGGAAATTAGAGATGGTGGTGATTTACTGGCGCATATTGCGCATCTGGTTGGCACTTCCATTATCTTCAAAACTGGAAATGTCAACAGATTTACTATGGAGCAGTGGGAATATACAGCTGCTATTATGGCAAAACCATCCTCAACTGGCCTCATATCTTATTCACAAATCTTCAGGACCAGATTGACAAGTACAACAAAAACAAGGCTGAGGGAAAGATGAAGTTCAAGACTCACTGCCGTATTCTAACCAAGATCTTTCTCTCCTATCCTGCTCTTGCAAATTTCCTTGCTCAGAACCCAGCCTACCAAACCACTGATGTCCCTATTTTTGATAAGGACAGTTTAGTGATGAAAAGGCGCAGAAAACGCATGGCCAAGCACGCACCAAGGGTGAAAGGCGCTCAGTTGGTTGATGAAGCCACTGATTCTGATGAAGAAGCAGCTGGCGCAGATGGTGAAGAAGAACCTACAGTAGCTCCACGCGCAGAATCTAGACCTGCTCCTGGCGCAGTTAAAGGCAAAGGCAAAGGGATTGCTGAAGAACCAAGCAGACCTGCTAAGCGCCCCAGAACCGACACTGAAGAAGAAAACGAGCTGAAACGCACTAAAGAAGCCACTAGACTGGAAGCGCAGAAGAAAAGAGATGAAGAATACAGATTGAAACAGGCTGCTGATTTATCTAAATCTGAAAGACGCAAAGGCGCAGGGTCTAGCGCTGATGCACGCGCGCCTGCTCCTGATGCGCCTCCAACTGTTCATGCGCCTCCACCAACATCATCTTCTGATCGACAACAACTCAAAGATAAAATCTCTGCAGATTTATTTGGTGAAGATAATGAGGATCAACCTCAGGGGGAGCCAGAACCTTTAAGGCGTAAACCATCTTCAGTGCGCCCAAAGGCTCCAGCGCCTCAACCTGAAGAAATTTCTTCAAGTGCAGAGTATCTGCCATCTCCTCCCCGCGCTCATACTCCTCCAATGCGCCCCTCTACTCCTGCGCCTCCTCCTCCCACTCCTGATATGAGTGTGGTTATTTCTCTTCTACAGCAACTCCAGCAAGGCCAAACTCAAATGAACTCACAATTAGAACTTCATACTTCAATGCTTACTTAGCAGGCTGATGAGATTGCTGCCATTAAGGGGGAGATGAAGCGCATAGATGCCAACATCAAGGACAAACATTTCCTGACTCCTCAACAGTGGAATAATGCTATTGATCAGATGAACGATTTATTCAAAGGTACTCTTGCTTCCCTTCATGAGCGAATTAGTGCTGGCATCCAACTCACCGATGGCCAAGATTTTATTGACGCTATAAAGGAAGTAGAGTTGAACATAGCGGGTGATATAAGGAAACTGTTTGAAATGGTGGCTGGAGATAGCCATAAGTTATTGAGCGTTGTTGATAAGCTCAAAGAAGTTAAGGATGAGCTACAAATCCTAGGACTATCTGTCTATGGCGCAGATCCAAATGATGAACCAAGTGCTGCTCCAATTGCGCCTGATTCACATGCGCCTGGATCTCATGCGCCCTTTTCCAGCTCTGCTCCTGCTTCTAGCGCGCATGTTGACATTAATTCCCTACTTTCAAAAATTGAAGTTTTGAAGGAATTAGTTGTCACTCACTTCAACGCCGCGCATTCCAGTGCAGACAGGCGCTCAGATAGGATTTCCTCTGACATTGTTTCAGCGCAGGCTGCCATTGAAGCAAACTTTCAGAACGTTGCAGAAAATGTCGCTCAACAGCAAGCCATTACTCAACGCACCATTGATGAATATCAAAACATCAATGTTGGTCATTTGCGCTACATCAGAGACGGCGTCACGGACACTCATGGTTTAGTGAACCGTAGTCATCAGCTTGCAAAGCAAATTCAGCGCTCCGTTTCAGAGATCGTTGAAGGATTGAAGGACGATGACGCGCCTCCCAACCCTTAGTTTCTATTTTGATTCTAAGTTTTTAGGATCTTTTGTGATAGAAACTACTCTTTTGTGTTAGTGATTTAGTGCTTACTTGTTTTAGCACCTTTTGTTTTTGTTCTATTCAAAACTTGTAATCTGTAATTCCTACACCCCAAGTTTTAATGAGAACAATGCATCACTTATTATCAACCTTGTTCACTCAAACTCCTTGTTTGTAGAACAATGAATATTGTTTAAATTCATATGCATCATATTGAATTGTTTCATACTTTCATGCATTGAGTTTTAGACTTGGTTTAAACACTTTTCAAAACTAAAATACATTTTGAATGTGTTGAACTATTATTTCTATATTTCCATATGTAATGCTTTATCCTTATTGGAATAGATTAGAAATCTATATCTTGGACTAGTGTGTGCATTAACTTGAGACATGATTTATCAAATTTATTTATTTGAACATGTTTTTATCAAGTATAATGTTTGTCCTTGATATAGTAGGTAATGTCATCAATCAAATAGGGGGAGATTGTTGGGTATGCCCATATATATCTCAGTTTTAATGTAATAGGATTTATTAGATTTGATTGATCCATCACCTAAGTTTTATTTCATGGACTTTAGACCCACATGTAAGAAGTATTTATACTTCATTTTTTAGGTTGTCCATTGTTATAGAATAGGCTTAGAAATAGGGCAAGAAGATCAAGATTCAAGAAAATCACATTTTGAGTTGAGCCATGCGCCTATGCGCCATGCGCCTTCTAGCGCGCGCATATAAGCATTCTTCTAAGAAATGCTATGCGCCTCATTTTGATCATACGCGCCATGCGCCTCATATGCCTTAGCGCGCGCATTCTCTATGCGCTTCTTGGCTCAACGCGCCTCAAAGTGTTTATTCAACACTCAGTGATTTATTGAAGATTCAAAGACTTAAAGAGAATTCAAATTACGCCAATGATCCAACGATGGTTAAAAGATGCATATGCGCCTAATCTGTTGACACGTGTCCACAACGGTCACATTTATGTTGAGTGTCAAAATGGCCATAATATATGCATGCTCCAATCAACGAGCGACAGCACATCTTATCCACAAGGATCTCCAACGTCTAGTTTTTGGAAGTTCACCATAAATACCCCATAACTTCAATATTTTGAAGTTGCTGAGTTTTGCTAAGAATTTCAAGAATTTCTCTCTCAAAGCATTTGTTGAAGATTTGAAGATTGCCTTTGTTTTTCCAGAACTCCTCAAGAACATCTTCATACCTTCATCCTTAGCCCAGATCTTCAAGCTATAACACTTTAGTTTCATTGTGCTCTAAATCATAAAGATCTAAAGAGCCTTGATACTAAAATCACACACGCACCTCTTTAAGTTTGATCACTTAGATCCTACTTTTAGAGATACACCGGTTATTGTTTTGGATTTTTTCATTCATAGTATATTAGATCTTGAGTTAGTGTAGAAGCTCAAAAGTTGTAATTTGTAACACTCACTCATTATATAAGATCTCCATTAGAAATCCAAGACTAACCATCTTGGTAGAGGACGTAGATCTTTCATTGATCGAACCTCTCCAAATAGCTTGTGTTATTATCTTGTCATTTACTTTCAAGTTATTATCTTCACTCACTATTTGCGTGTTTACTCATTGTAGATTGATTGAACTGAATTGTGTTGTGTTGTTAACTCATTTGCCTTAGTTCCTTATTTCACCCACTTTGAGCCAAAATACTTAGAGTGTGTGTGCGCCCCCTTTATCATACTTTGCGCCTATTTACATTACTAAATTCCGCTCTGCATTTCACTCACTCATTTAGGCGCATATCATAACGCTTACTTGATAAAGTGCGCATTTGCAATTGAGTTTATCAATGGTACGAAAAGAATTTTAAAACAGCTATTCACCCCCCCCTCTAGCTATTTTTCATACCCTTGTTGCCCTTTGAGACCAACAGATCAATCAAATCTAATCAATCCTATTACATTGAAACTGAGATATAAGTGGGCATACCCAAAACTTGTACTCAAATTCATATGTGAATAACTGAAAAATGAATGTCTCATTTATTATATAATTAAACCGATAAATTGAGTCATCGATTGAGAAAAATGAGAGATAATTTTATTAGTTTTTATTCAATTATGAACAACTGTTAAATGAATAACTCAGTTATTATATTCAATTCATGTGTGAACAATAACTCAGTTATTATATTCAATTCATGTGTGAACAACTATGAAATGCATTTCTCAGTTATTATAATGATTGTGAAAAATTGAGAGATGAATTTATCAGTTTTTAAAAATGAAAAATGAAAAAATGACACAACTGTGAAATCACACAATTGAGACATCATACAACTGAGAAATCAGTTGAAAAATGATTTTACAAGTGAAAAATGAAATTTTAATTTCTAAAATTGTGGAATTAATTGAGACATGAAAAATGATTTTCTCAATTTTTTTACTAGTGAAAAATGAAATTTTTATTTCTAAAATTTGATTTATGTGTTGAGTGTACTTGTTTGATTCGTTTCGACGACACGATTAAAACGGTGGTTTTGGATTATTTTTTCGATTTCTAGATTTTAAGATATTACATTTTAAAAATTTGGGTGGAAAACAAAAAGGAAGAGAGAGAAAGAGGAGACATGAAGAGAGAGAAACGCATGATCTAAATGGCTGATGGCAGGTTTCCTGTGCGCACGTTTGGGCACTAGGGGGAATCTGGTTCATGAAAATTTTTAAGGACTTTTTGGTAGGTTTTCAAAATATCTGTCCTTATTGGTAGTTTTTATTTGGCCTAGGGATTTATTGGTCAAAGCCTCAAGAAAATATTCAACCCTTCTTCCCCAGTTTCCTCCCCCCACCCCATTTACATCACCCCATGTTCATCCCCCTCAAACAAAAAAATGGAATCACCAGTAGCAATGGACGCGTCTCTGCTTATCTTTTCTCCGGCGGAGATGAAGGGAGTTTGCCCGATTTGATGCGTTTGGCCGGAGAAGAAGCTCTAACTGGTATTGAATTCAGCGGAGAAGGATCTAGAGAGAGAGAGAGAGAGATCTGGAGAGAGAGGCGGATCTGGAGCACTCTGGATGAGGTTTCCGAACATATCTGGGGGGAGCATTTTCGCCGGAGACGGAGCTTTGTCAGAGAAGACGTGGAGCCACCGGCGACGGGCACTTGGGGCGCCAGAGAAAGGAGAACCAGAGATGCGTTGCCGGTGATGCTGACGGTGCAGATGGGGCGCCGGAGAAAGGAGAAGCTGAGAGGAGTTGATCTCCATTGCTACTGGTGATGCCATTTTTTTTGTTTGAGGGGGATGAACTGTTGGGTTTCAGAGTAACATGCGCATCGGAAAATAGCATTTAAAATTTTAATGAAACCCAAAGCCCATAGATCCATTCATATGATTAAATCAAATACTTGCAATATGAATACTAGAAAACTAACCCTTGATGACTTTGATTTCTAGCCTTTGATCTTGGTGGAGACTTGAAGCTTGATCACGAAGTAAGAACACGAACTTTGAAGATGATAAGCTTCACCCTCTAGCGGTATCCACACCACGAATGAATATCAAGGAGCTTCTTGATCTTGGTTGCTAGACCAAAATTGTGAAACACGTTTTCACAATTGATATGAACTATATGGAATATTATTTGTCTATAATTTTGTTCTTCAATCTAGGATCTATTAGAACAAAATAATTCTCTCTCAAACTCTTTGGAGGCTTGCACAAAAAATATGTATTGATTCTGGCCAAATTAGGGTTGTTTATATACAAGTTAGACCTATTCCAAATAGGTAACTTGTGTCTAAACCCGCAAGGAATCGTAATTAGGAAAGTCCAAGACCTGTCGAAAATCTGTTTCCAAATTGAATCAGGAAACCAATCCCGACAAACTGTGCGGCCTCCCAAAACAAACTGTGCAGTCGCACACTCAACCTGGAACAATTATGGTACATTTAAGCCAAACTATGCGGCCGCCCAAGATATTTTGTGCGGTCGCACACTTGCTCCAGTCTCCCTTAATTTCCAAAATCCCTCAATGGTCCTTCATCCCAATATTCCAATATAGTCCTTTTTAGGATTCGTTCTATTGTGTGTGACCCTCTAGGATTATACTAAGTTGGCAATGGGTTCAAACATGAAACCATAAGATATGATTATGTTCTAGCAAACCGTCATACATACCCAAATAGTATAACTAGATACAAGTTCGCATTCCATTTAGAATATGTCATAATCCTTTTGTCCACGATGTCATTGAACACAAGTCATGGTCAACAAGTCAACTTGTCTTTGTTCAATACTTTCTCGATTCTGAATATGTTGATAATCCAAACGACATTGATCTAATCAATTCATTTGAGTCCGGCCGAACATTTTCATCAACATTATTCCTACGAGAGGCCTAAGCTTGACATCTCTCCGAGGAGGGACAAATCCATTTAGCTTATTATTCTTTCCTACGTGAATTTGATTATGCCAATCATATCCTTTATAACTACCCGGTTAAAGGTAGCGTTTGAATATGTCAAACATAACGTTCATCAAGTGGAAGACAATAATAACTTCATGTCTAAGGATTCAAATGACATAACTAATATGAGATATATATACGACATAGACCATGACATAAATCTCATACAGCGGGTCATGTCCAGTACCTTGTTCCAAACAAGTACCCATAAATCTAACATGATCATCCCATGATCATTTAGCCTTTATACTAGTGCTTAACAAGTACTAGGGACGGAGATTATTATAAGTAAATATGAACAACAATAATAATCAAAACATCTCTTTATTAATATGAAATAAATGATAACAATTACAACGTTTATTAAACGTGCCTAGGGCACCACTACCAACAATCTCCCACTTGCCCTAGGCCCAATCTCCCATGTATCTAATACCCATGGACCTAACATGACCATCATGTTTAGCTTGCGAAAGTCCCTTTGTTAGCGGGTCCGCAACATTGTCATCAGTAGGTACTCTGCATATATTCACGTCTCTCCTATCAATGATTTCTCGAATGATATGAAAACGCCTAAGTATGTGTTTGGATTTATGATGTGCTCTTGGTTCCTTTGCTTGAGCAATAGCACCATTATTATCGCAATAAAGGTCTATTGGATTAGCAATGCTAGGAACCACTTCAAGTTCAGTAATGAACTTCTTAATCCAAACAGCTTCCTTTGCAACATCCGATGCAGCAATATACTCAGCTTCCGTTGTAGAATCAGCGGTTGTACTTTGCTTGGAACTCTTCTAGCTTATAGCTCCACCATTTAACATAAACACAAAACCCGATTGCGATCGACTATCATCTTTGTCGGTTTGGAAGCTTGCATCCGTGTAAGCACTTACAACGAGATCATCTTCCATTCCTCCATAAACTAAAAACGAATCTTTAGTCCTTCTCAAGTACTTAAGAATCGCTTTAACAGCCATCCAGTGACTTTCACCGGGGTCGGATTGATATCTACTCGTCATGCTCAAAGCATAAGATACATCCGACCTAGTACATATCATGGCATACATGATGGACCCAATTGCCGAGGCATATGGAACATCATTCATTTTCTCACGCTCATCGTTTGTCTTAGGACATTGAGTCTTTCTTAGAGTAACTCCATATAACACTGGCAAGGTTCCTCTCTTAGAATTTTCCATGCGGAATCTTCTAATGACCTTGTCAATGTATGTACTTTTGCTTAAACCAATTAGCTTCCTTGATCTATCTCTATAGATCTTGATTCCAAGTATATATGCGGCTTCACCCATATCTTTCATTGCGAAGAACTTTCCTAACCAAGTCTTTACAGACTAAAGTGTAGGAATGTCATTTCCAATGAGCAATATGTCATCCACATATAAGTTAAGGAATAGTACTATGCTCCCACTAATCTTCTTGTATACACAAGGCTCATCTTCGTTCTTGATGAAGCCAAACTCTTTGACCGATTCATCAAAACGAAGATTCCAACTCCTAGAAGCTTGCTTCAATCCATAGATGGATCTTTGCAATTTGCATACTTTAGAATTTTGTTCAAAACCTTCTGGTTGTGTCATATACACATCCTCGTGAAGTTTTCCATTTAGGAAAGCGGTTTTGACATCCATTTGCCATATTTCATAGTCATGATATGAGGCAATGGCAAGCAAAATTCTTATAGACTTGATCATTGCTACGGGTGAAAAGGTTTCATCATAGTCAATACCATGAACTTGCCTATAACCTTTCGCTACAAGTCTAGCTTTGTAAGTATGCACCTTCCCATCCATGTCAGTCTTCTATTTGAAGACCCATTTGCATCCTATGGTTTTTACACCTTCGGGCGCATCAATAAAATTCCAAACTTGATTATCTTGGATGGATTGCAATTCGGATTCCATGGCTCCAAGCCACTTGTTCGAATCAGGAGAAGACATCGCCTCTTGGTAGGTGGTCGGTTCATCATTCTCAATGATCTCCACCTCATTACTATCCGTTACGAGAAATCCATATATCTCGGGCTCGGATCGTAACCTACCAGATCTGCGAGTTACTTGTGTATTCTGAACAGGTTCCACAACTCCTTGTGGTTCTTGCTCTTGTTCCACTATTGGTTCAATGTTATTTTCTGGGTCTCAAATTTATTCAAGATTTATTTTACTCCCATTGATTTCTTTGGAGAGAAACTCTTTCTCTAGAAAGACACCAGTTCGGGCAACAAAAACTTTGTTGTCCGTTTGGTTGTAAAAGTAGTATCCTTTAGTTTCCTTAGGATATCCCACGAAATTACATTTATCAGATTTGTGTGCAAGTTTGTCTGAGACATGTCTTTTGACAAAAGCTTCACAACCCCAAATCTTCATGAAAGACAGACAAGGCTTCTTTCCGCTCTACATCTCATATGGAGTCTTTTGAACCGATTTAGTTGGAACACGATTTAGTGTGAAAGCAGCGGTTTCTAGAGCGTAAACTTGACTCATCATTGATCGAACCATGTCTAACAAAGTCCAATTTCTCCTCTCGGACACACCATTCCATTGTGGTGTTCCGGGTGGAGTCAATTGTGAAATTATTCCACAATTCTTTAGATGATCATCAAATTCATGACTCAAGTATTCTCCACCTCGATCTGATCGTAGTGCCTTAATACTTTTGCCAAGTTGTTTTTCTACTTCATTTTGAAATATTCTAAATATCTCAAATGCTTCACTTTTATATTTCATTAGGTAAACATACCCAAATCTACTATAATCATCAGTGAAGGTTATGAAGTATTGAAATCCTCCCCTAGCATTGCTACTTAATGGTCCGCATACATCAGAATGTATCAACCCCAATAAGTCGCTTGCCCTTTCACCTATCTTGGTAAAAGGTGTCTTAGTCATTTTTCCAAGAAGACACGACTCGCAAGTATCATATGACTCAAGGTCACATGAACCCAAAAGACCGTCCCCATGGAGTTTTGAGATACGTTTCTCATTAATATGACCAAGACGGCAATGCCACAAATAAGTATAATTTACATCATTAGGTTTAGATTTCTTATTTACATGATAGACATTGTTATTATTTTCATTCTTGACATACAAGATATAAATGTCATTAAATGAATTAGCAATACCATAAAGCACATCATTTAAATAAATAGAAAATCTCTTATTCTCAATAAGAAATTTAAAACCTTCATTATCCAAACAAGAAATTGAAATAATATTTCTACTTAAATCCGGTACATAATAGCAATTATTCAAAACGAGTATTAGACCGGAAGGTAAAGTGACTTCGTAAGTCCCTACGGCTAATACAGCAACTCTTGCTCCATTCCCCACACGTAGGTCTACTTCACCATCTTTAAGCAGTCTCATATTCTTTAGTCCCTGCACATTTAGACAAATGTGAGAACCACATCCGGTATCCAATACCCAAGAATCAGTGGTAGAAAGGAGAATATCTATCATATAGATACATGAAGTCGACGCAGCCTTGCTGCCCTTCTTCTTCTTTTGCTCTTCCATGAAAGCCTTGCAATTACGTTTCCAATGACCAATTTCTTGGCAATGGAAACAGATTGCATCCTTTTGTGAATCGGGTTTTGCCTCAGAAGTCTTGGCAACTTTTGCCTTGCTTATCTTGGGTTTGACAACTTTCTTACCCTTTTCTTTGGCACTAGCCTTCTTCCCATCATGAACCAAGAGCACAGGAGAACCTTTCTCCACAATCTTCATCTCCGCAGTTTAAGAATGAGATTCTTAACACTTTGGCAATGCCGATCATATCCTTTATAACTACACGGTTAACGGTAGCGTTTGAATATGTCAAACATAATGTTCATCAAGTGGAAGACTATAATAACTTCATGTCTAAGGATTCAAATGACATAACTAATATGAGATATATGTACGACATAGACCATGACATAAATCTCATACATCGGGTCATGTTCAGTACCTTGTTCCAAACAAGTACCCATAAATCTAACATGATCATCCCATGATCATTTAGCCTTTATACTAGTGCTTAACAAGTACTAGGGGCGGAGATTATTATAAGTAAACATGAACAACAATAATAATCAAAACATCTCTTTATTAATATGAAGTAAATGATAACAATTACAATGTTTATTAAACGTGCCTAGGGCACCACTACCAACTTTCCCGACAGAGGGAGTATTTACTTTTTTTCTTCAATCCCCGGGCATTCAATTTTAATAACCTTATTCTTAAATATACTTGTTATTTAATATTTTATTAATTAAAAATTATTTATTTATATTTAATAGCATTTAAAATATTTTTAATAAAATAATTAATTTATTTTGGGTTATTTAAATTTTGTTTATTTAGTATTTGAAATTCTTTATATTTTTCAAATTTAAGTTTAAATACCCAATCCACACTAATCTAATCCTCCGTTACATGCAAGACACATGTAACTTAACTAACATTTCTACTAAATTTCGTCAAAAATCCCCATATTGATCAAATTCTTGCAATGTAGACCCTATTTTTTTTTTAATTTGAAAGTCATGCCCCTAACGATACTCCCTCTGGGTCACAATTATAAACAACAAAAGATTACTTTTTTGGCTTAAATATAAGCAAATTTCATCAGTTTCAATACAAAACTCATTAAATGTAATTGCATTTAATGATATATTATATAAATATTCCTATTTAATTACTCATTGTCATACACAAAGGTATGTATATTTATTACACATTTAATATGAGAATAAATAAACATTTTTCATATATTTTTATTGTAAAAATGTTAAAAATTAAATAATTTTATCTTCTTCTTAATATGTGTATTTTTTAAATCCTTTTAAATTATATTTGTGGTTTTTAATTATATTTGTGGAAGGACCCCAACTGAAACGGAAAGAAAGAAGGAAAGGGAAATAATCTTTCCATCTCAGTTAAATTGAGATTTATTTTTATTGTGACCAGTCACATCTCACAAACTCCTCAAAATGGCTAATTTTTTATACTCCCTCTGTCTCGATTTAAGGTTTTTACTTTTTTTTTTAGTTTGTCTCAATTTAAAGTTCTTACTTTACTTTATTACTTAAGATAGAAAGTGAGACCCACTTTTCATTCTCACAACAAAAACTTCCTACCCACTTTCTCTCTCTTACTTTACTTTCCACACTCATAATATTTACTTTTTTTTAATCTACGCGTTTAAGATTAAACTAAAAGGCTTATAGTGGGACGGAGGGAGTAGTTTTATATAACACGCTTAGTCCCAAAATCGAGGACGGAGGAAGTATTTTGGGATTATTAACTCTCGATGTATTTTGAAGTGGAATGACAAGTGGACCCAAATTCCCGCTTCCGGACGGCAGTGTCCCATTTCCCTTCCCCACCTCAAAAAATCAAACGGCCATTCCCTTCCGGCTAGCTAGCTAGGGAGAACCATGAACGACAAAAAGAAGCCCAAGGCAATAGTGGTCGGAGGCAGCATCGCCGGCGTATGCTCCGCCCACGCCCTCCTAGCAGCTGGTTGGGATGTGGTGGTGCTCGAGAAAACCAAAGCCCCCCCTACCGGCAGTCCAAGTGGTGCCGGAGTTGGACTCGATCCTTTCTCACAGCAATTAATTGAGACCTGGCTCCGACACCCCCATCTCCTCCGTGACGCCACCCTTCCCCTCTCAATCGATCAGGTCAGCTCAGCTGTATTTTATTTATTTTATTCCCCCCCCCCCTCCCAAGAAAATTTTCTGTTTTTGATTTTTACTTCAATTTAATATAACGTTGACAAATAATTATGGAATTTTAATTACTCTAGAATTTAATGATTGTCAGTAAAGTTTACAATTTAATGGAGATAATTGCTCACTTTGTCTCGGAATAAATGCGGGAATGTGATTTTTAGTCAAATTGACCCAATTTTGACCGTAAAATTATTCAAATTTAATCAATCTCATGAAATTATGAAAATTGTTAATGGCAATAATGTTAATAGAGAATCATATACAATTATTAGAATTTTGTGTAAATAGCTAAATTATTTGTTAAAGTTTGATCAAAGTTCAACTAAGTTGATCAAAAAGTCAAATATACGACATTTATTCCGGGCAGAGGGAGTAGTTTTCTGTATTTTTTTCTCAATCAGATTCTAAATAAGATTATAGTGAGACTTTTGTTGTTTGGTTGCAGCGAGTATATTTGAGTGATACAATGACCGACCCATATACTCCCTCCGTCCCACCTCACTTGAGACCCTTGAGGTGAGCACAATAACTAAGGAAAAATAATAAAATAAGGAAAATGTGTGGTAAAAAATGAAGAGAGAGAATGAGTGGGGTTAATGGTAGGTTGGTTGAATGAATTGTGTGGTGAAAAATGAAGAGAGGGAATGAGTGGGTGGGGTAGATTGAATATAAAATTATAAAAAGATTACCATTTTGTGGAGTCTCAAGTTCTCACGGTTCTAATGTATCTAAGTTCTCACGGTTCTCACGATATTTAGGTTCTCACAGGAGCACGACCCTATATATATATATATATATATATATATATATGTGTGTGTGTGTGTGTGTGTGTGTATATATATATGTATATATTAACATAAATTTGGTTATGTAGAAGTTTACATGCGATTTGATTGGATTCATTTGAGCTCACCACCAACTGGTGAAGTTGATTAACCCTACTTTTCTTCTGAACCACGGGTATCCTTTTACCACAGTGGGTGGCCGAGTAATCGAGTTCGAGTAGGGTAGGACCACGAGGGCATGAATGTAGTTATTTTTAGTGAATCCATCGTTTGGAAAATTGAAAAAAAAAAAACATATTTGGAGACAAGATTTCTTCCTGTAGACTAAGATTAGTATCCATGAAACTGTCAATCTTATTTTTGAATTTCTATATATAATAGAACCAAGCAACAGATGGGGAGAAGAAGAGGAGTTGGACGCTAACAAGAGATGAGAACTTCAATTTCCGAGCATCACATTGGACCGATCTCCATGGTCTCTTATATAATGCACTACCGACAGATATTTTCTTCTGGGGTCACTTGTTTCTCTCCTTTTCCATATCCGTTGACAAGAAATCAGTTAAAGTCAAAACAAAAGCTCTTCAAACTGGCAATGTTGTGGAGATAGTTGGTGATTTACTTATTGCAGCGGATGGGTGTCTCTCTTCTATTCGTCAGAGTTTCCTTCCTGACCTTAAACTAAGGTTAGTGAATCAGAATTGTTGAAAGATTATACTCCCTCTGTCCCAAAATTGCACCATTTTAGAAATGCACGGGAATTAAAGAGAGAGTATATATATTCAAAAGTAATGTGACTGGGAAAGTGGTTGTAACTTGTGAGTAAGATGATTTAAAAGTGGAGCCCACAATTTAAGTGTGTGAGTATGACAAGTGGGGTAGGGCAAATAAAAACAATAAAATTTGAACATTTTAGGAAAATGAGACTTACTAATGGGACACCCAAAAAAGAAATTATTGTAGGTTGTTTTGGGACGGAGGGAGTATCATTCATTAACAAATTTGAAACACGTTCTTGTCTTTAACTGTTTCCTTTGGTAGGTATGCAGGTTACTGTGCATGGAGAGGGGTTCTTGACTTTTCTGATATGGAGAAGTCAAAAACCATTACGGACTTCTACAAGGCTTATCCAGATCTTGGGAAATGCTTGTACTTTGACTTGGGTTCTGGAACTCATAGCGTGTTTTATGAGCTCTTGAACAAAAGGATCAATTGGATTTGGTACATTAACCAACCTGAGCCAGAACTTAAGGTGACTTCTTGCCTGTAACCTGTTGTTAATGTTTTACTCCCTCCGTCCCAAAATGATCTTCTCATTTGACTATTCAAACTTTTTAAGGATATGAATACTTGCTTCACTAGGCATGTTTTGTTTATGCACTTTTAAGCCTAAATTATTGAAATGAGAAGCATTTTTTGGGACAATGAAAAATGGCAAACGAAAAGATCATTTTGGGACATGAGGGAATAGTATCCTATGTTATCTGAATGTCCTATCTATATTAGTCTGACAGTGAGTAATAATTTCATCTGATGAAAATGAGTCATGCGCTCTTTCATGTATTAAGGGCAATACTTGAACTTAAGGTGACTTCTTGCATTGGTTCTCAACACTTGCTAATCAACAAGCGGCTTTCCACCTACCATTTATAGAGCAGGCTACTACACCAAATTAACAACTCAAAGTTAGTCAGAACCAATGCACCCATTTGTATCACCAAGGAAACCCCTCAAAAACATCATTCTAGAGATACCCACTAATTGATTTCCCAACAAAAGTAAGAGGTGGAAAATTTTCAATTGCATCCCAACAATTCCTCCCTCAATTGAAATTTCCGAATTTCTACTTCGTTCATTCGAATAACCTACTTTTTGTTTTTCATTTCTCAATATTTTACTTAGATGGCCTCTCCATCAAGCTATCAATTTATACTCTTTTGCATTTTCTTTCCCCGCATGACCAAGCGGGCCGGTTGCCTTTGAGGACCTTGCACCATTGCTAGGACCCTACGGACTTGTACCCTAGCAAAGTCATCTCACCCAAAGAGATGATGTTGGTACTAGCAGAAGGCACAAACTTTACATTATGGAGTGTTTGGACTACACCTTCATGTAGCTTCTTCTCAACACTACCAACACCTCAAATCTTTATCTTTATCTTTTTACCATTGGCCGTCTTGAAAATCGAAAGTCTCCATTGACATTCAAGGTGTCACACATGGCTTGGTCACTGACATACTCCCTCCGTTCCAAGTAAGTTGAAACATTTATTTTGAAGTTGAGAAATTAAGGATACTAATATTATATTAAGAATGAAAGGTAGTGAGGAAGAGAGAGAATTAGTGGGGAAGGAAAGAGAATGAGTGGAGAATAATGAGTGGTTGGGAGGAAGAGAGAGAATGAGTGGATAATTATAAAAGTAATAAAAAGTTTCCATTTTTGGATTGTTGCAACTTAAATGAAATACTCTAAATGGCAAAATGTTGCTACTTACTTGGAACAGAGAGAGTATGTGCATTAAAGCTGCCGAGTCCATCATCCATTTGTTCTTAGCATCATCTTCCCTCATTGCTAAGTAAACATCATCTTTATAATGGAAATGATAATTGACTGCATTGGTTTCAGAGTTGCCTCCATCCATCAATTGTACTTGTTTTACTTTTTCAAGTTCGCTTTCATTTGAGGACACATGACTTGTCTATGGCCCATCTCCTTGCAATAATTGCAGTCTACATTGCTCATACCTCGTCATGTTCATGATTTGGATCTCTCCCTACCCACCTTGCCTCCTTGATTTGCTCCTCCTATGGCTCGACTCCCCCTCAACTAGTACACGATCTCCACCGTTGTTGATATGCTTGTTCTTCATCATTCTTTCATTCTCACGCAAAGCCGCCGTCACCTCATCAAGTGTCAAAGTTATCCTCCCTACGAATAAAGTTCGCACTCGTGGCTTGTAGGATTTGGGTAAAGATGCTAACAACAACAAGGCTTGCACCTCATCTTGGATTTCGTCATCCGGACTCACCTATTGACATACCAACTTGTTGAAGGAGTTGACGTGGTTGTGAATGTCTCCGCCTTCCTCCATCTTGAATGAGTAAAGCTTCATCTTCAAGTACAACCGACTCGTGAGTGACTTCAAAGCGTAAATGCGCTCGAGCTTGTCCCACAAAGCCTTTTGTGTCATCTCCTTCTAACACATTATATTTGATCTTGGGAGCAAGTGGCAACCGAAACGTACTCACGGCTCTCTTGTGAATTTTACTCCAATCTCCGTCCGTCATGGAATTGGGCTCTTCTCCTCAAGAGCTTGGTAAAGACCTTGTTGCACCAAAAGGTTTTCAATCGTCTCTCCTTGGATAGCGAAATTCATATTCCCATCGAAGAGTGGAATCTCAAAATTTGTCGTGCTCCCCACCATAACCTTGAAGCTCTAATACCACTGGTGGGTAGTGGTTGCACAACTTGGATCGAAATGGAGCGCGAACACAATGATTGAAAGAAAAAGAGAAGACACGAAACATTCATGTGGTTTGGCCTCTTGCCTGCGTCCATGGACACAACAGAACACTATCGTAATTTCAATATTACAAAGTGTATCACCCCACAAATCTGAGTACCTCACTCAAAGCTTCTTAAACCTTCCAAGAGTGAGAACTAGTGTACGCCTTTGTATCATCGAGGAAACTCCTCAAAAACTATTTACCAACAAACGTAAGTGGTGGAAATTACTATAACATCCCACATTATTAATATTTTTTTTATTATTTCTCATTTGGATGTCTTTGAATATATCTTTTTCTTAATTCTTTACGATCATCTTTGCTTACCGGCTACCGCAACTATCATTCATCTGAAACACTGTCACTAGTTAATTACTCCCCCCACCCACCCCCAAGGGGAGTAGTTCTTAATACCCTTTTCTACTTCATATGTAACTTATCTTGGTCACGACTTCTGGGACTGGTCAGGTCAGGTCAGGTCATAAGGTAGTCAATCTTTCTGACAGATTGCTGTATTAACAAAACCAAAAAATAATCTACCAAACTAATTTGGTTTTCTGTAAACTCAGGGAAACTCGGTTACAATGAAAGTGAGCAGCGATATGGTGAAGAAGATGACAGAAGAAGCAGAAAAGGTATGGATGCCTGAATTTGCAGGAATAATTAAAGAAACAAAAGAGCCTTTCTTGAATGTGATATATGATTGTGAGCCATTGAAACAACTTGTTTGGGACAATGTGGTGGTATTAATTGGAGATGCAGCTCACCCAACAACTCCTCATGGTTTGAGAAGCACAAACATGTCTGTTGTAGATGCAGCAGTGTTAGGTAAATGCCTAGAAAAAGTGGGGACGGAGGCGGAAAGTTTGTCCTCAGCTCTTCAAGAATACCAATCTCTCCGTCTCCCTGTCGTCTCCAAGCAAGTTCTACATTCTCGACGATTAGGTCGTATTAAGCAGGGTTTGGATTTACCTTTTGATCGCGAGACAGCAAGTTTAGACTGTTTAGAACAGATTCAGCAGAAGTGTATGCCTTTCTTTGCTCTGAATTCATTGTCAGACAACATGACTACTCACCAGCTTTAATTGATAACATGAATTTCAATAATTAGCACTTGCCGTGTACGTTCTTATAGTTTCATGTAGTAATAGTGTTATTACTACGCTCTGTGTGAATGAATGACCGAAATGTGCAACGTACTTTTACCTTTTTTTACAATCAATGAAATGTATTATCTAGTACAGCTAAATGCACTTAATGCTATGTACTTTATCACTTTGTTTATACTCCCTCCGGTCCAAAATAACTGTCGTTTTTGGACTTTTCACAAAGATTAAGAAATGCAATTATTACGGCATATTAATGGTGAGAGTTCCATGCTTACCCTTATTTATTGTCCATCTTTCTTATATTATTACACTCACTAAGTCAATTAATAAAGTAAAACAACTTCCAATGTAAGGGTAAATTAGGAAATTTAATTGTTTTGACCCAAAAGTGACAATTATTTTGGACTAAAAAAATTGTTCAAAAGCGATAGATATTTTGGACCGGAGGGAGTATAGTACAGTTTACACACTAATTTCATACAACATACTTTCTAATTTTGACCCAAATAATGCAAGTCCATTGCATTGTTTGTAACGCGACTATAAAGTTCCACTTCCTTTATTGAAAGAATAATACTAGAGGCACAAAAAAATTACAAAAATATGCTCACAAAATCCTAAGTGTAATAATTTTATTGGTGTTTTTAATTAGACTGTGGCGGGTCCATTATCGATGCAACCAATAAAATATCGTCACCTCATTTTGTGAGCAAGATTTTGTAACCTATTTTGTACCCCTAGCATTGCTCACGGACACAAGAAATGTTGTCACAAAAGAATGTTGTTACTTGTATTTGTTGTTGTACCGAGTACATGATTAGATATTGATGTGTTACTCCCTTTTAATAATAAGTGTCGCAATGGACGTGAGAAGGTCTTTAATGTTTAAAGAGTGGATTTAAAAAATTATTATGGGTCCCACTAGAGAGCATATATTAAAGGAAAAATGGAAGCTTAAAGTGAAAACGACTGAATAGCCCTCACGTGACACACACATGTCAATTTTTGTTGGAATTGTTAAAGTCGTACAAAGAAAGAAACATCAAAAATGTCTTTGAAATATCTCAAGAACATCTAGGATTTAACATGTTGGTCCGTCCCACAAATATTGTTACTAAATACTCCACGATTACAATAAGGTTGACTGACACGAAACGACGACTGACGGAGGAGAAGATGAACTCATTCTTCCATTGCATCTCCAACTTCAATCACTTCCACCAGCTTTGTCAATGGTGTCACCTTTGTCAACAGAACCTCTGCAAGCACAACATAAACATCATCCCGAATTAGAAAATGCAAACGGGCAATATCTACTCCCACCGTCCCAAAATGATATTTCTTTGCCATTTTTCATTGTCCCAAAAAGTTCTTATTATTTCTACAGTTTGGTTTTTAAAAGTGCATAAACAAAACATGGCTAGCGAAGCAAGTGTTCATATTCTTAAAAGTTTGAATAGTCAAATAGGAAGATCATTTTGAGACGGGGGGAGTACAGTGCATCATGGCACAACTATATGTAATCCGCGAAACAGGAAATACTGGAAACAACCTGTAAAACTTAATAAATATAAAGGATGCTTCACTGCTCCCTCCGTCCCAAAAAATGAACATCTATTTTCCATTCAAAGAGCATTCTGAAAAAGATTACTCCCTTCGCCTCAAAACACCTTGCACTAATTACCTCTTTGGATGTCCCATTGGAAAGTCCCCTTTCAATAATTATCAATAATTATGTTCAAATTTTATTATTTTTCTATTCTCCCTACCCCACTTGTCATACTCACACACTTAATTTTGAGCCCCACTTGTAAATCCCACTCAACTTATCATACTCACAAGTCACAACCTCTTTCTCACTCACAATACTTTTGAATATATATACTCATTCTTTAATTCCCGTGCATTCTCAAAATGGTGCAAGGTATTTTGGGACAGCGGGAATACTTTTAAGAGTTAATGCCAACGTATATTCTTGATACACTTTTAGTTTTGCAAGTAATAAAGTGTGAAAAAAAAATGGTACTGCCTCTGTCCCTAAATAAATGAATGTCCAAATTTCCAAAAACATGTCCCAAAATAAATTTCCAAATTTCGGGGAAGTTACTAAATCATATGCATCATCATACAACAAGTTCTAATTCATACTTAGACCATGATGCAAAATGGTGAGATCATTAAGGGGTTCTATATACTTATGTTACTAAGCATGCTTAACTTTAACCTTTCACCAAATGTCTCTCAAAGTGAAATTTGGACATTCATTTAAGGAGGAAGGGAGTAAAAAATTATGGGAGAACTCCGTTTTTGTCCATCGTACTTTGGGTCGTGTTTCACTTTTACCATCAAACTTTATTTTTTTTCATTTTTACCATCGTACTACAAACAATGGTGGCATTTTATACCAAATTCGATATTTTATACCCAAATTTGTTTCAATTTTACCATTGTACTACAAACAATGGTGTCATTTTACACCCAAATTTGGTATACAATGACACAATTGTTTGTAGTACGATGGTAAAAATGAAAAAAATAAAGTTTGATGGTAAAAGTGAAACACGCCCTAAAGTACAATGGACCAAAACGGAGTTTTCCCAAAAATTATTTAGGCACAAACTTATTTAGAAAATAGATATTCACTTTGGGATAATTATTTCTAGAAAGACATTCATTTTGGGAAGAAATAAGGAGGGAGTATAAAGGTTTGCATTGCTTATGACATACTAATTCACTGCCATAGCTCAACTCCTCCATAAAATTTAGCAATGTCAATAATACCATCGAGTTACATTTAAGAGGTACTCAATCCATCCCAAAATGATCTTCCCATTTGACTATTCAATCTTTTTAAGAATCTGAATACTTGCTTCACTAGCCATGTTTTCTTTATGCACTTTCAAGCCCAAATTGTAGAAATGGAAAGAACTTTTTGGGACAGTGAGAAATGGCAAATGAGAAGATCATTTTGGGACAGAGGGAGTAGCATGCAAAATATTGGACTGGCTGATTTTTTGCCTGTACTATCGAAGCAATTTGGATTCAAAAATCGCATTAATGTTAACTAAGGTTAGTAAAAGTATTGTACTAGATGGCAATTGATGCAAAACCTGTAGACCAATAAAAGATAGAAAATGCAAATCAATTTGTTCAAAATGGATTTACTAACCAGTCTTTTTGGAGAACGAGTAACCTTTCGAACTGACAAAAGTGCGAGGATTTGGCAACATGTAGTTTCGCAGATACTCTTTATGCCCCTGTATAATAGGTGTAGCATCAAAAGTTTTTCAAAGTCATTTTTACCAAAAAAACACAAACGAAAAAAAAAACATAAGATTGAGGCTATTATGCAGTATGAAAAGTCCATTCAAGCAACAAACCTTGGTTATCACACAAATATCAACATTACTTCCACTTCCCAGATCATTGAATATGCCTGAGCATATGGCCTCCGCTACCAACTTTACTCCTTCATCCCTCTGTAAATATGTTTAGACATTAAGGGGGTAATCGAAGATAAAAATGATAAAGGAACAATGAGAATAAAAAAGAAATAGAATAAATAAAAGGAGTACTAGCTCTCAGATTTAGATTCAAAGAGAACTTACAGTCAGCCCTTCACGGTATTTTGATTCAAAGATTGCCATAGCAGCAAGAGAACCAGAACCCATTGTTGCATATGGCAGAGTGTCCGTTGATCCATGAGGGTAAATCTGTAAATTGGCATTCAGAAGTTAAATCACTTATATGTTTGAAAAAAAAAGTACCCGGAAATCAATCGATATCCACTCACAGTATGCAGATGCGGACCAGTTACATCAACTCCACCAAGTACCAGGGCAGCTGATACATGACCTTGATATCTAAGTAAACAAAATAACATGGCATTTTAAAGATAGTTTCTCACAAAAAAACTATAGATTTCTATAAAGAACGGCTTAACAAGTATTTTTACCTGAAAAGATGAGACTTCAGAAGTGTAAGAGCTGTCACCACCCTTGAGTCCCGACCAGTATGATAACGGTGTAGCTTCAGCTGGGAGCTGATAGTGTCTACTCATCACATGTAAAATAACAGAAGTGTGTGAGAATTTTTGTAGTTCAGGCACAGACTTCTTTTTTGGTTGAAATGTAAGCTTACACCAGAAATAATGTCCACTAACACGTAAAAGGATTGTGAAGTACCTGTCACGGCCTCTGTATCAGCAGCAGTTCCTGCTCCACAGCAATATATATTAGGGGCCATGTAATGAATTTTCTCACAATTCTTATCAGCAACTATGGGCCCTTCAGTCGCCCGTGTATCTGCACCAAGAATGACACCATCCTGAAGAAGAATTACGAAAACGTTTAGGATAAGTTCTAGCAACGGTTTCAACAATCTGCTGATTCCACTCTTTGATCTTTGAGGATTTATCATGAAATGTAAAGCAACATCCTTAACAAAACAGGGCAAACACAAGAATGGCAACCTAAGTGGCAATATATGCTTTTGCTTAATTGTGTTCAGTAATCCTGTAATTTCTTTTTACAAGCCGTTCACCAAAGCTATCAAAAACCGTTGGAAGACTTCTACCCTCATTACACACAGAGTAGAGATGACGCCATGATTTCACACACTAACCTATCAACTCATAAGATTATCCATTAACTCAAGATTATGTACATGAATGAATTTTTATCTGCAATGCGAGTTATTGAGGCTTACCTCCTAAGATGAAGCAAATTTAATGTTCCCTCCGTACCAAAACGATCTTCCCATTTGACGATTCAAACTTTTTAAGAATATGCACATTTGCTTCACTAGCCATGTTTTGTTTATGCACTTTTAAGCCCAAATTGTAGAAATGGGAACAACTTTTTGGGACAATGAGAAATAGCAAATGAGAAGATCATTTTGGGATGGAGGTAGTATTATTTGTTCGCTTCAAACCCTCCCTAATCATAATATCTCTAGTGAGAATTTTATTGGAAATAGGTAATTGTACATATGTAAAAGCAGAGTTGTTTACGGATTATAACCATCCAAAAACCAAAAGAAGAAGAAAAGATATCAGAACAAACTTAATTGCGGATACAAAGATGATACATGTGAATTTTTTTAGAAACAGGTGATCAAGGTTCACCTAATCCTTTTACAAACACACCTCATCAAGGGCATCCCATCTCTTTTTCTCTTCTCTGGCGAGACATAACAGGCACGTAAACATTTCAAAATAGTCAGCATTGACTTAGACTAGCGCTAGAAGTGAAAGAGCACAATTCTAAAGCACTATGGAGGTCAGTCAAACCCTTATTTCCCCTCTCCCTTCTTGATACTCTGTATAAGCAACAAATTCAAGTCTGGACTTAGACTAGCGCTAGAAGTGAGAGCACAATTCTAAAGCACTATGGAGGTCAGTCAAACCCTTATTTCCCCTCTCCCTTCTTGATACTCTGTATAAGCAACAAATTCAAGTCTGAACTTGTAGCAATAAATTAGGAATTCATTCTTTTTGGTACAGTAATCTTATAGCTAATGAAAAAAAAAACGTATTTCAAGGAAGACGCCCTTCAGAAGAATAATTATAATAAACGATAGGGAATGGTGGGAAAAAAGAAAACAAGTTAAAGTACCACTGCACTCCAGTCTCACATAATTCAGCTATAGGCAATTCCTGAAAGTGTCAACATCTGAATTCCTAAGGAGGAAAGATATTAAATATCCTTTAACTTGAAGGGAGAAAGGGAGTGCGTAATCTCATATAGAACACAAAGTCACAAACATACATCATCACCATGAATTAGGGGTATCCTCGCCACCCGCAAAACCTTGACAAGTAATAAGAAGATCTTAACAGAGGAAAGACAAATTCCCGGCTTCCTCAGTCCCAAAAAGTGTGCACTCTATACCCACGCCATAAGGTAATATAGAAAAAGATGTTCAAGAGTCAAGACACATTATCTAGACATCCAACCAATGCCAAAGGAAAGAATATTACAAGGCGTATACACCTGTCTGTGTGTCTCTGTCACTATCAAATCAATTTGGCACGAATGACTACACGCCGTCAATCAGTATGAACTGTTATCCTTCCAAATTAAAGCAGTAATGATATGCAGAGGAGGGCACAAAGCAAAGAGTTCATACAATTGGCTATATACATAACACAAGAATCAGGAAATCAAGAGAAATAGAGTCATCCTCCCTCATAAGGAGCCCTGAGTTCATCATTAGTATGGAATCTTAAAAGGCAAATAATGAGGTAAGAGAAGGTAAGATCATTGGTGTATATGGGCTACCAAATAGTTCCTTTAAGACCCCTATGTCAACATCCTAATTTCTTTCAGCACCTTTTGCTCCTGAATCCTCTAGCAAATGAGGCTCAGCTCCAAAGGGTAACACCAATGCTTTTCAACTAGAGAAATGCTCATAATAACCAAGTTTCCAATTTCTTATCCCCCAACCCCAACTTCCTCTGAACCAGAAACTTTGTCCCAATCCCCAAGTGATTCTCTCTCTCTCCTTTTGAGCCTCAATCCACAAATACTAGCATAGTCCTCTCAAGCTACTCTGATACATTCGCAGTAATCCTAGTGAAGTAGACAAATATAAACAGAGACTGCAAAGAAAGGACTAGATCAACCTAGTCTATCAACAATAGGAAATACACAAGTCTTTATCCATCTACCCACCTAGACACTTTCTTAACCAGGGGATTCCAAAAACTTAATTGTTGAGGTTGTCTTTCAATGTGCTGAAAGAAGATAAGAAGCAACAGTTATAGGACATCTTACTAGCAAAATGTCCTCATATGAACCTATCTATCCGTGTTAATCCCAATAACCGAACACCTAAAAACAATGTTTCAATCCCAGGATGGACAAAAAAGATAAGCAAAGTTCTAAGAAGCTTTCTAAAACCCTAAGCCCTGAGAGAGAAAGAGACCACAGTCTTCCCCATGTGAAAGGTAAGGATTTTTTCGCTCCCTCCCAACCATGCACTCGTCTTACAACATCCTACTCAATTGTGTATACATTCCCTAGTCCCATACCATTAAAGGCTTAAAACTAAGATTTAGGATCATAAGAGTAATCAAATTATTCCATGTATATTCCAGGACTATCTTTCATAAAGATCCAGTCTCTACTTCATTACTCAAACATAAACAAATCCAAATTCAAACAAAAGCAATTAAATCAACAGAGTTGTAAATTTTATAGATTGCAGAAGTGGGTGATATATATTAACAACATACCTGGAAAATCAAACCCACAATGGTAGTTCCAGTTTTGAGAAAGGAAGAAGGTTTCAATCCTTTAGACATTAGCATTTCATTTCTCCTACACAAGTCGAAGCTGAATCCAGTCTTTGGAGGACCATCAATTGCTACCTTCGACATCTTGAATCAGAAACTCAAAAACCTAGCCACCAACAACAACACCCACAATTTATTTTTTATTAAACCTGAGATTCAAATTCAAACAAAATAAAATAAAAAAAGACAATTGCAAGCAGTTTCAAGAACGAAATAATGGTGTAAATTGGATTTGATAAATCTTTGTAATGGAAACGAATTCAAAATTGACAAGGAACAGAATCAATTATTCTCTGACTAGGGTGAGAGAGAAATCGGAGCTTACGATTATAGAGACGGTGATGAAGTGAGATTAAGAACTGAAAGTTGAGATCGGCCAAGAGAGAGGCTTTGAGCTCCGGTGAAAGGAGAGGGATAAACACGGAGGCTTGGAGGAGAAGAAAAATAAAGAGAAAATTTGAGGGGTTTATTTATCTTACTATTAGCACCCTAACATTAACATACTATATCAGCTTGGTACCTTTAATTTAATTATTTCACTTTAGATACTAAATTTTTATATTTCATCAATATGTGTCCAACAAAAATTCCGTTAAAAATTTCTGTTGGCCTTTGGTCTTTTCGTACTATCTCTACCACGAAAAAATAATCTCATTTAATATTTGATAGTCAACACAGGTCAATTTTGACTATACATTAATATCAATTTAATCTTCACTATGAAAATGTAACAATTGTTATTGATAATTCACTTGCATAATTAGACTGACATTAATATTTTATCAAAATTCATATGCACTGATCACTAAAAACCAAAAGTGACTAGTTTCTAGTTAGGAAGAATAGGGTAGTTCATAGAGTAATCAACAAACGCAGTGAGATACATGTCCCCTTCCTTCCCCAATAGACCAGAATTCGACTAGTGTGAACTTTTACTGATTTCAGATCTCAAATACGTGTACCCTCCCTAGATAAAATATTAATAAAACAATTTATAGCAACAAAATAAAGACTTTCTTGAAAAATTGAAAACATATATTAAATTAAATGAAATTTCAAACGAAAAGTCTGAGTCTTGTGATAAAGGATTTCCCGCAAGAATAATTTGTCTTTAATTGAACAAACTTGTGTTTGAAACTTCTGAACTTTAAAAGGGAGAATGAATCAATATGCTCTCACTAACTGAATACTAGATGCTTAAATTGCTGGATCACGAGATGGAATCAATTGAAAGGCTGTGAGGGTTTATATAGATTTCAAAAAGTTACTGGTGCCTATTAGGGAATAGCCACTATTTGAACTAGATGTTCGTCGTCTGATCGCACCAGACGGAGACAATATTTATCGAGCCGGTCCATTCCAGCACAATGGCCCTCTAAAGCGCCTAATGCTAATTTGCGATTTGCAAGAGTGGTTTTTATTCTTGCAGCTAGTTCGGCTAGCCTTGGCTCTTGCTTGTCTCCTCCTATAAATAGATCTATTTGAATAAGCGCATCATTTGCCTTCTTTAAGCAATATGGAATAATATTATCATGTTGCATGCTGTAGTTATTAGTTCCTCATTGCTCGTTGTATTTTCTCAATCTACACACAACATAGATTTCAGTTGTATAACTTGTTTCATTTCATTAAATGAAACAATTCTGAGTTAACTTAAAATTTAGTCACGTGCATGGTACATGTATTTGATTTCGTCAAACAATTAACGATTCGTTAGTTTTTACACCTAATTACAACAAAGTGACAAAATTAGAAATTAGAAACCGGATTGACACATATTAAAATGTAGCTAAAGTATTGCAACTGTGTGTATTACCAAATTTTAATTTGCCCCATGATATTCCTTTGCCTTATAACATCAAGAATTAATGACTAAAATTAAAATTTAAAATAATTATAAATTGTCTTTATTTTCAACTAGTGTTACTGTTACACGCGTGCCTTAAAGGCACATGCAACTGACTTTGATAAATAAAGGAAAAATGAATAGCTATAAATGTAATTAAAAATTAGTAAACATTAAATTAACAGTATAATTACAAATTTTGAAAAAATTCTTTGTAAACAACATTTGTTGTTTCATCGACAGTTTTTCCTTCTTTATCACAGATTCATTTGGGTTTTCAATGGCAGAAATCTCTTGAAAAGACATCAAGTTAAACAATGTCTTTGTATGAAAGTTTTTGTCCTTTACTCCAAAGATAACTATAGAGTCTAAAAACACGAGTTTGTATCGATGAGCCACAATTTTGAATCCCCGGCCAGCATCGGCAACAATAAGATTAGAGATTATATTCAGTTGTCCCTCATGCAGTTTGTTTTTAAACTTGCTTATCAATTTGGTAGGAACTGTTGGTCCCAAAGGGCAACAAGGGTATAGAACCGCTAGAGGGGGGGTGAATAGCGGTTTAAAATCTTTTTCGAAATACCCTTGAAAATCAACCAAGTACTTATCAGTTTGGTCTATTGCGGTTTAAAGCACTAGAACCGCTCAGATAAAATGCACAGCGGAGTATTACGGTTTTGTCCAAACTGAATTATAAAGAGTTGGGCGGTTTAAATGGTTGAAAAAGGAATGATGCAACTGACAAGGCACAACTGAAGTATCACAAAAGTATGCAAATCATTTATCAAGTCATTTCACATAAAAGTAAATAAAGCTCGTAAACACAAATGTAAATGACAAGACAGAAATTAAAGATCAAGGACACACAATTTGAAGAGGTTCGTTCTTGAAAGAACTACGTCCTCTACCTAGGTGGTTAGCCTAGGATTTTCTAATAGCTACTAGACTTGTATTGATTTAGAGGAGTTTTTACAAGATTACAAAAGAATCCAAACTCTAAATAAACAATCTAACCTAACAATGCTATTATAACAACCTGTGTTTTCGAGGTATATAATCTATAAGAAAATATACTCCGGGTGTGTAGTGTGGAAAGAAATCAAGAGCTCAAAATATCTAAGTGATGGTGAGCAAATGATTACTTTCTGTGCAAGGCTGAGTTGTGATGATTTGAAGGCTTGAAGCTTTAATGAAGAACTCTGGGTTTGCTAAGGAGATGATGAAAATATGAGTATCTGGGTTTTCAATCTTCAAAGCAAACTTGAATACTTGGGATATTCTCTTTGAAGCTCAGCAACCTTCATTGTTGAAAAATGAAGGCTATTTATAGTGAAGGCATTAGTGACCGTTGGACAATGAGGTGAGTCATTGTATGGCGGTTTTATGCGCTATCACAATCCCATTGGTTGACCTGTCACTGTCGTCCTTTGCTTTTGCTTTGTGGCAGAAAGTTGTTGGATCACTACCTGACATTGTCCTTTTAGTTGTTGAAAAGTACAACGGTAACTTTTCAAAAAGCGAGACAAACCGACATTCTAAGAATAACTTAACCATGACTTGAAGTTTAAGGACAAGTCACCAGTCATTCATTTTACGGTTGAAAAGCGAATGTTTGTCTTCAAGGAGTAAATGACAGCAATAACTTCTTCAATATCTTGGTCGGCGGTTCCACCAGATGCATGTGCGGTTTCATGAATGCACTTGAAATGCGGTTTCATCAAAGACACAAACTGCGGTTTGATGAAGGACTTAAGGCACCATGCTGGCGGTTGAAGATGGCGGTTTGAGGGACACTAAACCGCTATGAATAAACCGATCATAACTCAGCCTAACTACTAAAAATCTAGAAATGGACTTGTCTAAAAATTGAAGTAAAACTTCATTACATGTAAACCTAAAGTCCATAAAAAGACACGTGGAATGGGTCAATCAAATCAGGTGGGTGTACTAACAATGAATCCTAACAATCTCCCCCTATTTGATTGATTCCATTACCACACTATGATAGAGCAAACATTGTACTTGGTAAGAACATGCTCAAATGAGTATGTATTGAAACTGCATGTCCCAATTCAAATGCACACACAATGCTATACCATAGATTTCTAATCTATCAAAGACAAAGGAAATGAAAAACAGATAGATAAGAAATTCATTCAGATGCATATAAAGAGATATGATTATGAGAATCAGATATGCATGTTTAAACTGAATGTTTAAAACACATACACTTAGAAATTTTTTCATGATGAATAGTGCATGAGTTTTTAGAAATGCATTGTTCCACAAACAAGTAGTTTGAATAAACAAAGTTTTGGAATATTGGATGCAATGCATTCATTTTCATTATAATCCTTCAAAGGTTTTAGAAGTTATAAATTACAAGGAAAATAATGAAAGGCAAAATCTGATTACAAAAGATAGAAAGAATTCTAATCAGTTCTATCAGGAACCCTAGCGGTGGCTTGGACAACGGTTTGAGCATCAGAAGGCTCAACTATGCTGGCGGTTTCAAACACATATTCAGCTGACTTGAGACGTAGATGGGTCGGTTCATTTACCTTCTCTAAGATTTTCTCAGAAAGCTTTTTCAGATCGTTGGCATACTGAACTAAGTAGTCAGTTGATGAAACCGTTAGATCAGCTAGTTGGTCTAACTTCTTCTCCAGAGCCTCATTCATTTCTTGGGCCGCTTCAAGTCTGAGAGAAGTCAGCTCATTCAAAGTTTCAAGCTTCTGTTCTAACTTGAGCTGGTTCTCCAGAAGGGTTTCAATTTTGAATTCCATTCTCCCAATCCTAGGGTCAACAGCATTCTCCCTCTTAATGGCATCAACAAGGAAGGGCAGAGAGGAAATAAATGCAGATTGGGTAAAGAAAAAGTCCAGAACAAACTGAATCTTGACAGGATCAGTTTCAAAAAGGGAGGAAGGGAAAGGAATGATAGAAAATGAAGTGTAGGGAAAAGAAGGGGAAATGGAAAGAAGTTGGGTATTAGAAAGAGGAAAGGAAAAATAAGGAGAGAACTGCCATCTATAAAGATAAGGAAATACAGTGCAGTTGATCCTAAAGAAAAAGTGAGAGCAGAGAGAGAAGATGAACTCAACTGCCAGATCTTCAATAATTTGATCAAGAGTTGAAGCAATCATTTGATCTGAAGCAGCTTGAGATTCATCGGCTGGAAAGATTGCAAACGGATTTGGACGACCAGACTTGAGTCGTTGCTCTTCATGCTTGTTGGCGGCTCTGATGATGGCTGCATGTCGGTTGGCTTTGGAAGTAGTGGCTCTAAACTTCTTCAGGTAACCCGCAATGTCCTGTGCACACTTCCTTTTCAAACCACGCGGTTTGGGAGACCTAACTGCAACTGTGAATTCAGGCAGAACCGAAGGGGCAGAGATGTTGATCAGTTGCAGTTGAGCCGACGGTTGAACTGCTGAAGCAAAAGGCAGTGTAGGGGATTCAGAAGGTGAAGGGGTGTGCTCTGGTGAGTCATGTTGGGTTTCCAAGTAACATGCGCAGCGGAATTTAGCAATTAAAATTTTAAGAAACCCAAAGCCATGGATCCGTTCATATGATTAAATCAAATACAACAAGATGAATAAAGGAATAACTAACCCTTGATGGCTATCAAAAATCTCTTGGTCTTTGGTGGAGATTTGAAAACTTGATCACGATCACAAAGCTTGAACACGAACTTTGTAAGATGATAAAATTCACCCTCTATCGGTATCCACACTTCGAACGAATATCAAAGGAACTTCTTCGATCTTGGTTGCTAGACCAATAATTGTAAAACACGCTTTCACAATTTAATAAAGAACTATATGGAATTTATTTGTGAATTATTTTGTTCCTCAATCAAGGATATCTTAGAACAAAATAAATTCTCTCTCAAACTCTTTGAGACTCACAAAAGCACTAGTAAATATGGTCTGGCCGAATTTGTGTTTTTATACACAATTAAGACCTATTCCAAATAGGTAACTTGTGTCAAAAACCATTCCTAATCGAATTAGGAATCTTACTGTCGGCATACCGGCGCCCGCCTGGTACCCCCCGAGCGCCCGCTCATTTGGACAGAAAGTCCAATTCTTTTCTAGCTTGTTCAGGCGCCCGCCTGGTGCAACCCAAGCGCCCGCTTGGTTGACCAAGAGGCCCAGAACTTTCCAGAAATTCCTTGGAGGTCCTCCGACCTTAAATACCAATATAGTCCTCTTATTTAAGATTCGTTCTATTGTGTGTGACCCTCTAGGATTATACTAAGTTGGCAATGGGCTCAAACATGATCCCATAAGATATGATTAGGTTCTAGCAAACCGTCATACCTACCCAAATAGTATAACTAGATACAAGTTCGCATTCCTTTAGAATATGTCACAATCCCTTTGTCCACGATGTCATTGAACACAAGTCATGGTCAAACAGTCAACTTATCTTGTTCAATACTTTCTCGATTCCGAATATGTTGATAATCCAAATGACATTGATCCAATCAATTCATTTGAGTCCGGCCGAACATTTCATCAACATCATTCCTTCGAAGGGCCCAAGCTTGACATCTCTCCGAAGAGGGACAAATCCATTTAGCTTATTATTCTTCCCAACGGGAATCCGATTATGCCAATCATACCCTTTGTAACTACCGTGTTAAGGTAGCGTTTGAATATGTCAAACACAATGTTCATCAAGTGGAAGACTATAATAACTTCATGTCTAAGGATTCAAATGACATAACTAATATGAGATATATGTTCGACATAGACCATGACATAAATCTCATAGAGCTGGTCATGTCCAGTACCTTGTTCCAAACAAGTACCCATAAATCTAACATGATCATCCCATGATCATTTATCCTTTATACTAGTACTTAACAAGTACTAGGGACGGAGATTATTATAAGTAAACATGAACGACAATAATAATCAAAACATCTCTTTATTGATATGAAATAAATGATAACAATTACAACGTTTATTAAACGTGCCTAGGGCACCACTACCAACAATCTCCCACTTGCCCTAGGCCCAATCTCCCATGTATCTAATACCCATGGACCTAACATGACCATCATGTTTAGCTTGTGGAAGTCCCTTTGTTAGCGGGTTCGCATCATTGTCATCAGTAGGTACTCTGCATATATTTACGTCTCCCCTATCAACGATCTCTCGAATGATATGAAAACGCCTAAGTATGTGTTTGGATTTTTGATGTGCTCTTGGTTCCTTTGCTTGAGCAACAGCACCATTATTATCGCAATAAAGGTCTATTGGATTAGCAATACTAGGAACCACTTCAAGTTCAGTTATGAACTTCTTAATCCAAACAGCTTCCTTTGCAGCATCCGATGCAGCAATATACTCAGCTTCTGTTGTAGAATCAGCGGTTGTACTTTGCTTGGAACTCTTCCAGCTTACAGCTCCACCATTTAACATAAACACAAAACCCGATTGCGATCGGCTATCATCTTTGTCGGTTTGGAAGCTTGCATCCGTGTAAGCATTTACAACGAGATCATCTTCCATTCCTCCATAGACTAAAAACGAGTCTTTAGTTCTTCTCAAGTACTTAAGAATCGTTTTTACAGCTATCCAGTGATTTTCGCCAGGGTCAGATTGATATCTACTTGTCATGCTCAAAGCATAAGATACATCCGGCCTAGTACAAATCATGGCATACATGATGGACCCAATTGCCGAAGCATATGGAACATCATTCATTTTCTCACGCTCATCGTTTGTCTTAGGACATTGAGTCTTGCTTAGAGAAACTCCATGTAACACGGGCAAGGTGCCTCTCTTAGAATTTTCCATACGGAATCTTCTAATGACCTTGTCAATGTATGTACTTTGGCTTAAACCAAGTAGCTTCCTTGATCTATCTCTATAGATCTTAATGCCAAGTATATATGCGGCTTCACCCATATCTTTCATTGCAAAACACTTTCCTAACCAAGTCTTCACAGACTGAAGTGTAGGAATGTCGTTTCCAATGAGCAATATGTCATCCACATATAAAATAAGGAATAGCACTATGCTCCCACTAATCTTCTTGTATACACAAGGCTCATCTTCGTTCTTGATAAAACCAAACACTTGGACCGATTCATCAAAACGGAGATTCCAACTCCTAGAAGCTTGCTTTAATCCATAGATGGATCTCTGCAATTTACATACTTTAGAATTTTGTTCAAAACCTTCTGGTTGTGTCATATACACATCCTCTTGGAGTTTTCCATTTAGGAAAGCGGTTTTGACGTCCATTTGCCATATTTCATAGTCATGATATGCGGCAATGGCAAGCAAAATTCTTATAGACTTAATCATTGCTACGGGTGAAAAGGTCTCATCATAGTCAATACCATGAACTTGCCTATAACCTTTCGCTACAAGCCTAGCTTTGTAAGTATGCACCTTCCCATCCATGGCAGTCTTCTTCTTGAAGACCCATTTGCATCCTATGGTTTTTACACCTTCGGGCGCATCAATCAAATTCCAAACTTGATTGTCTTGCATGGATTGCAATTCGGATTCCATGGCTCCAAGCCACTTGTCCGAATCAGGAGAAGACATCGCCTCTTGGTAGGTTGACGGTTCATCATTCTCAATGATTTCTACCTCATTACTATCCGTTACGAGAAATCAATATCTCTCGGGCTCGGATCGTAACCTACTAGATCTGCGAGTTGCTTGTGTATTCTGAACAGTTTCCACAACTCCTTGTGGTTCTTGTTCTTGTTCCACTATTGGTTCAATGTTATTTTCTGGGTCTCGAATTTCTTCAAGATTTATTTTACTCCCACTGATTTCTTTGGAGAGAAACTCTTTCTCTAGAAAGATACCAGTTCGGGCAACAAACACTTTGTTGTCTTCACGGTTGTAAAAGTAATATCCTCTAGTTTCCTTAGGATATCCCACGAAAATACATTTATCAGATTTGTGTGCAAGTTTGTCTGAGACGAGTCTTTTGACAAAGCTTCGCAACCCCAAATCTTCATGAAAGACAGACAAGGCTTCTTTCCGCTCCACATCTCATATGGAGTCTTTTGAACCGATTTAGTTGGAACACGATTTAGTGTGAAAGCAGCGGTTTCTAGGGCGTAACCCCAAAAGGATATTGGAAGATCAACTTGACTCATCATTGATCGAACCATGTCTAACAAAGTCCGATTCCTCCTCTCGGACACACCATTCCATTGTGGTGTTCCAGGTGCAGTCAATTGTGAAACTATTCCACAATTCTTTAGATGATCATCAAATTCTTGACTTAAGTATTCTCCACCTCGATCTGATCGAAGTGCTTTTATACTTTTGCCAAGTTGTTTTTCTACTTCATTTTGAAATATTCTAAATATCTCAAACGCTTCACTCTTATGTTTCATTAGGTAAACATACCCAAATCTACTATAATCATCAGTGAAGGTTATGAAGTATTGAAATCCTCCCCTTGCATTGCTACTTAATGGTCCGCATACATCGGAATGTATCAACCCCAATAAGTCGCTTGCCCTTTCACCCAACTTGGAAAAAGGTGTCTTAGTCATTTTTCCAAGAAGACACGACTCACAAGTGTCATATGACTCGAGGTCACATAAACCTAAAAGTCCGTCCCCATGGAGTTTTGAGATACGCTTCTCATTAATATGACCAAGACGGCAATGCCATAAATAGGTATGATTTACATCATTAGGTTTAGATTTCTTATTTACATGATAGACATTGTCATTATTTTCATTCTTGACATCCAAGATATAAAGGCCATTAAATGAACTAGCAATACCATAAAGCACATCATTTAAATAAATAGAAAATTTCTTATTCTCAATAAGAAACTTAAAACCTTCATTATCCAAACAAGAAATTGAAATAATATTTCTACTTAAATCCGGAACATAATAACAATTGTTCAAAACAAGAATTAATCCGGAAGGTAAAGTGACTTCATAAGTCCCTACGGCTAATGCAGCAACTCTTGCTCCATTTCCCACGCGTAGATCTACTTCACCTTCTTTAAGCAGTCTCCTATTCTTTAGTCCCTGCACATTTAGACAAATGTGAGAACCACATCCGGTATCCAATACCCAAGAATCAGTGGTAGAAAGGAGAATATCTATCATATAGATACCTGAAGTCGACGCAGCCTTGCTGCCCTTCTTCTTCTTTTGCTCTTCCAAGAAAGCCTTGCAATTACGTTTCCAATGACCAATTTCTTGACAATGGAAACAAATTGCATCCTTTTGTGTATCGGGTTTTGCCTCAGAAGCCTTGGCAACCTTTGCCTTGCTTATCTTGGGTTTGACAACTTTTGCCTTACCCTTTCCTTTGGCACTAGGCTTCTTCCCATCATGAACCAAGAGCACGGGAGAACCTTTCTCCACAATTTTCATCTCTGCAGTTTTGAGCATCCCATGCAACTCAGAGAGATTCTTATCCATTCCATGCATGTTATAATTCATCACAAACTGATTATAACTTTTAGGCAATGAATTAAGAATGAGATCCGTGGCTAGCTCCAATGGGATTGGATAGCCAAGTTTCTCAAGGTGCTCTACATAACCTTTCATTTTAAGAAAGTGAGGACTCACTTGTTGCCCTTCATTCATTTTACTAGTAGTGAATGCAACAATGGTCTTGTACCTCTCTTGCCTAGCTTGCTCTTGAAACATGGTTCTCAACTCCACGCCTATCTCATAGGCTTCCAAATGTTCCAAACTTTGTTGGAGTTTTGAACACATAGCAGCAAGCATGAGACAACTTACATCTCTAGAATCATTACGATGTTTCTTGTAATTGTCTCTTTCTACCCTAGGGGCAGTAGGCAGTGGTTCAGCAGGGAGAGGCCCATCGAGAATGTACAACTTATCTTCTTGCCTAAGAACGATTCTTATGCTACGGATCCAATCCATAAAGTTCGTACCATTCTCTTCGAGCTTATCCTTCTCAAGGATCGATCGCAACGACATTGATTGAGTGTTATTAGTCATTATCTACAAATATGCAAAATTTCTAAAATTTAATAAGTACCGGTTTTCATTAAAGAGATAAACAATGTATTTTTCAAACAAATACTCCCACTAAATTATATAACCTTCTTATACATCCAATGTATAATATAATTTAATTGGGTTAAGATCCAACTTTAATTTAACTTTTGAGTCCACGGAGGCGGACCGCTCAAAAACTAAATTAATTAGGTAGACAATCATGTCAATCATATCCCATATGATTCTTAGATCCTTTTATGAGATTCTTTGAGAAATCCAATTTCAAAAAGCATGTTTAATCTCATCTTTTGCCTAGGCCCAAAACTGTTTTGACTCCTAATTAAGTCCGACCATTTTAAACGCATAGGAACCATTCAATTTAACGCACCTTGCGGAGGCAAGCCCACATTAAATTAATGAACCTCATCTTGCTCATATATGAATAAAATCAATGCACTTCGCGGAGGCGAACCCACATCAAAATCACCCATATATAAACAAGTGTTTTAATCATGGCATGGCAAAGAAGGACTTAAAATTTCCTTTGAAGGTTCATCACATATAGCATATAACACATTTATGAGCACATAATATAAACATGTTACACATCAAGTTTAGCCACTAAATTAATCTCTATTAATTTAAGCATGATATTTATGTGTCATTAGTTTCTCTATAATTATGAGAATGAGACTATTTCAACTTTGGTTATTATCTCCAAATCAAGACAACAAGAAGTGCGGTCGAACTAAGCCATTAGGCAACCACAATCCCGCACTAATTCAAGAAACCAAGAAAGTAGTCCATGTGGCCGAAACTAAGCAATAGATGGTCTCGATGAACGTAGGCCAATTGCATTCACAATTCCACATGGATCTCCAATCATTGAATCAAGAACTTTGTTTCTCAATTTTAGCAATTATGAACTCTTCATAATTCTAACTTCGTTTTATCTTTGAAACTTTGATTGCGATCAATTTTGGGAAACACAATCTCGATGAACGCAGATTAGCCATCCAAAACTTGAACCAATCTAGGAATCACAAGACTAAAACAAATAGGAAATTCAAACCCCAAAATCCACACACAAACCAACTACCCAAAACCCATTCCAGATCAACAAGTCTGGACTGGTTCTGTTACTGGTTTTGTCGAATTTATCGAAAATTCCATATTCAGATTTTAACCAAAATCAGAACAAATCTTGACCACCGAGCGCCCGCCTGCAAAGGACCAGGCGCCCGCTTGAATGGCCAGAATAGTATAGAATTTTAAAGTTCGAAAATTTTGTCTCTAAATTATTTTTCCCCTGATTATTAAAACTTTGATCTAATCAAAAAATCAATAATCGATATAATTCATAATCCACCATAATTTTTATTGCGATTGAATCGTGCGATTAAAGTTGGAAAAACAATAAACCACATAAAATCATAAAACACATAAACATCATATAATCCAATATTCATATCATGCTTGGCACATAAACAATCTATATACACACAACATGATCCAAGTATTGAATTAATCAACATGAACGGGGCTCTGATACCACTGTTGGGTTTCCAAGTAACATGCGCAGCGGAATTTAGCAATTAAAATTTTAAGAAACCCAAAGCCATGGATCCGTTCATATGATTAAATCAAATACAACAAGATGAATAAAGGAATAACTAACCCTTGATGGCTATCAAATTTCTCTTGGTCTTTGGTGGAGATTTGAAAACTTGATCACGATCACAAAGCTTGAACACGAACTTTGTAAGATGATAAAATTCACCCTCTAGCGGTATCCACACTTCGAACGAATATCAAAGGAACTTCTTCGATCTTGGTTGCTAGACCAATAATTGTAAAACACGCTTTCACAATTTAATAAAGAACTATATGGAATTTATTTGTGAATTATTTTGTTCCTCAATCAAGGATATCTTAGAACAAAATAAATTCTCTCTCAAACTCTTTGAGACTCACAAAAGCACTAGTAAATATGGTCTGGCCGAATTTGTGTTTTTATACACAATTAAGACCTATTCCAAATAGGTAACTTGTGTCAAAAACCATTCCTAATCGAATTAGGAATCTTACTGTCGGCATACCGGGCGCCCGCCTGGTACCCCCCGAGCGCCCGCTCATTTGGACAGAAAGTCTAATTCTTTTCTAGCTTGTTCAGGCGCCCGCCTGGTGCAACCCAAGCGCCCGCTTGGTTGACCAGGAGGCCCAGAACTTTCCAGAAATTCCTTGGAGGTCCTCCGACCTTAAATACCAATATAGTCCTCTTATTTAAGATTCGTTCTATTGTGTGTGACCCTCTAGGATTATACTAAGTTGGCAATGGGCTCAAACATGATCCCATAAGATATGATTAGGTTCTAGCAAACCGTCATACCTACCCAAATAGTATAACTAGATACAAGTTCACATTCCTTTAGAATATGTCACAATCCCTTTGTCCACGATGTCATTGAACACAAGTCATGGTCAAACAGTCAACTTGTCTTGTTCAATACTTTCTCGATTCCGAATATGTTGATAATCCAAATGACATTGATCCAATCAATTCATTTGAGTCCGGCCGAACATTTCATCAACATCATTCCTTCGAGGGGCCCAAGCTTGACATCTCTCCGAAGAGGGACAAATCCATTTAGCTTATTATTCTTCCCAACGGGAATCCGATTATGCCAATCATACCATTTATAACTACCGTGTTAAGGTAGCGTTTGAATATATCAAACACAATGTTCATCAAGTGGAAGACTATAATAACTTCATGTCTAAGGATTCAAATGACATAACTAATATGAGATATATGTTCGACATAGACCATGACATAAATCTCATAGAGCGGGTCATGTCCAGTACCTTGTTCCAAACAAGTACCCATAAATCTAACATGATCATCCCATGATCATTTAGCCTTTATACTAGTGCTTAACAAGTACTAGGTACGGAGATTATTATAAGTAAACATGAACGACAATAATAATCAAAACATCTCTTTATTGATATGAAATAAATGATAACAATTACAACGTTTATTAAACGTGCCTAGGGCACCACTACCAACAAGTCAAACTCCAGCTTTCGTTTCAACGAAGGAGCAGCGGTTTCACCCATCATGGGGTCTATCCCAGCTTTTCTCATTTCAGCCCTTTCTCTCAACTCCTTTGCAAATGGGCCTTTACTGGGTGAGTGATCCTTCTTGTCATGAGCTTCAGTGAAGTCCACTGCACCAGGTGGCCTTGATTGCCAGTGCTCCACAAAATCATATTTCTTTACCAACCTTCTCTTCTTCTTCTTCAGCGGTTGAACCTCAAGATTTTCATCATCTTGCTCAGGTTTATCTTGAACTGCCTCAGACACATCAGTCTGCTCAGGCAATACTGTAGCCTCAAACTCATCAGTTTGCTCAGGCTGAACCGCACTTGTAGATACCTCGGCTTGTTCAACTGGAACCGCAGCCTCAGACACTTCAGTCTGCTCAGGCTCGGTTTGAGAGGATGGTTTAAGGTTGGGAAGGGTAGAAAAGATTAGCTGCAACTGTTCTTCAGTGAATTGAACAGTTGGCAGTTTGAGAGGGGATTTTGGAGGTGAGATTGGTTTCGGTTCAGAGGTGGAGGCTTTGAGTTTTCTCAACAGATTCACATCTTGTGCAAAGTTCATTGATTTTTCAACATTTGGCTTGATTAGGGAAAGGGGTTTTATCTGAGGTTTAGAAGAGATAGGAGGAGTTGGTTTAGTGAAAGGAATTGGTTTAGAGTAAGGTGGAAGCAGTTCAGAAGAGGGATTGGATAGAATGAGGAAGGATTTTGGTAAGGACGGTTTTGGAGGAAGAATGGATGAGGGTTTGGAAGTTTCAGATACTTTGGCTTTCTTCTTTCTTGGAGCCGCGGTTTCCCTGGGTTGAGCCGCAGGGATTGCAGGCTCCCCCTCAACCGTAGACTCCCTCTCAAACGGAGCCTCAGTTCCATCCAGGCTAACTCCTAGCCTATTCAAAGTGGCAGTTTGAGCAGCTTCTCTAGCTCTAGTAGCAGCGGCTTGATCTGCTATGGCACCGGCATAAGGTTTTCCTGACTTATTTAGCCGAGCCTCAGGAAAGGGTCCTCTCTTTTCTTCAGGCATAGGATCAGCATTCCATACTGCTTGTGCAAACCGCCATCCAAACGCGGTTCTGAAAGCATCAAGCTTAGAAGCACCAAACAAGGTCTTCTCATTCGGTTGCACCCACTCAGCTTCATTGGCCACAGAAGCCTTAAAGATCACAGAGTCCTGATGAAGGAACTTAGTTAAGAGTCTGCAGTGAGTTCTGATCTTTGTTTTACCAGCGGCTTTGGCAGAAGTGTGGCGGCTGAGGGCATTGATCATTTCTTGCAGGATGATCCTTGGCCAGTGCAGCTTCTTCCCTTTGTAGATAGCCACGCAGTAGTTGTACTGCTCAGAAGTGAAGTTATTGTGATTGCCATTCTTGCACATCACTCCAGTGTCTACTAAATCACACAACATCACCATTACTTCTCCAAACTCCTTCTTAGGGGTGGACTTAGTGTTGAAGGCAGAGACTCCCAAGAGCTCCTCAGTAGTTCGGCTGACTAACTCTGGTTTGATAGAAAGGATTCTAGAATTTTCCAGTCCAGCCAAGATAGCAACCTTTGAAGCAGATAGAACTACATCCTTTGTCCTGACAGTGGACTTGATGGCATTTTCAGTCTTCACTTCCCCAGACTCTAAGTCTCTGATCTCTTCTCCTTTACCATTCAAAAGGGGTACCTCACAGACAATCCCATTGTCAAAGAATTCTGCACAAAGCCTTTTGTCAAACTTCGGTTCATCCAACTGGAATAGTGGCAGCAGTTTTGACGATTCCAGTAGGGCAAGCAGTTTTCTTCCAACTGCATCGGCTTCAAATTCGGCTTTGATGATCTGAGATCCAGGTACAAAGTTGGATTCATCCTAAAAAATGATCAAAGTTAGTAAGAATTTGGTGCAAGCAGTTTGAATAAACCAAGCATTCAAACTGCTACAAGGAATCCTAACAATGAAATAAGGGGTTGAAGAAAAACAGGAGTAAAATGGTAAACACCCAAGACTAGACATGGAAAGAATTTAAAAAAGCATTTGAATGCATGAAGAACATGATGAACATGGGATAAACATGCAAAACAAAAACTTAACCAAATTAAGAAAGAAGTATACCAAAAGACTCGAAAAATGCAGATACTAACAAAGTTCTAAACTAACAAGTTCAAATAATAAACTCAGAACACAGTATCAAAATAAATACGAAAGAACACCCGAAAAACCCAAAAATCAAAATTGTTCAAAAATTGAACAAAAGACATGAAATAAACATCAAACCCAGCATATATGAACATATATGATCATAATCAACCAAAAAATTGAAAGAAAAAGCAAGTAAAGATATGAGAAGATGAACAAGCTTTTTCGAACAACAATGGCGGAAAAATATGAAATGCTAGAGTGAAGGGTTCAAGAAATCATACCATATCACCTTTGGATGTTTTAGATGTAGATGGAGCAGAAGGATCAGATGATTTCTTAGGTGCCATTTTAAATTTCAAAGAAGTATAAGAAATATTGGAGGTTGAGAGCAGAGTGCAGAAGAGAGAGAGAGAGAGAGAGAGAGAGAGAGAGAGAGTATACGCAAATGAGGAAGAAGGTAAAAAGATAAAAAGAAATAAATTTTGTCTTTTATACTCAATTAACTGTTTCTCGGGTAATGGAACGACGAGAACGGCGCACAATTATCTCCAGATGGCGTCCCACGTCACATAGAATTTAATGCGGCAGAGAAAATTGCAAAAGGGTCCTTATAATTGATATGACATAAAGTAGGGACTAAAATGCAATTTCATACCTGAGCAGTTTGATTGAGCAAACTGACTTACCTTACGTCTTCAGCGGTTTTCATGAAACTGATGTCTCTCTAATCTGATGACGGTTTATATGTTTAAACCGAATGACTTTTCTTTCTTGTCGGTTTTGAAAGAACCGATTACATTCATTTGACTCGTCAGTTTGATGGAGAATCTTGTACCGAACCATTTATTGATGCGGTTTCAATGATGACAGAACCGCACATTAGATGACTTTTCTAAGCATAGCCAAAACACTTAAACAAAAGATATTAATAACAATACATATAGATATGATATCTTAAGTTAGTTCTAACATACCCATTTCTCCTCGTAAATGATAGAACCTGGAATTTTCAAGCGGTTTAGTGAGGATATCGGCAATTTGATCATCTGTTCCCACCTTTGCTAGAAAAATGTTTTTCTTTTCAACATGGTCTTTGAGGAAATGATATCTTATGTCGATGTGTTTGGTTTTTGAGTGCTGAACTGGATTGTTGGAGATGGATATTGCAGCAGTGCTATCACAGTAGATAGGACAGTTTTGTTCAAATATCCCGTAGTCCTCTAACTGTTGTTTCATCCAGAGAATTTGAGAGCAACAGCTTCCAACCGCTATATATTCAGCTTCAGCGGTTGAGACTGAAACTGACGCTTGTTTCTTGCTGGACCATGACACAAGCCGCGTTCCAAGGAACTGACAAGTACCACTTGTGCTCTTTCTGCTTATCTTACATGCTGCAAAGTCAGCATCTGAATAACCTAATAGATCAAATGAAGATTCTTTGGAGTACCAAAGTCTAAGGTTAACAGATCCACATAAATATCTAATAATACGTTTAACAGCAATAAGATGAGATTCTCTAGGGTCAGCTTGAAATCTAGCACAAACACAAACACTAAACATGATATCTGGCCTACTAGCAGTTAAGTAAAGTAGAGAGCCAATCATACCTCGGTAGAGAGTTTGATCAACTTTCTTACCATGTTCATCTCGATCCAAACTGCAGGCCTTAGGCATTGGGGTATCAACTGGTTTAGCAGTTTCAAGCCCGAACTTCTTTATCAAATCTTTAGTGTATTTGGCTTGGTTGATAAAGATCCCATCATGGCATTGCTTGACTTGGAGTCCAAGAAAGAATGTCAATTCTCCCATCATACTCATTTCAAATTTACTCTTCATTAGCTTCTCAAACTTAACACACATAGTTTCATTAGTAGAACCAAAAATAATATCATCAACATATATTTGAACTAATAATGAATGACTTTTGTGTTTAGCTATAAATAGAGTTGTATCAATTTTACCTCGAGAGAAGCCTTGTTCAATAAGAAATTTAAATAGAGTGTCATACCATGCTCTTGGAGCTTGTTTGAGTCCATACAATGCTTTCTTGGCTTGAAGACATGATTTGGAAGTTTGTTGTCTTCAAATACTGGTGGTTGAGCTACATAAACTTCTTCTTGTAGTTCACCATTCAGAAATGCACTCTTCACATCCATTTGATATAACTTGAATTTCTTGAAGGATGCATAGGCCAGGAACAATCTTATGGCTTCAAGTCTGGCAACAGGGGCAAAAGTCTCATCATAGTCTATGCCTTCTTCTTGCCTATAGCCTTGAGCAACCAACCTAGCTTTGTTTCTTGTTATTGTACCATTCTCATCTATCTTGTTTCTGTACACCCATTTTGTTCCAATTACTGTATGATCACTGGGCCTTGGAACTAGAGTCCAAACTTTGCATCTTTCAAACTGATTGAGCTCTTCTTGCATTGCAATTACCCAACTTGGATCACTTAGAGCTTCATCTACCTTCTTTGGTTCCATCTGAGATAACAGAGCAGTTTAGAACAAACTGTGATTATCTCTGTGAGTCAAACTCCCTCTGGTTTGGACACCAGTACTGATAGGACCAATAACGTTGGCAGTTGGATGGTCTCTATGCTCATTAATTTCAGGAGGAAGGTTGTCTTGAACCACTATTTCTTGAAGATTTTCCAGAGGAGGATCATCCTGATAATCATTGAAGTCTTCATTGAAGGTTAGATTTGGAACTAGTTCAACAGTTTGAATGGGGTCAGAAGACATCGGTTCAACAGTTACACCATCAGCGATTTGAGTAGGTGCGGCTGAAGAACTGGATGTGGCGGTTTGAGTAGGATGGTTGTCAGTTGCTCTATGTCTAGTGCCTGTCTCAAAATCACTAAAATCATTAGCAACATTTGGAGCCATATGTGGCTCAAGGAGAGCATGTTCATCAAATGTAACATGGACTGACTCTACAATTTTTAAAGATGTCTTATTGAAACAACGAAAAGCTTTTGGCTACAAAACAGAGGTCAGCAATAGAAACAATATTGCTTAAATCAATTATATAAACATCACCTGTTCTGTTGCCAGTCAGTAGAGTGACTCCAGAGGAAGCATCTTTGATATAACAGCTAGTTGATGTGAAGATGCAGTTCATTCCTTTGTCACAAAACTGAGATATGGAGAGAAGGTTGTGCTTGAGTCCTTCTACTAGTGACACATTTTCAATAGACATTTTTCCTCGTTTGATTGCTCCATATCCTACTGTTTCTCCTTTCTTATTGTTACCAAACACTACTGGGGGACCTTTCATTTGGATGAAAATGCAGAGTAGATCTGAATCTCCAGTCATGTGTCGCGAGCATCCACTATCCAAATACCAGAGATCCTTCTTCTTCTTAGCGGTTCCAGCCATAAAACATGAAATCTGAAAAATAAACATGAAAGGTTTTGGTCCCCCTTATTCCTTAGGTCCTAGGGTTAGCAGCTTTTTGGGACCCACACTTGTTTGACCTTAGGATTTTTACGTCCCTTGGCATTGGGTGTGAATCTTAAAAGACAATGACCAGCACTATGACCAAAGTCGGCACAGATAGAACAATTAATTAAGCCAGGTTGTGGTTGAGGTTTTACAAATCCATTACTGACCTTCGGTTTATCATGTTTTACTGGGTCAGCGGTTTTGGCTTTAACAAAGTTAACCTTCTTGAGTTCCACCTTTCTCTTAGGTGCGGCTTTAGGAAATATAACAGGATATTCCTTAAACCGACTAGGAGCGGTTTCATCACTCAATACTTCCTTGGTTGCCTCAGCTGCTGTGGATTTCTCTTTCCACTTTGGATCTCTCCCAGTCTGGTTTTTAGGATACTCATAGAAATAATTTTGCTTTTTAATTTCTTGTGTTGAGCCCTTTTTACCAGCATGATTCACCTTAGGAATTTCTTTGGTTTGTTCAGTTGGTTTCACACCACCTTCAGCACATAGACAAGGACACTTACACCCATCATCAGTTTTAAATCCCAATCCACTTTTCTCCTTAGAGAGAATTTGTGAATTAACGATTTGTTCCATGGTGACACCAGACTTAGTCCACACATCGGTCACTTTTTGAAGTTCATCCCTTTGTGCAGTAAGATCATGGATTCGGGTGTTAAGTACCTCGGTTTTGTCCTTAAGGTAGCGGTTTTCTTCCACAACAGAAGCTATCCTAACAATTTGGAGCTTGAGTTTTTCAATCTCCTCCTTATGGGACTTGCACTCTTTTTGGGAATATTCAAGTTCTGCATCCATTAATTTATATGCCTTTTTAAGCACAGTGTGTTGTTGACAAATGACATTAGCACGTTCAAGTACCTGGTCATCATGGCTTTGTTCGGTTTGATCCTCAGGAGAGTAGTTTGGTGAAGTAGGAGTTTTGCCTTGTTTAGCTTCAGGAGTTTTTGGTGAAACTGACTTCATTTGATGGAGTGGCAGTGGAAGGCTTTCGTCAATTCAACCTTTTCTTCAAATCCCATTAGGCAAAGATTTGCAACTCCTTCATCTTCATCACTATCATCTGTATCAGAACCCATCCATGTTAATGGTTGTTCTCCTTGTTCAGCAACCATTCCTCTTCTCTTGAAAAACTTTTTGTTGAACGGTTTCTTGGCAGGAGCGGCTTCATAGCGCGGCTTGGGACAACTGGAGGCAAAATGACCTGGTTGTCTGCAGTTGTAACAAACAAGATCATCCCTTTTCTTAGCATCAGCTGCTTTGTTGAATCTGGTTGGAGGGACAAACTTTGCAGGGCCGCCTGACTGAGATTGAGCTCTGTTCTTTCTGAACTTGGTGTAGTTTTTCACATAGAGAGCAAACTCGTCATCATCCATGTCATCAAAGTCAACTTGAGTAGAACTGGATGCTACACTTTGGGAATTTTGAGATGGAGTGTAGGATTGATGAGATTGCTGAGGTTGAGAATAGGGTTGATGATGTTGAGGGTAAGGTTGATGAGGCGGTTGGTAATACTCTGGAGGTGCGGTTTGAGAAATATATCTTGGAATATTTGGATCAAAAGAAGCGGTTTGTAAATGAGTATTGGATGCGGTTTGATGGTGATCTGGATTGTAAACTGGAGATGTGGCATTGTTGAAAGCGGCAAGAGAAAGAGACTTGAATCTGTTTTCGGTTTCATGAGCTTCCTCAAGCTTGAATTCAAATACCCTTAGCATGGCATAAAGATGACGAAGATCAAAGTACCTATTTAGTCCCCGACCTATTGATCTTTTTACGAGTTGGTCACCGACTCTTTTAAGTGTTCGTTTACGTCCCTAACGTAAGTATTGCATTTACCATGTCGTCCTTCCGTCTCCTTTTCGTCCAAACTACCGTTAAATGTGCTATGTGGCATGCTGACATCATTATAAATGCTGAGTTGGCACTAGACATGGTCAAACAATTGTTAATGTGAAACTAAAAGGGAGTGCAAATGTAAATAGTTGAACAAGAGACCACAAATTGTTATTTAAAATATAAAGGGGTTGTATATCAAAACTTAAAAGTAGAATTTTATAATTATATTTTTTGTATAAACATGTATACACACATTGGTGTCAATTTAATGATCACAATAAAATTATAAAATTGTTATTAATAAATCACTTAATGATTTATTAATTACAAATTTTAGAATTTCACTAGAATGATTAGATTGTCATGGTTAGTCAAAGTTCATTTTTGTTAACCATAAAAAGTCAAAATGAGACTATCTTTCTGGGACAGAGGGAGTATCAATTAACAACAACACCCCTCATCCTTTTTATGCTTTATTTTTTTACAAATTCCGCCCCTCCCCTTTCACTTCCCATAAAAAAAAAAAAAAAAAAAAAAAAAAAAAAACTAGTCATCAATCATCATCTTCCCTCAGCCGCACCCCTGCCCTTTACCTTCCACCAGCTTCTCCTCCGGCAACGGCCGCTCCTTCCTTCCGGGTCGATTCTCCCTGTCTCGTCAAAACCCACGCCAACCCTCACTCTCCCATGGCTGCCACACTTCTTCTTCTTCTTCGTCAACAACCACCGAAGCTCAAGAAATCATGCACGAAGTCCATGAGGGCGAGTGTGGACCCCACATGAATGAGATTATGTTAGCCAAGAAGATACTCCGTATTGGCTACTATTGGACTACAATATATATCTATGTTCACCCAAAGTTTCATGTTCATATCTTTCCATTTGAGTGAGTTTTGATAAGTGTTTTCATGCCATGTGTGGACAGGCCCGGTTTTTAAGGTGTGCAACCAGCCCAATAGCATAGGGCCCAATAATTTTTAGGGCCCCAAATTCGTTTCTGTTAAGTGTATATATATTTAACTGCTGAAAAGTGTAGAGAAAACGGAAGTGGCTTGGCGGATAGGGTGTCTGTTTTCTACACTATATATGCAGGTTCGAATCCTTGGGAGAGCACTGATGGTTTTTTTTGTCTAGCCTCTCCTTAAGGAATCTTTTAGCTTACTTTGGTTTTCTTATATTTTACTTCTTGGGAAAACTTTTTGGCTTTCCCTCTCACTTATTTAGTTTAAGATTTCATTCTATTTTCTAAATTTTAATTTGAAGTTTTTTTTTAATAATTTTTTTTCAATGGGTTATTTTTTTACTTCAATATTATTGCCTCCTCTCCTTAAAGAATCTTTTAGCTTACTTTGGTTTTCTTATATTTTACTTCTTGGGAAAACTTTTTGGCTTTTCCTCTCACTTATTTAGTTTAAGATTTCATTCTATTTTCTAAATTTTAATTTGAAGTTTTTTTTAATAATTTTTTTCAATGGGTTATTTTTTTACTTCAATATTATTGCCTGCATTTCTATAATTGTTTTTAAATATTAAGGGCCCACTTTCATATTTAGCTCAGGGCCCCTGTGATTATTGAGACGGGCCTGTGTGTGGATTTCCAGTAGACTGTCCAAGGTGTACCTTTCTTCCTTGTTGCTTTTCTTATGCATAGAAAACGTGGCTTTTGGTCTTAGACCACAAAATAGATTTTGTTCTACACAGAACAAGGAAGATGAGAATGTAAATATCATATTTTTATCCTGAGTGGAAGAGGTTATTTCCATTTTTTGTTTCAACTCTCTGTTCTCAGATTAGCATGCTTCCTGTTTTGACCTAAAAATGTCAGAGGTGTTTTTAGAGACTTAAACTTGTTTTTTGGCCTTGAAACTCTCCATATATAAACTTTGAGATGTTAGGAACAACTTTCATGTTTAGTCTTTTCCGTGATTCCTTTGTTTTCATGATGCAAAAAGTGGATACTTTATGAGTATATGAAAATCTGTCAGACTGGGCTGTGGAAAGTATCATCTTACATGCCTTATTTGGACACCATAAATTACTACTAAAATCATATGAAAAATCATGGTATATGTTTAATGTGTTAGGAAGTTTTCTTGACCTTTTATTTTTAGATTGAGTGAGTACAAGAACAGGTACACAAAGAAGAATGGACAGCAGTCCCTAAAAATGCTTGGGGACGGACTTTTGGACATTTATTTGTTTTGGGATTTGTTTCCCTTTTGTACACCATGTAACGCCCGTCCTAATTCTTGTTAAATTCTTGCCTTGCATATTTATATGATATTTTATTTGAGTTAATTATTTAACTAATTGAGCAAGTTTAGGTCCTAAGTGTTCAAATCTGAAACATTAGGGTCATTTGTGAAAATTAAAGTTTAGGGGCTAAGATTCTCAAATTGAAACTTTAAGGGGCCTTTTTGTCAAATTTGAAACTTGGAGGGCTTAGTTGCAATTTTTGAAAGTGCATAAGGATAAAAACTTGTTTGCCTGGGAATGTTCTCATCACTTTCCCAATTCTCTCTGTACGTTCTCTGTCTCAGAAGATAGGTTAGGGTTTTACCCTATTCTCGACTCCTCTCGCTTAATTATGCATCTGTTCGAAAATCCGATTTCGCATAAATGATCAGGGCGGTGAGTAGAGTATTTCCTGCCGAACAGAAATTAGTTTGGGTGAATTTGATTTCGGAGTAGGTAAGTCACTAGCTCCCCCCCCTTGCTTGTAATAACATGCCTATGTGTTATTCTTGATACTTGTGCTTGTTAATTTCGTGATTTGGTTGAATTTTGTGATACTTGTAAATTTGGAACGAAAGGAGTATTAGTATGAATTACAAAGCATGAAATTGACTTGAAAGACATGTTTAGGCATGTTAAAATGTTCCTCGTGAGTGTTAGAAAATTTATACTCCTACTCGTGAGACGGCAAAATATTAACTTGATTTAAATGTTATTAGAAAAATTGTACCATTATTTGTGGTACGGGGAAATGAATGAAAGTATCCCTAAATGTTTATATTAGTATATTAGAAAATTATACTTATACTTTTGGGACGGTGAAATATTTAAATGGAATAAAAGAAAATTATCCTATTATTTGTGGGACGGTAAAAGAAATGTTTTGAACTTGTTTGTATGTCAAGTACTCCTAGGTAGTGTATAAGTGTTAGTAAAAGTATACTCCTACGCTTGGGACGGACAATTGTAAACCTGGGAAAGAATTGAGCATTTGCTGAAATCGCCTAGTGTGCGACCGCACAAAACTTATTGGGCGACCGCCCATCTTTCTGGAATGTTTTTCAAAGGATTCACCTGCTAGTGTGCGGCTGCCCGGTCCATTTTGAGCGCCCGCCCGGGTGCCCTAAAAAGTTTGTTTAAAGTTTGTATAAGTTGGAATTAACCCTAGTTAAGGTATATAGCCTTAATATAAGATGTCCTAGCAAGTGTTGTGACACCTTAGGGGCATCAGAACTTGGTCTTTAACATGATTACTCATTAAATTAAAATGAGAACTTAAATATCAAAGTAAGAACTCTTTTAATTGTCTTGAAAGTGCTAAGAACAAGCACTAATGTGTTATATGTGTCTTGATTCCAATGTTTGTGTACCTTAGGGGCACTAGAACAATGTCTTGAGCTTGAACATCCAAAATATAGGATTAAGAACATATAAGTATGAGATGTATAACTCATCTACTTAGCTTGAACTTGAAGTATAAGACAATAAAATCTTGTACATGACTTGAATATCCAAAGATTGGAATAATAACTTGAAGTATAAGACAATTAAATCTTGTACATGACTTGAATATCCAAAGATTAGAATAATAACTTGAGTATAAGATAATTAATTCTTGTACATGTCTTGAACATCCAAAGAATTGGATTATGAACTTGAATGTAAGATGATAAAATCTTGTACATGACTTGAAACCAATACATGTGTATGGTAATGAATTTGAAAGTGCTATGAACAAGCACTAACGTGTTAGAACTATCCTTGGTGTGTATGTGCAAATCTTGCACATAATTACTTGATAGAATGTGGCTTGTTGACTACTTGATACTTGGTATTAATAACCAAAGACTTAGAATATGGAACTAGATAGAGAATGAACAACTCTAAGACATACTTGAATCTAATACGTGTGTATTAAAAGTGCTATGAACAAGCACTAATGTGCTAGTACTTGGTTTTAATCGTGCATATACCCAATGAAGTATATAAAGTATAAATAAGACATCTTGTTCTTGAGTTGAGTTCCTAAAGAATGAGGGACTAGTGTAATACGGAGATAATTCATATAACTATGAATCCTACGATTTAAGTCAACAAGAATGATTATAGAACACAATATGTGTTGGAAAATGTATTCGATGATTAGCGATAAATATACGCGAGATATGATTATAACTAGGTACAATACGACCTATTCGACTACGTGCTTAGAGTCTAAGATGTTGGGCTCTACTTGAAAGTAAGGGTATCGTGATAGACACATTAGTGTGTTAAAGGTTATATGACTATGTACATGTAAATATGGCATATGACAAAGTGACATAGAATGATGTACCCTACTACTTGTTTGGGGTCTGTTACTAATAGACTCTAACTTGGATTGATTGTGTTACGTGTACTGGTATTTGGTGAGCATGATTACATGGTTCATGAAGGACTAGTCCACTACTTTTGGACTTAGTTCTATTCTTGTTAGTTTTGGTGAGCACATAATTACATGGTTCATGAAGAGCTAGTCCACTACTTTTGGACTTAGTTCTATACTCTCGTAGTTCAAGTAAATACCTACTTGTGCATTCTTGTGTGAGTCCAGCTGGTCACCTTGCTTGCTCAGAGATGTATAGGTTCACGCTTATCATGAGGCTAGGGCCAAAGTGATAATCGGGTGCCTATGTATCTGCGCTTGACCCCTTACTACAGGCCATAGTAAAGGCATAGCTTCCTTTATTAGAGAAATACGCCTGATAAAAGTGAATGCTAAACTCGTGAATACCTCGTGAATCTTGTTCTTGTTAGTGACACTGGTTACCGGGTCCTCTTGTGTACTGCACAGCAGCAACTTGATTGATTGTGATTTGTCAACTGCAATAAGCAATGACAACAATGGTTTACTTGGGAGGAATAAGGTTGGAATATCCTTTGTAACGTGTTAGTTTAGCCTTATGTGCTAGTTACTTGATGAGTTGGCTTAGCCTCTCATATACTTGTTACTTGATGACATCTTGAGCATGATTACTTGATAATCTTCTTGATTTGCATGATTACATGATAACATGCTATGTACTTCTATCTAGTAACTTACTGAGATTTATCTCACCCCGTTCCTTGTTTATTTGTTTCCCCCCCCCAGGAAAGCAAGTGGTAATACGTTGTGAGGCTCGACTTAGCAGGGGCCTACTTGGCAGGTTGTTCTTGTTGGGGATTGTTATCATTTCCAGTCTTGGTGAGGACGATTTGGTATCAGTTGTTTAGACTCAGTATATTGGGTAGACTTGTATAGTTCTTGTAGTGCCAACTTATGTGCTAGGCATGTTTTCCGCTGTGTATAACCACTTTTGGTTTAAATTTCTTGGTATAGAATTCGTTGTGAGCTATCTTAGCTCGTTCATCTTGAGTATATATATATGATGTCAGTTTGATATAAGCAGATGTCTATCAGTTTCTCGTTTCTTGTTAGTCACGCGCACCAGGTTCGAGATTCTATTAAGGAATCCCAGGACTTGGGGGCTTGTCAGGTTGGTATCAGAGCTATGGTTTAGCTCTAAGCCTGGATAGGGTCTATGGCCTAGGTTGGGTTAGTCTTGGGTGTGTTTTCGACGTCGAGTGCTTCGTTACTTGTTGTATTACCAGGCATAGGACTGGTGTTGATAGTGTTGATCCCAATTGGAATAAGATGGTTTGAGAATCGAGAGCACGAGTCTTTAAAGACTTAGGCGTATCTATCTTGTGCAGTGGACATTGTTTCGTACGATATATGCATGCTTGTCCTCATTTCTTGATTTACGTGAAAGTGTATTCTCTAGTAAGAGACTACGTGCTTGATATCGCTATTTATAAGAGCTTGATAGAAGTGTGGGTGATAACACCCTATACGTTATATGTTAACTTGGTCATGTTACCTATATGGGATATTGATGTGATATGTGTTATGGCTTGTCTTTTACGTGTTATGATTTGGCTTTCTATATGTTATGCCATTCTTGTTTTGCCACAATAGATGGTGAATATTTTTAGGCTAGTATGCTTGACTATTTATATGAGCATGATATAATTATGTATAATATTCATGTTCTGCATTGAAAGCTCGAAAATGGTTATCAAGGTTGTGCTGAATATTTAGCATATGTGGTTGATGGAAGAATGTCTACACCAAAATTGAAGAATGGATACATCATTCTTTGTGAGATCTCAGATATAATTTCTACTGAGTAGTACATGAGACATGATGAGAACCTTGAGTTATCTTGAGTTGCTACAGTACAAATATAGTGCTGATATCTAAATCAATGTTCATGACATCGGTTGAGTTAAAAGAGTTGAAGATTCAACTTGAGGAATTTCTTGATAGAGGATTCACCCAGCTTAGTATATTTGCGTGGGGTGCATTTGTATTGATTGGAATGAAGAGATATGGTACTTTGCGATTTCATATTAAATGCAAAGAGTTCAACCAGGTGACTATAATGAACCAGTACTTGTTATCGTGTATGGATGAATTATTTGATCTCTGAAGTTAATCAGTGGTCTATTAAGTGTTTGTTTGATAAGTGGCTACCATTAGTTGGAAAGTCAACTATGAGGATATATTGAAAACATCTTCTCATATCAGGTATGCTTGTTATGAATTCGTGATTATGCTATTTCGATTGATATATGATCTAGCAGTATTGATAGATTTGATGAATAATATCTTCAGACCATAATTTGATTTCTTTGCGATGAAGTGATTAATGACCTAGTGGTGTATACCAAGTCGCAGACTGAGAATTGATTGTATTGAAATTTCTCGAGAGAAACAATTGTTTCCAAAAGCTAGCAAGAGATAGAGGATCTATTACCTTGAAGTGGATGCCTGAAGTAAGTATCTTTATTGACCTGTACAAGTGGAAATAACCGAGGTACGCATGTTCTTGAGATTTTCTTGATCTTGTTAGAGATTCATTAATGAATTTCGAAGGTAGCTCTATTATTAACTATTTGACACAGAAAGCTACACTTTCTGATGGATTGATAAACGTGAAGTCAATTTTTAAATATTGAAATGATGGATGGCCACAACTTCAGTATTTGACATTGCCTAGTGGATTCGACTAATATGATGGTTATTTGGAGGATATGACCAGTGTTACTATTTTCTCGTATATATGTGAAGATTGACCAATATAGTGGATATGATAAATTCATTATGCATAGTGAAGCTCGAACAAGAGATGAAATGTGTGTTAATTCAAAATGGTAACGTACTTGTATATGCTTCGAGGAGATTGAATCTTTATGAATAGAATAATTCTACTCGTGACTTGAAACTTATTGTGATCCTACGGCTATTGTATTAGCGGATTCATTGAACATAAAGACTTGTATTTCATGATTGATGGTACTGAATGGGAGGAAAATTTCTGAGCATTCAACTAAATCCTTGAATTGCGATTATTTGAAAGCAAAATATCAGTGATCGGTCGACTTGTTACAATCCTTTGAGATTTGTGAATATATGAATATATTGCGATGGATTTCGTGGAAGGATTATAATTTAATAGATAAGTCCCGATGATATTGGTTATAGTGGATTGATTAATCAAATCTGCTTGACTTTATGTGTTGTGATGTTATGATCGATACATCTTGATTACTTGGGATACCTGTGGATATAATATATGATAGGGATTCTTGTTCTACATCTTGTTCTACACCTTGTTTTACATCTTGATTATGATAATTTTTTTGAGCACTATGGATATTTAACCGAGGTTGCTTCTTGATCATATGTTGCGAGCATGTGAAGTGGATTTCCTTGTGGCTATTGTATGAGCTTGCTATTTAGTGGAAATTCCATCACACGAATTACTTAGTGTATGGGTAATTGCTTGTATGGATACTTGATTCTTGTCTTGAGCACGAATACTTCTTGTGAAAGCTTCATGGGAAAGTCACGGTATTGAGAAGGTTATGTGTGAATAATACTCGCAGGTAATTGATAATATGGTGTGGTATACCATATTCTTGCTATTGTTGATTTCTATTTGTTATTTATATGTGTTATAATCTCGATCAGTAAATTCGAGGACAAATTTTCTTCAAGGAGGGGAGGATGTAACGCCCGTCCTAATTCTTGTTAAATTCTTGCCTTGCATATTTATATGCTATTTTATTTGAGTTAATTATTTAACTAATTGAGCAAGTTTAGGTCCTAAGTGTTCAAAATTGAAACATAAGGGTCATTTATGAAAATTAAAGTTTAGGGGCTAAAATGCTAAAATTGAAACTTTAAGGGGCCTTTTTGTCAAATTTGAAACTTGGAGGGCTTAGTTGCAATTTTTGAAAGTGCATAAGGATAAAAACTTGTTTGCCTGGGAATGTTCTCATCACTTTCCCAATTCTCTCTGTACGTTCTCTGTCTCAGAAGATAGGTTAGGGTTTTACCCTATTCTCGACTCCTCTCGCTTAATTATGCCTCTGTTCGAAAATCCGACTTCGCATAAATGATCAGGGCGGTGAGTAGAGCATTTCCTGCCGAACAGAAATTAGTTTGGGTGAATTGATTTCGGAATAGGTAAGTCACTAGCTCCCCTCTTGCTTGTAATAACATGCCTATGTGTTATTCTTGATACTTGTGCTTGTTAATTTCGTGATTTGGTTGAATTTTGTGATACTTGTAAATTTGGAACGAAAGGAGTATTAGTATGAATTACAAAGCATGAAATTGACTTGAAAGACATGTTTAGGCATGTTAAAATGTTCCTCGTGAGTGTTAGAAAATTTATACTCCTACTCGTGAGACGGCAAAATATTAACTTGATTTAAATGTTATTAGAAAAATTGTACCATTATTTGTGGTACGGGAAAATGAATGAAAGTAGCCCTAAATGTTTATATTAGTATATTAGAAAATTATACTTATACTTTTGGGACGGTGAAATATTTAAATGGAATAAAAGAAAATTATCCTATTATTTGTGGGACGGTAAAAGAAATGTTTTGAACTTGTTTGTATGTCCTGGGTGTGCTAAGTACTCCTAGGTAGTGTATAAGTGTTAGTAAAAGTATACTCCTACGCTTGGGACGGACAATTGTAAACCTGGGAAAGAATTGAGCATTTGCTGAAATCGCCTAGTGTGCGACCGCACAAAACTTATTGGGCGACCGCCAATTTTTCTGGAATGTTTTTCAAAGGATTCACCTGCTAGTGTGCGGCCGCCCGGTCCATTTTGAGCGCCCGCCCGGGTGCCCTGAAAAATAAAAAGTTTGTTTAAAGTTTGTATAAGTTGGAAGTAACCCTAGTTAAGGTATACAGCCTTAGTATAAGATGTCCTAGCAAGTGTTGTGACACCTTAGGGGCATCAGATAGGGATGACCAAAACCGGTTCCGGGCCCGGTTCCGGTTCGGCATATATGTGACCCTGAACCGACCCGCGCTTACACCGGTTCCGGTCATCACAATCCGGTTCCGGTACGGTTCCGGTTCAGTCCACGCTACCTTTTTTTATTTTTTTTTATCATACAATAATGAATAAACATGTTAAAATTTATTAAAAGACAAGAGATTTTTATTTTATAATACACTAATGAATAAACATGTTAAAATTTATTGAAAAATAAGGGATTTTTATTTATTTTTTAATGGAAATGCCGATCCGGTTCCGGTTCGCCATATATGTGACCCTGAACCGGCCCGCGCTTACCACGGTTCCGGTTACTTCGGTTCCGGTTTACTCCCCGGTTTGCTCCGGTTCCGGGCTTTTCTGGTCCGGTTCCGGTCCGGTTTGGCCATCCCTAGCATCAGAACTTGGTCTTGAACATGATTACTCATTAAATTAAAATGAGAACTTGAATATTAAAGTAAAAACTCTTTTAATTGTCTTGAAAGTGCTAAGAACAAGCACTAATGTGTTATATGTGTCTTGATTCCAATGTTTGTGTACCTTAGGGGCACTAGAACAATGTCTTGAGCTTGAACATCCAAAGTATAGGATTAAGAACATATAAGTATGAGATGTATTGTTGGTCCCAAAGGGCAACAAGGGTATGAAAAATAGCTAGAGGGGGGGTGAATAGCTGTTTTAAAATTCTTTTCGTACCCTTAATAAACTCAATTGCAAATGCGCACTTTATCAAGTAAGCGTTATGATATGCGCCTAAGTGAGTGAGTGAAATGCACAGCGGAATTTAGTAATGTAAATAGGCGCAAAGTATGATAAAGGGGGCGCACACACACTCTAAGTATTTTTGGCTCAAAGTGGGTGAAATAAGAAACTAAGGCAAATGATATAACAAACACAACACAATTCAATCAATCAATCTACAATAAATAAACAAGCAAGTAGTTAGATATGATATGAACTTGTAAAGAAATAGCAAGATATGAACAAGAGCTATTTGGAGAGGTTCAATCAGAAAAATGATCTACGTCCTCTACCAAGATGGTTAGTCTTGGATTTTTAATGGAGATCTTATAAAATGAGTGAGTGTTACAAATTACAACTTTTAAGCTTATACACAAACTCAAGATCTAATATTCTATGAATGAACAAATCCAAAACAATAACCGGTGTATCTCTTAAAGAAAGATCTAAGTGATCAAACTTAAAGAGGTGCGTGTGTGATTTTAGTATCAAGGCTCTTTAGATCTTTGAGATTGAGAGCATGAGAAAACTAAAGTGTTTTTGCTTGAGGATCTGGGCTAAGGATGAAGTTATGAAGATGTTCTTGAGAATTCTGGAAATAACAAAGGCAATCTTCAAATCTTCAACAAATGCTTGAGAGAGAAATTCTTGAAATTCTTAGCAACTTCAAATGGTTGAAGTTATGGGGTATTTATAGTAGAGCCCCAAAAACTAGCCGTTGGAAATCCTTGGTGAGTCAGAGAAAGGACGGATGTGCTGTCGCTCATTGAGTGGAGCACGTGTCCTTTTATAGCCGTTAGACATACAACACAAATATGACCGTTATGGACAGATGTCCTTAGATGCGGGTGCATACGTGTTATTTAACCACCGTTGGATCATTGGCGTAGTTTGAATCTTCTTCAAGTCTTTGAATCTTTAATAAATCACTGAGTGATAAAAACATTCATGATGCGCGTTGAGCTAGAGAGGCGCGTAGCGTATGCGCGATCTGACTTATCTGAGGCGCATGAGCTATGCTAGGCGCATACTCATGCGCGCGCTTAAGAAGGCGCAGGGCGCATGGGTGAGGCGCATGGCGCGTAGCTCAAATTCACGGAGTGATTTTCTTCTATTTTGATCTTCTTGCCCTATTCCTAAGCCTATTCTTTTACAATGGACAACCTAAAAAATGAAGTATAAATACTTCTTACATGTGGGTCTAAAGTCCATGAAATAAAACTTAGGTGATGGATCAATCAAATCTAATCAATCCTATTACATTGAAACTGAGATATAAGTGGGCATACCCAACAATCTCCCCCTATTTGATTGATGCCATTACCTACTATATCAGGGACAAACATTATACTTGATAATAACATGTCCAAATAAATAAAATTGGTAAATCATGTCTCAAGTTAATGCACACACTAGTCCAAGATATAGATTTCTAATCTATTCCAATAAGGATAAAACATTACAAATGGAAAGATAGAAACAACAGTTTATAACACATTCAGAATGATATGAGTTTCAGTTTTGAAATGTGTTTAAACAAAATTTAAACTCAATGCATAAAATATGAAGTAGTTCAAATGTGATGCATATGATTTTAAACAAAACATTCATTGTTCTACAAACAAGTAGTTTGAGTGAACAAAGTTTGAGATAAACGTGATGCTTTGTTCTCATTAATACTTGGGATGTAGGAGTTACAGATTACAAGTATTGAACAGAACAAAATCAAAAGAGGTGCTAAAACATGTAAGCACTAAATCACTAATAGGTTTCTAATCACAAAAAGTTCTAACAACTTACAAACAAAGAAAAACTAAGGATTTTGAGGCGCGTCTTCATCCTTCAATCCTTCTTCAATTTCTGAGACGGAGCGCTGGATTTGCTTGGAAAGCTGGTGACAACGGTTTACTACACCGTGAGTATCTGTGACACCATCTCTAATATAGCGCAAATGACTCACATTGATGTTTTGATACTCATCAATGGTGCGCTGAGTGATAGACTGCTGTTGTGAAAAGTTTTCAGTGAAGGCTTGAAAGTTAGCTTCAACAGCAGTTTGAGCAGTAAGTATATCAGCGGAAACTCTATCTACGCGCCTGTCTGCACTGGAATGCGCGGCATTGAAGTGAGTGACAACTAATTCCTTCAAGACTTCAATCTTTGAGAGCAGGGAATTGATGTCTATATGCGCGCCAGGAGCAGAGCTGGAAGAGGGCGCAGGAGTTTCAGGAGCTGGAGGCGCATGAGTTTCAGAAGCTTTAGGTTCTGCGCCAGGATCAGCACCATACACAGTTAAACCCAGGATTTCTAGCTCATCCTTAACTTCTTTGAGTTTATCAACAACACTCAGCAATTTTTGGCTATCTCCAGCCACCATCTCAAACAACTTCCTTATATCACCCGCTATATTCAACTCTACCTCCCTTATAGCATTAATGAAATCTTGGCCATCAGTGAGTTTGATGCCACCATCTATGCGCTCATGAAGGGAGGCAAGAGTGCCTTTGAAAAGTTCATTCATTTCATCAATAACGTCATTCCATTGTTGAGGAGTCAGGAAATGTTTGTCCTTGATATTTGCATCTATGCACGCCATCTCCCCCTTAATGGCAGCAATCGCATCAGCTTGTTGAGTAAGCATGTAAGTATGGGGCGCAGGAGATGATTGAGTAGGAGCGCGAGGAGAAGGCAGATATTCATCACTTGAAGTAGGCTCCACTGAAATAGTAGGGGGCGTAGAAGGAGATTTGCGCCTTAAAGGATCTGGCTCCCCCTGAGCTGTATCTTCACTAAATTCACTAAATAAATCAGCTGATATTTGGTCTTTAAGACTTTGACGTTCAGAAGATAGATTAGCAGGAGTGTTGATAGGCGTTTGAACAGTAGGAGGCGCATTAGTGGCAGGCGCGCGTACATCAGCGCTAGACCCTGCACCTTTGCGCCTTTCAGACTTGGATAAGTCAGCAGCCTGTTTTAACTTGTATCCTTCATCCCTTTTCTTCTGCGCTTCCAGTCTACTGGCTTCCTTAGCGCGCTTCAGTTCCTTCTCTTCTTCAGTTTCAGATCTTGGGCGCTTAGGGGGTTTGCTTGTTCCTTCTGCAACCCCATTTTCCTTTACCTTTTTCTGCACCTGGAACACCTGTTGGTTCTGTGCGAGGTACTGCTTCAGTTTCTGCGCCATCTGCATCCTCATCTGATTCAGTGGCTTCAGCAACCAACTGAGCACCCTTTACCCTAGGAGCGCTCTTTGCCATGCGCTTCTTGCGCCTTTTCAAGACAAGGTTGTCTTTCCCAAAAATTGGAACTTCAGTGGTTTGATAAGCTGGGTTCTGAGTGAGGAAATCAGCAAGAGCAGGATAAGTGAGAAATATCTTCGTGAGTATTCTGAAGTGAGTTTTGAACTTCGTCTTCCCTTCAGACTTGTTCTTGTTATACTTATCAATTTGGTCAGATAAAGTTTTGAACAATATCTGAGGCCAATTCAATCTAGATTTTCCCATGATGGCAGCAGTATACTCCCACTGCTCTACGGTGAATCTATTCACATTGCCAGTTTTGAAAACAATTGAAGTATCAACCAGATGCGCTATATGAGCGAGCAGATCACCACCATCCTTTATCTCAACATTTTTGATGTTGTTCAGAAGAGTAGGGACCTTGAGATAAGTACGCGCCACTGTATTCTGATCTGCAACTGAGTAAGAGTTCGATTGACCAGAAACACCCTGAGGGCCAGTAGTGCTGAAACTCACTATATTCTTGATTGTGCCCGAAGAGATAGTGATAGGAGTATTCTGAACGGTGGCGCATATGCGGTAGCGCACGAATCCATCTGCTGGAGTCTCAACTAGAGCTGCTGTTGAGAAAAATTCATCAACAAGGAGCGGAGAATAGAATGGTTGCTCCAGCGTGAATAAAGGAGTGAGTCCAGCGGTGTGAAGGGTTGAGAGAATTTCAAGCCCCATTGGATCAAGTGAAAGCTCAGCAAGATTTATCGTCTCACCGGGTCTGAAGTTAGCAGGATCCTGAAAACATAACAATGATTTTAGTTAGGAGTGTATAAGGCGCATAGAATCATAAAATGAGCTAAGTATAGAATAGGCGCAGGACAATATATAGGCGCATAAGAAATAGCATGCGCATACTATTATTAGGCGCATATATGTTGTAGGCGCATACAAATACGAGGCGCAAAATATGGTTCTATGAAATATACTAAGTAAAAATTAAACATAAGAATTTGACTAAGTAAAATTTAGGCGCATAAAATGTTTAGGCGCATGATGTCTCTAGGCGCATGAGTTGATTGAGGCGCATAACATTTGTATTTGCATAGGACGCATACAATTATTAGGCGTATGAATCAAGTAAGGCGCATAAAGTCATAGGGCGCATAACCGACTAAGCGCATAAAACAACACTCAGGCGCCTATTTATGTAAAATTCATACTAAGTATAAAAACACACGAAAACACACAAACACATATCAAACATGCATATGTAAGTTTTAAGAATCAAAATATGAAAATTTTGAAAAACAAGTTTTGAAAATTTTGAAACCCAAGTCATGCAAAAATAACGAAGAACACGAAGAACATGCTTGAGTGCTTGAAGAACATCAAGAACACCAAGAACACATAATTCGTGAAACTTCACCAAATCAAGCATACAATACATCAAAATGACCGCAAGAAAACAAGGATAACAAATATGTAAATCAAAACAAGTAAAACTCAACAACAGATCCAGAAAATGAATTTAAAGAACCAAAATTTGAAAAGTTCAACAATGGAGATTTTTCAGATTCGCAAAATATAATGCATTGATCGTTGAAAAGTTTAGATTAAAGGATTCGAAATCTGAAAACGAACAAAATCTAACAAACGATTTCAAAAACGGATAACCGAAACAAGATTTATCAAGAAAAGAGGGTTTTCGGGTTTAAAAAAAAACGAACCCAGAGAAAAAAAATGACGAAAAGAAAAAAAATTCAGAAAATTAGGGAGTTTAAGGGTTAAGAATTCATACCATTTCGTCTTGGGTTGTTTTTGTTGTTCGTTTACGACCCATAGATTTATATATAAGAACAAAAGAAGAAGAAAATGATGAAAAAAAAATAGAGAGAGAGAAATAGAGAGAAATTGACTGAGAGAGAGAGAGAGAGAGAGAGAGAGTAGAGTAGAGCGAGGCGGATGATGGAGGGGAGAGAGAGAGAGAGAGGGGAAATATATAGGTTAGGGAAAAAAAAATTCACAAATAAGAAAATAATAGGGTTAAAATTTTAAAAAGATGAGAAGTTGAAAGGATGGGCATTAATGAGGAGAAAAAAATTTCGGCTCATCATGGCTAAAAAGGACGAAGCATTAATGAGGGATTTTTGGAGATGATGGCTATTTAATGCTGAATGACCCAAAGTACTTTGATGTGATATTTTGGGTAAGGGAAAAACTGCTCCACTTTCCCATATAGTGTATGAGCAATTTTGACTAATTTTTGCACAAACCTCAAAAACATCTGTTTTGGTGTAAGTTTGGGGTGCAAGAAATAAATCCCCAAAAAATAAAATTTTTTGAAAATTGTAAAACGAGGGAAAAATTAATTGCACAAGTACCCTTGAACAATTAATGGAATGTCAAAAGACAAAGATTCCTATAATAAATAAGAACAATCATACCTGGTACTTGTGAAAAATAGAATGCGTTCAATCATTGAAATAATAAACTTTGAGCATTGATTGAGCCGCAAACATTTAATGAGCGCATGGGAGGCGCATAAGATCATCAAGGCGCGCAAAATGATTTAAGAAGCATTGAATGCTAGGCGCGCATAGGGAGTGAGGCGCGCATAAGAATTGGGCGCGCAGAGGGTGTAGGGCGCGCAAAGTTTCCTTGAAACTTGAAATGATTTATCATTTGAACCTAATATACTCATAACTCACTAAAACAAAATCATTAGTATTGACAAAACTGTATTGAATTTTAGATGAGTTCAAGCATACCCATTTCACCTCTCAAAAAGATGAACCGTTTCGCGTCAAGTGCCTTCGTTAGAATGTCGGCGATTTGATAGTCGGTTCCCACGTGTTCCAAATGTATATTTCCTTTCTCCACGTGGTCTTTGAGGAAGTGATATTTGATGTCGATGTGTTTGGTCTTGGAGTGCATGACAGGATTTTCAGAAACTGCAATTGTTGATGTATTGTCGCAGTAGATCAGACAATTTTCTTCGATTATATCATAGTCCACCAATTGCTGCTTCATCCATAGTATTTGACAGCAACAACTTCCCGCAGCGATATATTCAGCTTCGGTTGTTGAGACAGATACTGAAGCTTGTTTCTTACTTGCCCATGACACAAGTCGATATCCGAGGAAATGACAAGTGCCACTAGTGCTTTTCCTATCAATTGTGCACGCTGCATAATCCGCATCTGAATAACCTATAAGTTTAAAGTTCGAATCTTTGGTGTACCAAAGTCCAAGGTTAACAGTACCAGAAAGATATCTTATAATACGTTTCACAGCAATTAAGTGCGCTTCTCTAGGGTCAGATTGATAACGAGCACAAACACAAACACTAAACATAATATCAGGCCTACTAGCAGTAAGATAAAGGAGTGAGCCAATCATACCTCGATAGAGCGTTTGATCAACACGTTTACCTTTTAAATCTTTGTCGAGTTTGTTGCCGGTAGCCATTGGAGTATCGTATGCTTTGGCGTTCTCAAGTCCAAATTTCTTGATTAGATCCTTTGTATATTTGGCTTGATTGATAAATATGCCTTCATTCATTTGCTTGATTTGAAGCCCGAGGAAGAATGTGAGTTCTCCCATCATGCTCATTTCAAACTTGATCTTCATTAGTTTCTCAAAGCGCTTGCACAACAATTCATTAGTAGAACCAAATATAATATCATCAACATAAATTTGAACAAGTAATTTATGACCATTATGTTTGGTAATGAAAAGAGTTGTATCGATTTTACCGCGAGTGAAGCCCTTTTCAATGAGAAACTTTGATAGTGTATCGTACCATGCTCTTGGTGCTTGATTGAGTCTATACAAAGCTTTCTGGAGCTTCTACACATGATTTGGAAATTGTGAATCTTCAAATCCAGGTGGTTGAGCAACGTAGACTTGTTCTTGGAGTTCACCATTAAGAAACGCGCTCTTCACATCCATTTGATATAGCTTGAAGTCCTTGTGAGCTGCATAAGCTAGAAATAATCTGATAGCTTCAAGTCTTGCTACGGGCGCAAACGTTTCATCGTAATAAATTCCTTCTTCTTGCCTATAGCCTTGTGAAACCAATCTAGCTTTGTTTCTTGTGACGGTTCCATTCTCATCCATCTTGTTTCTGAACACCCATTTCGTACCAATCACTCCTTGATTATTTGGTCTTGGAACAAGAGTCCAAACCTTACATCGTTCAAATTGATTGAGTTCTTCTTGCATAGCAACAACCCAATTAGGATCTTGGAGCGCTTCATCAGCCTTCTTCGGTTCAATTTGAGAGATAAAAGCAGTGTAAGCATCAAAGTTTGTAGTTCTCCTTGTACGAACACCAACGTTTAGATCACCAATGATATTATTGATTGGGTGACCTCTAACTTCATGAATTTCAGGAGGTAAGTTAGGTTGAGTCGTAGTAACTTGAAGGTCTTCAATTGGTACATCTTCACCAGATTCTAAATCATCAAAATTTGGGGGTTGAATTGGTGTAGAGTTGAAACTTGGGTTTACACCAGATGCAGCTGAAGATATAGGCGCATGAGAGGTATCAAGAGGCGCAACATGGGAGTGAGGCACAACTGATGACTCATGGGGCGCGACATATGAGGAATTTGGAGCAACTGATGTTAATGGATTTCCTTGAGTTGATAGATTCTGCTCTTGTGTAGGCGCAACATAAATAGGAGCACCTGTATCATTAAGCTCAACAGAATCATCAGCAACATTTGGAGCCAAATGTGGCTCAAGGAGAGAATGTTCATCAAATGTAACATGTACAGATTCAACTATCACTAAAGTAGTTCTATTAAAAACGCGAAAAGCTTTAGAATGTTTGGCATACCCAACAAAAATACCTTCGTCGGCTTTGGCATCGAATTTACCTCTATGTTCGTTTCCGTTGTAGAGGATATAACATTTGCAACCAAAGATCTTGAAGAATGCAATGTTGGGAGTTCTATCACGCCAAAGTTCATACGGAGTCTTGTTATGAAGTTTGTTGATGAGGGAACGATTTTGAGTAAAACATGTTGTGTTGATAGCTTCTTCCCAAAAGTACTTAGGCAATTTCGCTTCAGCTATCATTGTCTTTCCCGCTTCAATCAACGTTCTATTCTTTCTTTCCACAACCCCATTTTGTTGAGGAACTCCAGCGGTTGAGAAGTTGTGATCTATCTCATGATCGTCGCAGTATCGAGCAACACCGTTGTTTTTTAATTCTGTTCCATTGTCGGATCGAACACTAACGATGTCATCTTCTTTTTGGGTTTGGAGCAGTCGAAATAAGGTGGTCAAAATGTCATAACAATCGTCTTTTGACATCATCATTTCCACCCATGTATATCTTGAATAATCATCCACCACAACTAGAGTATACTTGTTCTTTCTAATACTTGCAGTGGTGACTGGTCCAAATAGATCAATGTGAAGCAGTTGCAAACATCTAGAAGTTGAAGGATTGGTCTTGCTGGAGAAATATTTCTTCGGTTGTTTGTGTTGGTAGTGGTCCCCTAGGCACGTTTAATAAACGTTGTAATTGTTATCATTTATTTCATATCAATGAAGAGATGTTTTGATTATTATTGTTGTTCATGTTTACTTATAATAATCCCCGTCCCTAGTACTTGTTAAGCACTAGTATAAAGGCTAAATGATCATGTGATGATCATGTTAGATTTATGGGTACTTGTTTGGAACAAGGTACTGGACATGACCCGCTGTATGAGATTTATGTCATGGTCTATGTCGTACATATATCTCATATTAGTTATGTCATTCAAATCCTTAGACATGAAGTTATTATAGTCTTCCACTTGATGAACATTATGTTTGACATATTCAAACGCTACCTTTAACCGGGTAGTTATAAAGGGTATGATTGGCATAATCGGATTCAAGTAAGGAAGAGTAATAAGCTAAATGGATTTGTCCCTCTACGGAGAGATGTCAAGCTTGGGCCTCTCGTAGGAATGATGTTGATGAAATGTTCGGCCGGACTCAAATGAATTGATTGGATCAATGTCATTTGGATTATCAACATATTCGGAATCGAGAAAGTATTGAACAAAACAAGTTGACTGTTTGACCATGACTTGTGTTCAATGACATCGTGGATAAAGGGATTATGACATATTCTAAAGGAATGCGAACTTGTATCTAGTTATACTATTTGGGTAGGTATGATGGTTTTCTAGAACCTAATCACATCTTATGGTTTCATGTTTGAACCCATTGCCAACTTAGTATAATCCTAGAGGGTCACACACAATAGAACGGATCTTAAATAAAGACTATATTGGAGTTTTGGAAATTCTGGAAATTCTGGGGAAGTGGGCGACCGCACAATATGGACTGGGCGGCCGCATACTTAGCTCAGTTTTGTACCAGTTTGTCTCAGATAGTTGTGCGACCGCACAGTGCATTCTGGGCGGCCGCACAGTACTGTCGGCTGGCACTTTCCTAATTCGATTTGGAATGTCTTTTGACACAAGGTTCCTATTTGGAATAGGTCTTGCTTGTGTATAAAAGGATGATTTCGGCCAGAACTTCAGCCATAGCCTTTTGTGAGTCTCCAAAGAGTTTGAGAGAGGTTTTATTTTGTTCTAAGACATCCTTGGTTGAAGAACAAAATAATACACAAAAAGAAAAATTCCATATAGTCATATCAATTGTGAAAGTGTGTTTCATAGTTGTTGGTCTAGCAACCAAGATCAAGAAGTGTTCTTGATATTCGTTCGTGGTGTGGATACCGCTAGAGGGTGAAGCTCATCATCTTCAAAGTTCGTGTTCGTGCTTTTTCGTGATCAAGCTTCAATATCTCCACCAAGTTTAAAGACCAAATTCAAAGTCATCAAGGGTTAGTTTTTTCCTCTATTCATGTTATAGTATTTGATTTAATCATATGAACGGATCCATGGCTTTGGGTTTCTTAAAAATTTTAATTGCTATATTCCGCTGCGCATATTACTTGGAAACCCAACAGTTTGCCAAGTTGACACGCGGCGCACTTCTTGTCATGATGATCAGCAACCTTAGGAAGTCCTTTGAGTTTAGATAGATATTTGAAGTTCAAGTGACTTAAGAGCTTGTGCCACAGCCAACTATTTTCGCTCACACTTTTAGCTACAAAACAAAGATTAGTACTAGAGTTCATACGATGGAAATCATTAATGTAAATATTTGTCTTACGATATCCCGTGAGTAATGTAGCTCCAGTTTTGCCATTCTTGATAAAACATTGAGTTGATGTGAAATGGCATTATAATCCTTTGTCGCAGAATTGAGATATGGATAATAAATTGTGCTTGAGCCCTTCGACGAGAGAGACTCTTTCAATGCACACTTTGTCTTTCTTGAGCTTTCCATATGCAGCAACTTGACCTTTGTTATTATCACCAAATGTTACTAAGGGACCTCTTTCTTCATGGACATCTTCTAATAAGGATTCATCTCCAGTCATGTGTCTTGAACACCCACTATCGAGAATCCATTCATAATTTCTAGCTTTTGAAGATCCAATCATGAAACAAAGAACCTGAAATATAGACATTTAAGCAGGTCCCCTTTATTCCTTTTGGGTCCTCGGGTTAGCAACTTTTGACAACCCACTCTTGCTTGAACTTAGGGTTTTTACGTCCTTTTTGGCATTGGGAGTGAATCGCAAAAGGCATTCCACGGCCTTGTGTCCAGAACAATCACAAATGGAACAATGATGAAAGCCACCAATCACATGAGTTTTCACAAACTCTTTACTTTTCTTTGGGATAGCATTCTTCTTTGGGTCAGATGGACTAGCCTTAACAAAATCCTTCTTTTGAAATTTTGGAGCGCTTGATCTAGGAGGGCGCATAGGGCTAGGAGGCGCACGGGGATGAGGCGCGTGGCTTCTAGGCGCATAATGAGCACTCGAAGAAGGAGCGCGCTTTGTTTTAAGAGGGATTTTGCTAGAGGGTGATTTATCTGTAGCTATATCTTTCCCATTAGCTTTCCCAAATTGCTTCGTTGGGTAGACATAATGGAATGTTTGTCTCTTGACTTTTTCCTGTCCTTTACCCATTGAATTAGAATGTTTTTCCTTGGGAATTTCAAAAGTTTGCTGGTTAGTAAATTCACTATCTCTTTCAGCACAGACATCACATTTAAAGTTGTCACTAGTTGATGAGAATCCCAAGCCACTTTTATCACCACTGACTTTTTGGGACTCAAATATATTCTCCATAGTGACATGAGAATTGGACCACTCATTTGTAATCTTTTTAAGATCAGTAATTTGAGCAACCAATTCATCGTTTTGAACTTTAAGAAGTGAGTTCTGTTCTGTTAGAAAAGTGTTTTTAACAGTAAGAGGAGTCATGCTCTTTATCTGCTCCTTAAGGAGGGTGAGTTCAGATTTAAGTAGAGATTTCTCGGTCTTAAGCTGGGAAATTTCATCACATGATAGTGCTAAAGCTTCCTTCATACTATCAAATCTAGTGATTACCTTTTCAGCCTTTTTGAACAATTTTTCTTGTTCAGCAATCACTTCATCATCATTGATTTTGGAGATTGGAGCAGTTGGTTCTACTTGAGGTCTGATGTAAGCTCCTTTTCTCAACTTGTTCCTTGCACTTAGATCACATCGTGAGAATAACAATCCACCATCGCTTTGAGCTGGAGTGAGAAATCCTTGTTCAACGAGCTCGCTGATGGTTGGTCCTTTCTTCCTTTTCACTTCTTGAAAACCTGCAGATTTCTTGATAGGTTTATTCAATACATTCATATCAGGAACATCCTTGGAGAAGTCATCATCAGAATCATAAGCATCAACTTCATCATCATTTGCCATCAAACAAACGAGTCCATCATCGGAATCTTCATCGCTCTCATCTGAGTCTGTTTCAATCCAAGTGTTCTGCTCATTCGCTGGTGCTTCTTCTTCAGCAACCATTCCCTTGTGTCGAGTGAATTTGGGAGTGAACTTGGGAGTATGGCTGCTCTTCTTCTGCATATATTCAAATTTTGGAGTTGGGCAGCTTGAAGCAAAGTGTCCTGGTTTCCTGCAATTAAAACAAACAAGGTCTTCTTTTCCTTTTGAGTCACTGCTCCTCGTGAACTTTGGGGGAGCTCTGCTGGTAGATCCTTGAAATTTGCTGGTTGAGCCGGGCTTGGTAAATTTTCTAAACTTCTGGAATCTCTTCACAAATAAAGCGAAGTCTTCATCGTCCATGTCCAATAGCTCAGAAGTAGAAATTTTGGGATCGGAACTTTTCTCATCATGAGTAGGCGCAGGCGCAGAAACATGCGCCTCTTCTCTTTGCGCCACCATTGCTATGGATTTTGATTTTCCTTCAGTTTCACTGATTCGCTGAAGTTTGAGCTCATAAACTTTGAGATTTGCGTAAAGGTTCCTTAAAGTCCATATATCTAAAGTTCCGGCGTCTTCAAGAGCGCTGGATTTATGTAGGTATCTTGATCCAAAAGCTTGGATAAAATTGACATTCAAATCCTTGTTAGAAAACTTCATGCCAAGTGAAATACATAGATTTATAATTTCACAGTAGCGTTCATAAGTTTGTCTTAAAGTTTCACCGGGGAGTTGAGAGAAATTGTTGAATCTCTTTTGTACTTCATATTTCTTGTTCTCCTTGCAGACGGTGTCTCCTTCTATATGCTCTTCAATAGTATCCCATAGCTCATTGGCGGTAGAACAATGCATGACTTGTTGTTTCATAGCCGTGCTTAGAGTGCTTAGAAGTATGTTTCTTGCTTTGCCATCATTTGTAACTCTTTTTGTTTCTTCCTCAGTCCATTCTTCTTTTGGTTTCTTGACGGTTGGTTGAATAGCATTTGTGCGTGGATTTGGATTCGCTTTCATAGGAATGTAAGGTCCATAAACCACGGTGTCATGAAGTCTTTCATCGATTGAGTTGAGATGAGTTAAGATGCTGAATTTCCACACGTCAAAATGATCTTCATCAAAGACCGGAACGTGAGTGTAGTTTGCAGTTGCCATAGGTTTTGAGTTTGCCATTTAGAATCGGCACCCAAGCTGTTAAGCTTGAAAAACAAAAGTGTTTTATAAAGGTGTTTGCTCTGATACCACTTGTTGGTCCCAAAGGGCAACAAGGGTATGAAAAATAGCTAGAGGGGGGGTGAATAGCTGTTTTAAAATAGCTAGAGGGGGTGAATAGCTGTTTTAAAATTCTTTTCGTACCCTTGATAAACTCAATTGCAAATGCGCACTTTATCAAGTAAGCGTTATGATATGCGCCTAAGTGAGTGAGTGAAATGCACAGCGGAATTTAGTAATGTAAATAGGCGCAAAGTATGATAAAGGGGGCGCACACACACTCTAAGTATTTTGGCTCAAAGTGGGTGAAATAAAAAAACTAAGGCAAATGATATAACAAACACAACACAATTCAATCAATCAATCTACAATAAATAAACAAGCAAGTAGTTAGATATGATATGAACTTGTAAAGAAATAGCAAGATATGAACAAGAGCTATTTGGAGAGGTTCGATCGGGAAAATGATCTACGTCCTCTACCAAGATGGTTAGTCTTGGATTTCTAATAGAGATCTTATATAATGAGTGAGTGTTACAAATTACAACTTTTGAGCTTATACACAAACTCAAGATCTAATATTCTATGAATGAACAAATCCAAAACAATAACCGGTGTATCTCTTAAAGAAAGATCTAAGTGATCAAACTTAAAGAGGTGCGTGTGTGATTTTAGTATCAAGGCTCTTTAGATCTTTGAGATTGAGAGCACGAGAAAACTAAAGTGTTTTTGCTTGAGGATCTGGGCTAAGGATGAAGTTATGAAGATGTTCTTGAGAATTCTGGAAATAACAAAGGCAATCTTCAAATCTTCAACAAATGCTTGAGAGAGAAATTCTTGAAATTCTTAGCAACTTCAAATGGTTGATGTTATGGGGTATTTATAGTAGAGCCCCAAAAACTAGCCGTTGGAAATCCTTGGTGAGTCAGAGAAAGGACGGATGTGCTGTCGCTCATTGAGTGGAGCACGTGTCCTTTTATAGCCGTTAGACACATAACACAAATATGACCGTTATGGACAGATGTCCTTAGATGCGGGTGCATACGTGGTATTTAACCACCGTTGGATCATTGGCGTAGTTTGAATCTTCTTCAAGTTTTTGAATCTTTAATAAATCACTGAGTGATAAAAACATTCATGATGCGCGTTGAGCTAGAGAGGCGCGTAGCGTATGCGCGATCTGACTTATCTGAGGTGCATGAGCTATGCTAGGCGCATACTCATGCGCACGCTTAAGAAGGCGCAGGGCGCATGGGTGAGGCGCATGGCGCGTAGTTCAAATTCACTGAGTGATTTTCTTCAATTTTGATCTTCTTGCCCTATTCCTAAGCCTATTCTTTTACAATGGACAACCTAAAAAATGAAGTATAAATACTTCTTACATGTGGGTCTAAAGTCCATGAAATAAAACTTAGGTGATGGATCAATCAAATCTAATCAATCCTATTACATTGAAACTGAGATATAAGTGGGCATACCCAACATGTATAACTCATCTACTTAGCTTGAACTTGAAGTATAAGACAATAAAATCTTGTACATGACTTGAATATCCAAAGATTGGAATAATAACTTGAAGTATAAGACAATTAAATCTTGTACATGACATGAATATCCAAAGATTGGAATAATAACTTGAGTATAAGATAATTAATTCTTGTACATGTCTTGAACATCCAAAGAATTGGATTATGAACTTGAATGTAAGATGATAAAATCTTGTACATGACTTGAAACCAATACATGTGTATGGTAATGAACTTGAAAGTGCTATGAACAAGCACTAACGTGTTAGAACTATCCTTGGTGTGTATGTGCAAATCTTGCACATAATTACTTGATAGAATGTGGCTTGTTGACTACTTGATACTTGGTATTAATAACCAAAGACTTAGAATATGGAACTAGATAGAGAATGAACAACTCTAAGACATACTTGAATCTAATACGTGTGTATTGAAAGTGCTATGAACAAGCACTAATGTGCTAGTACTTGGTTTTAATCGTGCATATACTCAATGAAGTATATAAAGAAGATATCTTGTTCTTGAGTTGAGTTCCTAAAGAATGAGGGACTAGTGTAATACGAAGATAATTCATATAACTATGAATCCTACGATTTAAGTCAACAAGAATGATTATAGAACACAATATGAGTTAGAAATGTATTCGATGATTAGCGATAAATATACGCGAGATATGATTGTAACTAGGTACAATACGACCTATTCGACTACGTGCTTAGAGTCTAAGATGTTGGGCTCTACTTGAAAGTAAGGGTATCGTGATAGACACATTAGTGTGTTAAAGGTTATATGACTATGTACGTGTAAATATGGCATATGACAAAGTGACATAGAATGATGTACCCTACTACTTGTTTGGGGTCTGTTACTAATAGACTCTAACTTGGATTGATTTTGTTACGTGTACTGGTATTTGGTGAGCATGATTACATGGTTCATGATGGACTGGTCCACTACTTTTGAACTTAGTTCTATTCTTGTTAGTTTTGGTGAGCACATAATTACATGGTTCATGAAGAGCTAGTCCACTACTTTTGGACTTAGTTCTATACTCTCGTAGTTCAAGTAAATACCTACTTGTGCATTCTTGTGTGAGTCCAGCTGGTCACCTTGCTTGCTCGGAGATGTATAGGTTCACGCTTATCATGAGGCTGGGGCCAAAGTGATAATTGGGTGCCTATGTATCTGCGCTTGACCCCTTACTACAGGCCATAGTAAGGGCATAGCTTCCTTTATTAGAGCAATACGCCTGATAAAAGTGAATGCTAAACTCGTGAACACCTCGTGAATCTTGTTCTTGTTAGTGACACTGGTTACCGGGTCCTCTTGTGTACTGCACAGCAGCAACTTGATTGATCGTGATTTGTCAACTGGAATAAGCAACGACAACAATGGTTTATTTGGGAAGAATAAGGTTGGAATATCCTTTGTAACGTATTAGTTTAGCCTTATGTGCTAGTTACTTGATGAGTTGGCTTAGCCTCTCATATACTTGTTATTTGATGACATCTTGAGCATGATTACTTGATAATCTTCTTGATTTGCATGATTACATGATAACATGCTATGTACTTCTATCTAGTAACTTACTGAGATTTATCTCACCCCGTTCCTTGTTTATTTGTTCCCCCCCCCAGGAAAGCAAGTGGTAATACGTTGTGAGGCTCGACTTAGCAGGGGCCTACTTGGCAGGTTGTTCTTGTTGGGGATTGTTATCCTTTCCAGTTTTGGTGAGGACGATTTGGTATCAGTTGTTTAGACTCAGTATATTGGGTAGACTTGTATAGTTCTTGTAGTGCCAGCTTATGTGCTAGGCATGTTTTCCGTTGTGTATAACCACATTTGGTTTAAATTTCTTGGTATAGAATTCGTTGTAAGCTATCTTAGCTCGTTCATCTTGAGTATATATATATGATGTCAGTTTGATATAAGCAGCTGTCTTTCAGTTTCTCGTTTCTTGTTAGTCACGCGCACCAGGTTCGAGATTCTATTAGGGAATCCCAGGACTTGGGGGCGTGTCACACCAATGTAAATATTAATCCTCCACCCCTTTATGTGTTTGATTTGGTGTATATAAATGATAAAACCATTTTCAAAACCGAGTGGGAGTCCACCCAAACCGACTCTCATTTGTGAAATAAAAGCAAACATTCCTAGAATAGGAAGACTCCCATATATTAAATCACCATTTTGTTAGGGCATAAAATCAAGGCATAAAAATCATAAAATGAATCTAAGTGGCATGCATAATAGAGACCATCACGGGCGAGGAGAGTGCTTAATCCCTTCTCTTCTCGTAACTTAGCCCCCGAACCCACTTTCTCTAAACAAAAGGTTTTGTCTTCATTTTTCCTAAAATAAAGTGAGGTGGTGACTCTTGCAATTAAATTAAAGCTTCAAGAGGAAACCATTGTGTGGGAACCGAGCGCATTTCCAAAAGCGCATTTGCACGAGGCACTCACCCGAACCGCTTTCATTGAGCGATCACATATCATTTCGCATTTGTTCGGCGTGTGCGGCTTTTGAGCGCGGGCTCTCATAGTACTATAATCTGTTCCCAGACCAAGATGCCTCGTACGAGGGATCAGTTGTCTCGTACGAGACATCCCAGTTCTGTCCGGCTGATCTGATTCTCTGGTTTGAAAAAGGAGTTTTGCTCGGTTCTAACACGTACACAGGGTTTCAGATCTGCTTCCTCCTCTGTTTCTGAGTCTTAGGACCTTCCTAGCAACGAAGAAACTCCCCATATATCGTAAAGCTAACATTTGTTTTGCAGGAGTATTTGCTAATTGATTTTATTCCTTGCTTTACTTGCGTTTGCTTTATGTGTGAACTTACGACGGCCTGAGTTCCTCCACAAGAGGGAAACGTAGGCAGCCACTTGGCCCGGCCATTGCATGTTTTTGTTTTACTTAAAAAAAAACCTCTTATTTTCTCTTTATCACCTAGATCTTGACTCTCACACACGTGCACGCATGTAGAATAGTTGCAATACATACCCTATAAACCCGGGTCCCAATCGGAGGACGGATGTCGGTCAGCACCCCCATTCTAACGAATGGCCCTTGCCGGTCTCTCCAAAGATGGTGTACCCACTCCGTGACACGCTCCTAGACTGTGTTCATGGGGAGCCTTAGCCGTAATCCTTGCATCAACCTCATGCATACATACTAGCTAATATGACACTCCTTGAGATCGGTCGGTTCGATTCTTAGGGTTGTTTTAATCTTTGCCCAAGATAACGCATTTTCTACAATCTATAATCCTCCCTTCATGAATTCTTGACGATTGTCCCTTCGGTATAAATTGTTAGACAAAGAGTTGAGGTGATGAGATGAGAATTTTTCTACGAGGATTCGAGTCTAGTCTCTCTCACCATTAAAACCCTGCGTTTGACAATGTCCCTTTCGATTGTCCCTAAACAAGAATTCATAAGGTTTGATTGCATTAATGTGTTGTTTAACAAAGTGCAAAACAACTACGGAATCACTTAGGTTTGGTTAAATTGAATGGTGGATTCCGATGAGAATATGGGACCCTTGCCCGAATTTTCCGTTTGGGAGAGTGCAATACAGGTGAAAAACAAGGGGCTCATATTCTAGGGTGACAGAATCCACTGTTCCAGGACGAACTAGATAGTAACCTCTTAAAATGGATTAAATTCCGTCCGACCAATAGGATTAAAACCTGTAAATCTGACTGTTAGGCTGGATGCCTCGTACGAGTCATCCATTGTCTCGTACGAGACATCCTCCTTTTTCTGTGACTCTACCGTGTTTGGTCAACCCTTTCTCATAAAAGCTGACTTGTTAGGGCCCCAGCCTGGATTTGACACAGTTTCTGCACCTTAGGTCCGTCCGATCAGCAAAGTAGCTCCACACTCCCAACACAATCGCTCCGGTAGTTTACACCCGTGATCCCGCGACCAAGAGACTAGAAATGGTTGCAGTAATGGCCGGTACCCCCATTACTGATTTGGAAACTGCTAAGACCGTCATTGCACGACTTGAGAAGCAAGTTAAAGAGAAAGATGAAATTGCCGCCCGTGAGAGTGATCGCCACGCCAAAGACATAGACTCCGTTCTGCAAGAACTCCAAGAACTCAAAAGGAGTAATAAGAAGTAAAAAAACCCCTCCAAAGATGGGGAGTCCCATGCAAAGAAAATTAATAAGAGGGATGATGATTCCGACTCTGATTCAAATACATCCGACTCTTCTTCCTCCTCCGATGACGAGGATACCAAGACAAAGAAAGCTGGTGATGACACCAACTTTATCAACTCCGCCACTGCCGAGTTTCTTGAAAAGAGGTTTGCACATCTTGGTCTAGCAAAGGGCTCCATTATTCCATTTGACCCCATTGCGCTCCGCAAGTCAATCACTAAGCTACCACGAAAGTTACGCACTCCTGACATAGCCAAGTTCGACGGCACTACTTGTCCTCGTGTTCATGTTAAAACTTACACTTGGGCCATGCTTCCGATGAAAGTGGATGACACTGTCGTAGCCTAAAGCTTCCCTCAAACTCTAGAAGGGGCGGCAAGGGATTGGTATATGTCTCTCCCCTTACCCACAAGGACCGATTGGGCTACTGCATGTGAGGTCTTCCAAAGGCATTTCGAGGACAACACTACTTACCATCCCACCAAAAAGGACCTCGAGCAAATCCAACAAGGTACTAATGAGTATGAGGATCGCCTCTCCGGTACTTTCTTCCCAAGCTTCTCTGAACTTCATAAGCCGGTCTTCGACTAGATGACATCTTCAAAAGTAGGAAGGAGGCTAAGAGAGATGGTGGGTACCGCTATACTAACAAGGGCTCTACTAGAAAAGACACATCCGTTATTGCTATCGATTTTAATAACCAAGGGAGGAGCAATTATTCCTCTGTCCCTCCACCAAACAAAGCTAAGAACGGTCCTAAGAAAGAAAGAGTCTACAACAAACTAGAAGGTATCACTCAAGGGGAACTCTTCGACATACTCGTAGAAGCCGGCAAGGTCGCACCAAGGAAGCCTCCTTCTACTCCAAGGGAACTCCCCTCGAATCATGCCCATCATCTCTACTGCAAGTTCCACCAGTTCAGTGGTCACGAGACTAATACTTGCAACCACCTCAAAGATGTGATTCAAGATCTCATAGACTCTAAGCAGTTAGGGGTTCCTAATGTAGTAACAAAACCTCTCTCAACTGCGGGAGGAGGGATCAATGTAATAGAGATAGCTAGTGAGAAAGAGAAGACTACTCGCCTAATCCCAAATGTGGGAGAGAGCACTCCAAATTTTAATAAAGAAGTTTCTTTCTACTACATGTTGTCTTGGGATCAAACACTAAGTAAGAACAATGATAACTTCACACGCGAGGGGGAAAACTTGCCATACTTCATGTTCCCTGAACCATGGATAGACCATAGGGGGAAGCGCCAACCGGGCTTTGAAATCTTCAGTGACTGTGATCCGTACTCACTTGAAATAGAACCGATGCAATTCTCGTGGCTACCTTGAGAATTAGGAGGAACCAAGGTCGAAGCATTCAGCAAGTGGGACTTTGTGTTGGGAGAAGACCTACTGCGCCAATTTCTAAACCTTTGCAAGATAGAGGACACTCAGATAAATGCAATAAACAAGGGGGACGCTCTGAGACAAGACTACACCAAGCTCATCAAGAAGTGTGAGGAGCCTATCCAGAACTGGTATACAACTGGGGGACCCATAGCAAGTGAAGACTTCCTGATCAAGGAGTTAAGATGCACTCCCCATCCCCATAGGGAAAGAAAATTTGTAACTCTTACCTTAGAGTCAGATACCACTACCGATGAGCTCACCCAAGAGGACTTGGATTCCTTCGCAGAACATGTATTCCCCTACTTTCTTAATGAAAAAATAGATCTTTCTGAGTATCCTGAGATTGCTAACGTCGTGAATGATGAATTAACTAATAACCTTAACGAATTAGATAATAACGAGTCATATGACGAGATAGATCAAGAAAACGAACAAATCTTAAAGGAAATTAATAAGCAAGTAGGTCGTCGTGGCGGAAATGGTCCTATTGATGCCAAAGAAATACAAACAGTTAATCTGGGGACGGACAATGATCAGAAAGAGACCAAGATTGGCAGTTTGTTCAAGGGGGAAGACCGACAAGCCCTCATAGAGCTTCTCCGAGAATTCGTAGATGTGTTCGCATGGTCCTACAAAGATATGCCGGGGCTAGCCAATTCGATTATTGAGCACAAGATATCGATGCTTCCCGATTCGAGGCCAGTCAAGCAGAAACTCCGCAGAATTAAACCCGAGTGGTCGGTACAAGTCAAGCAAGAGATAGAGAAACTCCTGAGTGTTGGGTTCATCAAAGTGATAGAGTATCCAACCTGGTTGGCTAATACTGTACAAGTTTCCAAGGCAAATGGAAAAGTCCGCGTCTATGTTGATTTTCGTGATCTCAACAGAGCATCTCCGAAAGATGATTTTCCTCTCCCCAACATAGACATGCTCGTTGACAATACCGCAAAGTATGAAGTCCGTTCATTCGTAGACGGATTCACCGGTTACAACCAGATCCTCATGGCCGAGGAAGACCAACACAAAACAGCGTACACCACACCTTGGGGGATATTATGTTATACAGTCATGCCATTGGGACTCAAAAATGCCGGAGCCACGTACCAGAGGGACGTCACTGCGCTGTTCCACGACATGATACATAAAGATATGGAGGTATACGTCGATGACATGATCATACAATCCAAAGGCTCTAATGGGCAGCACTTCGTCGACCTTAGAAAGTTCTATGAAAGGTTGAGACACTACAAGTTGAGACTTAATCCAGCCAAGTGCACGTTTGGGGTAGTGAAATGCAAGGTCCTTGGGTACATGGTCACTGAGCGTGGTATAGAAGCAGATCCCGCTAAGATCAAAGCCATCATTGACATGCCTCCACCTAAGACGCAGAAAGAAGTAAAGGGATTCATGGTTCACCTTCAGTACATTAGTCGTTTCATTAATCAGCTCACGACGATGTGCGAGCCCATTTTTAAGCTCCTCAAGAAGAATGCATCCTTAGAATGGACTGAAGAGTGCCAAGAAGACTTCGAAAAAGTCAAAGAGTATTTGGTAAACCCACCAGTATTGGTCCCACCGCATAAAGAGAAACCGTTGACCTTGTACCTCATAGTCAATGATACTACATTAGGGGCTATGCTAGCACAAGAGCAACCCGATTCGAAGAAGGAGAATGCCATGTACTTTGTCAGCCGTCGCTTCCAAGGGGCTGAATTGAATTACTCTGCATTAGATAAGTCGTGTGCTGCACTGGTATGGGTAGCTGAGAGACTAAAGCCGTACATGGAAGCGTTTCCTGTACAACTGATTGCCCGAATGGACCCAATGAAATACATCTTCGAGAAGTCGCATGTCTCCTCTAGAATAGCCAAGTGGTACTTTATGCTCGGGGGTATGATATCACTTACATCACACAGAAATCCATGAGAGGAAGAGTCTTTGCTGATCATTTAGCAGAATTTCTGTGTGATGAAGTGAAGGGAGAAGACCCGCGATTCCCTGATGATGACGTCATGGCAATAGCAGAAAATAAGTGGCAATTATTTTTCGATGGCGCTGCCAATAAACGGGGATATGGCATTGGCATGTTACTAGTAGGTCCCTCAGATTTCTACACTCCACTCGCAATCCGCCTTGACTTTGAGGCCACTAACAACATTGCCGAGTACGAAGCTTGTATAGCGGGGCTTGAAGCAGCCTTAGTAAGAAATGTGACCGAACTAAAAGTGTACGGAGATTCACAACTAATAATCTATCAGTCACTCAAGAAGTGGAAGGTACAAGATCCTACACTCCAGAAATATAATGACCATCTCCAAGACTTGGTCAAACAGTTCAAAAAGGTCACTTTCTACTATCTTCCCAGAGATAAGAACCGCTTAGCAGACTCGCTAGCCATGCTAGCATAAATTATGGAGATTCCCGAATGGACTGAGGTTAAAACCTTCAAAGTTGCAAGGCGAACGACTCCTGCTTATTACTCAATCATAGACCTGCATGACTGCAAAGAAGAGTGTGACTCTGTTTCTGTAAATGCCTTAGACAATAACCCTTGGTATTATGATGTATGGCGTTTCCTCCTAGACGGAACATTCTCATCGGATGCATCACCTAAAGCGAATATAGTCCTCAAACGGTTTACCGCCCAATTCATCATTATAGGTGATCGCCTCTACAAGAAACACCACAAGCAATGTCTACTCTGTGCTGATGAGCACGAGGCCATAGAAATCATGGACCAAGTCCATCAAGGAGTCTGCGGAACCCACATGAATGGCAACATGCTAGCGAAGAAAGTTATCCGGCTATGATACTATTGGGCTACAATGGAAGCCGACTGCACTGACATGGTTAAGAAATGCCACAAATGCCAGATACATGCCAACTTGCAACACGCACCACCATCCGTGTTATACCCCATGACATCCCCTTGGACATTTTCTACATGGGGGATAGACGTCATTAGCAAAGTCTCACCGACAGGTCATAATGGGCACTCATTCATGTTGGCCGCCGTTGATTACTTCACTAAGTGGATCGAGACTCAATCCTACAAAGTCTTAAATGCCAAAAAGGTGGCTGAGTTCATTAAGACTAACATTTTATGCCGATATGGAGTACCTCATGAGATGATATCTGACAATGGCATGCACTTTGAGAAAGAATGTGACCAACTACTTGCAGAGTACAAGATAGAGAGACATCAGTCATTACCATATCGACCACAAACCAATTGAGCAGTTGAAGCTGCCAACAAAACTATGAAGACCATCATTAGAAAAATGGCTAAGACTGGCAAAGACTGGCCCGACAAGCTACCTTTTGCACTCTGGGGCTATCGTACTTCGATCCGTACCGCCACCGGTGAAACTCCATACGCCCTAGCCTATAGGATGGAAGCAGTGTTACCAATCGAATTAGAAGTACCATCACTAAGGGTTCTCCTAGAAAACCAAGTGAATGAAGTCGCATGGTTGAACAGCCGTTATGAACAACTAGCCCTGCTAGACGAGCGACGACTTCGAGCCGCCGAGCATATCCAAGCGTATCAACGGAGAATGGCCCGAGCATTCAATAAGAAAGTTAAGTCCAGAAACATCAAAGAAGGGGAACTTGTCCTACGCAAACACCGTCCCGGATCATTCAATCCTATGGGAAAGTGGGGACCAAGATGGATAGGCCCTTACATAGTCAAGAAGATCTTCTCTGGAGGAGCGGTACAACTTGCAGACCTAGATGGAGATCAACTGCCAAATCCCATCAACATGGACAAGCTGAAGAAGTACTATTCATAGCTCCATCCCCTAGTTCAAAGAAAAGAGAAAGCTCGCTAGGTTGAAAACCTGCAAGGGCGGCCTAGGCAAAAGTTAGAGCCAAAGGCACGAGAAAAGAAGCCCGCTAGATTGAAAACCTGAAAGGGCGGTCTAGGCAAAAATCAGGGTGTGCATAAAAAAATGGATAAGGGACAATGTCTCATGGGAAGACATGTCAGTCAGCAGACATATTTTTCTCTTTCTTGAACAAGAACTACGATGACCTGAGCTCCTTATTTAATTGATGTAAAAGGAGAACGTAGGCAGCCTTTGGTCCGGTCTATTCAATAAATAAAATCAAAATCTTATCTTCTTATTAACTGAATGCATTTCAAGAAAGCAATAGGAAAATTTCTAACATGAATACCAACTTGCAAAAGAAAATAAATAAAATACTAAAATCTAAGCATTGGTCTATCTAAGCAATCTCTCGATACTCCTAAGGATCTATTTCTTCCTTAACTTAGTAGGGGCTTGACCATGATCCGCCTTGTCATCCCTCTTCCTCTTGAACCAAGGTATCTCGTAACCAGGAGGAACATCAATTCGACTGAACACCGAGGGAGTCAGTCTCGCAAACACGCGGGGCCTATTTGGAGCTTGAAATTTACTAGGAAGGCCGTCCGCCCTCTTCTCATAAAAGTCGTTGTCCAAGAAGTCTTGAGTAGCATCCACGCTGATATTAGAAGGATCCTCCCTAGCTTCCTTCTTCCTCAGATTCAAGCTAGGCTCGAATCGGTCCCCCAATAAAGGACAGCGAATGTCATCAATGCCCTCAGCATTGGGGCAGAGTTCTGTGAGAAACCAGCCCAAGTACTTATCTGATAAATAAATACTCCCTCCCTCATGGCAAAGATTGGTCCAACGATCCATAGTGGTGCCTTGCCCCCAATCACGAGCCAAGCTCGTAGCAAACTCTGAGTCCATGAAGTCGTCCCCCTAACATGAAGGTGTCCTGATGTTGACTGAACTGTCGCATCACCCTCCTAGCAAAATAGAAAGAGGAATCTCTCAAACCCGGAAGGACGACCCTGTCGTACCCAAGGGTATTAGCTACGAACCGCTTCACCTTCCAGAAGGATGGGCACTAAGCAATATCATCAGTCTCCGCTTTGGCAAAAAGATGGGCCCACTTCTCAATGCTGAGACTATTCACCAACAGTTTCCGCCTATGGAAAGTGTAGGGAGAATAATCGATCGGAGAGTCCAACAGTTTAAAATGTTCTCTGAGCCAAATAGTCAGCAATAATGGACTTCCCCAAGTCATAGAGGCGGTTCGGTGTAGCTCATCAAGACCATGAAGGGTCTCTCCGAAGATAAGAGGAACGACATTGAAAGCCCGTCCTCTAGCTTGCAGAACGATGTCCACGAGCTCTGTGTTCGCCATGCCACAATTGCTCGTTAAAAGGACGCTTCGGAATAAGCACAAACCCAAGAGGCAACACTAGGAATCCACGCCATGACCACGAGTCACTCGACCTTTAAATTTCCTAGGCAAAGCGTGGAGATCAACATAGCGGTTATGAATATAACTCTGCGCCTCGGGAAGGCCTATACTCAATAGATCCCTGAGAGACTCTGCCAGTACCTTTTCATACTTGGGCACTGCAATCACTCCTGTCAATGGCATATCCAGGATAGCCGCCATCTCCTCTACAGTAGGGACCATCTCGTTAAGTGAAAAGTTGAAGAGATGAGTCGATGGATCCCAGAAACGTGCAACTCCCTATAGAAGGTCCCATTCCAGTTTTAGATTCTTCAAAGAGAAAAGAATCTTGAAACCGAACATCTCTACGAACCTTCCTTGACGAGCTTTGTCAAACGAATGAAAGAACGTTGATAAGTCACTCTTGTAGCGTTCCACTAATTTCGAGTCTAGGGAAAACTCATCAACAATTATTGATGAAGGGACGGACTTGCTTAGGGACATTGGGAGCAAAAGATTGAGAATTTTACTCCAGAAGATAAGTTCCCAGAACTGAGTCAAGGCTGCATGGTATTCTGGGACGGACTAGAGGTGTTTATATACAAGTTCGGACACCAAATCCTCGAGGAAAAAGGAGAAACAGCCGCATATTCACAGGATGGCTCGTACGAGACATCAATTTCTCGTACGAGGCATCTCCCAGTTCAGATGACAGAAACTCTGCTCAAATCTCAGGTTGCCCAATGAGTCAAGACATGCCTCAATCACCTCAGAAACGCACCCAAAGCAATTCATACATCACACATAAATGACCCAACACAAATACATCTCATAAAAATACCCCTCGGTTGACCAACCGGATGTGAATCAATCCATTACACAGTCAAAAATAAGAACTAGAATTAACAAAAGTATTGTTTGTTAGAGTTAGGAGTTAACTGTTGCATAGGTACAAACTAAAGAAAGAAAAATTGTCTTCACCTACGCCGAGGCAATAAATACACCATCGACAAAAGGAAGGGATGGGGGATCCTGTCTACTACATCAAGAAGAAAGGAGACGTCACCACTGCCACGTGATCATTCATCAGTCCGAGGCCTTTTCCCGCAAGAAGCTGACTCTGCTGTCTGGCGAGCCAAGCGGCCTAAGAGATCCGCGGTCTCTCTCTTCACCCTTTTGGCATAGGCCATAAATTGGGCAAGCCATCCCGCGACCTCTCTATACTCGGCAATGGGCACCTGTTGAGAAGAAACAAATAGAGATGTCAAGGTATTCAGATAAATGATAAACAGAGATATGAAATGGTAGAATGACGAAAATGACGGAAGGAGGGTCATGAACCATACCATGGTCACATCGGCAGGAGGTACGAGTCCCTCAGGCATATCGTACTGGGCGGGAAGGTCCTCGGTGCTCTCTATCCCCTCAGCCACACTGTAGGTAAATGAAGCCGGTCCAAGCTGTAGACGGAAAGGGACGTGGACAACTCCCTGGGCCTGAGCCTGATCACTCTCTATAATCAACCGAGGGCATGAGACGAGCAAGAAAGTCATGATAATCGGCCTTCAGAGACATATGGTCAAAAGCATCCTGACCAATGATGAGGTCCCCTCTCTCCTCCTCCGCGATAGCATAAGAGTTAAGCATGTGAGCCGGTGGGTCCAAGGGGACAATAACATCGAGCCTGCCACCACCTTGCTGGCGAGAGACTCTCTCTCCTAAATAGAAGCATCCCCCACCAAGGCCGATCATCAGCAATCTCATACCAGCGAACCCGTAGACGTGATCAATGCCCAGACCCCGCCAAGGGAAGAAAGCAACGGCGGACTCAGGAACTGCCTCCCATCTGTTAAAATACTACCGCATGCACTCCAACGGCATATCATCCCCCTCTGCCTGCTCATCACGGGTATCCCTGTTACCTTGGAGCCATCTCAAAGTATCTGGGAACATAACAGTGTTATCTCGAAGGTCGAAAGTGAAGAGACCAAACATGGCGTAACCCCAGGCCTGCAAAATGGGAGAAACATAGAAGATGTCAATATACAATAGCTAAAATAAAAATGCTATCAAAATAGACTGGGGCTAAAATAAAGGAGGAATACAGAAGAAGATGAGTATTATACCTCCCAGGCATGACTGTAGCCGCCCAAGCCAGCGTTCGCCCGGTCCTGCGAACTCTCATCCATGGCCACGTAGTAGTGGGCCAAGCCAGCTGAACCCCAGCTAGCATCAGTGACATGTTGCATGTCTCTCAACACACTCAGAAGAGTGAACAAGGCTGTCGACGCATGGTTGGCAAATAGCGTCTCAGAAAAGGCCCACCACAGAAAGCCACAGACAGCTGCAATACGGGTGGCAGTGAGGTGCATCTGACCAGCATTAATAGTAACATAGGCATCGACCTTATCCCTCAAAGACTTCATAGGGACACCCTTGCGTAGGGTACGCACAGAGAAGCCCAGGAAATGCCTCATATCATCACTACTGGGTAGAAAGTCAGTGTCAACCTCAAGCGGCTTACCGGCAATAGAAAGACCGGTAATAGCGTGAAAATCAGTGGGAGTCATGGTGACCTCCCCCCACCGCATATGCATGGTATGAGTGCTGTCCCACCAGCGCTCCCGAATAGCTTGGAGCAAGTGAACATTCCACCTCTCACCGACTAAGCTATCAAAGAAGGGCTTAAGCCCGAGATTCTCGATCTCTTCCTTCATCTCACCATTAAGAGTTGCCCACCTCTCGGCAACGGATCTTACGCTGCCTCTACAGTTATCGACAACCTTGAATGACTGCAAGCAACAAAAACAAAAGAGACGGATGTCAGAAAAGCGGTAAAATCCTCATTTAAGCATTTTACCCGAAAAATCGCAGAATCGCCTAAAACGATAGTCGAAATCATGTACTACTATAATACAATGATTTTCAAACGTCAACAAGGATGAAATTCCATCGAAAGATCAGCCATGCATGAAAAAGCCTAGCAGTGATAATTCTAGGCGAAAATCGACAAAAGTCGAACTGTGAAGGCACCAAATTAAGACATATTGGGATCGAGAAAGCATTGGACAACATAATTTGATGTGGACTATGACTTATGTCCAATATGATATCGCGTGACAAAGGGTATTAGCTACGAACCGCTTCACCTTCCAGAAGGATGGGTACCAAACAATATCATCAGTCTCCGCTTTGGCAAAAAGATGGGCCCACTTCTCAATGCTGAGACCATTCACCAACAGTCTCCGCCTATGGAAAGTGTAGGGAGAATACTCGATCGGAGAGTCCAACAGCTTAAAATGTTCTCTGAGCCAAATAGTTAGCAATAATGGACTTCCCCGAGTCATAGAGGCGGTTCGGTGTAGCTCATCAAGACCATGAAGGGTCTCTCCCAAGATAAGAGGAACGACATTGAAAGCCCATCCTCTAGCTTGCAGAACGATGTCCACGAGCTCTGTATTCGCCATGCGACACTTGCTCGTTAAAAGGACGCTTCGTAATAAGCACAAATCCAAGAGGCAACACTGGGAATCCACGCCATGACCACGAGTCACTCGACCTTTAAATATCCTAGGCAAAGCTTGGAGATCAACATAGCGGTTATGAATATAACTCTGCGCCTCGGGAAGGCCTATACTCAATAGATCCCTGAGAGACTCTGCCGGTACCTTGTCATACTTGGGCACCGCAATCACTCCTGTCAATGGCATATCCAGGATAGTCGCCATCTCCTCTACAGTAGGGACCATCTCGTTAAGTGAAAAGTTGAAGAGATGAGTCGATGGATCCCAGAAACGTGCAACTCCCTTTAGAAGGTCCCATTCCAGTTTTAGATTCTTCAAAGAGAAAAGAATCTTGAAACCGAACATCTCTACGAACCTTCCTTGACGAGCTTTGTCAAACGAATGAAAGAACGTTGATAAGTCACTCTTGTAGCGTTCCACTAATTTCGAGTCTAGGGAAAACTCATCAACAATTATTAATGAAGGGACGGACTTGCTTAGGGACATTGGGAGCAAAAGATTGAGAATTTTACTCCAGAAGATAAGTTCCCAGAACTGAGTCAAGGCTGCATGGTATTCTAGGACGGACTAGAGGTGTTTATATACAAGTTCGGACACCAAATCCTCGAGGAAAAAGGAGAAACAGCCGCATATTCATATGATGGCTCGTACGAGACATCAATTTCTCGTACGAGGCATCTCCCAGTTCAGATGACAGAAACTCTGCTCAAATCTCAGGTTGCCCAATGAGTCAAGACATGCCTCAATCACCTCAGAAACGCACCCAAAACAATTCATACATCACACATAAATGACCCAACACAAATACATCTCATAAAAATACCCCTCGGTTGACCAACCAGATGTGAATCAATCCATTACACAGTCAAAAATAAGAACTAAAATTAACAAAAGTATCGTGTGTTAGAGTTAGGAGTTAACTGTTCCATAGGTACAAACCAAAGAAAGAAAAATTGTCTTCACCTACGCCGAGGCAATAAATACACCATCGACAAAAGGAAGGGATGGGGGATCCTGTCTACTACATCAAGAATAAAGGAGACGTCACCACTGCCACGTGATCATTCATCAGTCCGAGGCCATTTCCCGCAAGAAGCTGACTCTGCTGTCTGGCGAGCCAAGAGGCCTAAGAGATCCGCGGTCTCTTTCTTCACCCTTTTGGCATAGGCCATAAACTGGGCAAGCCGTCCCGCGACCTCTCTATACTCGGCAATGGGCACCTGTTGAGAAGAAACAAATAGAGATGTCAAGGTATTCAGATAAATGATAAACAGAGATATGAAATGGTAGAATGACGAAAATGACGGAAGGAGGGTCATGAACCATACCATGGTCACATCGGCAGGAGGTACGAGTCCCTCAGGCATATTGTACTGGGCGGGAAGGTCCTCGGTGCTCTCTATCCCCTCAGCCACACTGTAGGTAAATGAAGCCGGTCCAAGCTGTAGATGGAAAGGGACGTGGACAACTCCCTGGGCCTGAGTCTGATCACTCTCTATAATCAACCGAGGGCATGAGACGAGCAAGAAAGTCCTGATAATCGGCCTCCAGAGACATATGGTCAAAAGCATCCTGACCAATAATGAGGTCCCCTCTCTCCTCCTCCGCGATAGCATAAGAGTTAAGCATGTGAGCCGGTGGGTCCAAGGGGACAATAACATCGAGCCTGCCACCACCTTGCTGGCGAGAGACTCTCTCTCCTAAATAGAAGCATCCCCCACCAAGGCCGATCATCAGCAATCTCATACCAGCGAACCCGTAGACGTGATCAATGCCCAGACCCCGCCAAGGGAAGAAAGCAACGGCGGACTCAGGAACTGCCTCCCATCTGTTAAAATACTACCGCATGCACTCCACCGGCATAGCATCCCCCTCTGCCTGCTCATCACGGGTATCCCTGTTACCTTGGCGCCATCTCAAAGTATCTGGGAACATAACAGTGTTGTCTCGAAGGTCGAAAGTGAAGAGACCAAACATGGCGTAACCCCAGGCCTGCAAAATGGGAGAAACATAGAATATGTCAATATACAATAGCTAAAATAAAAATTCTATCAAAATAGACTGGGGCTAAAATAAAGGAGGAATACAGAAGAAGATGAGTATTATACCTCCCAGGCATGACTGTAGCCGCCCAAGCCAGCGTTCGCCCGGTCCCGCGAACTCTCATCCATGGCCACGTAGTAGTGGGCCAAGCCAGCTGAACCCCAGCTAGCATCAGTGACATGTTGCATGTCTCTCAACACACTCAAAAGAGTGAACAAGGCTGTTGACGCATGGTTGGCAAATAGCGTCTCAGAAAAGGCCCACCACAGAAAGCCACGGACAACTGCAATACGGGTGGTAGTGAGGTGCATCTGACCAGCAATAACAGTAACATAGGCATCGACCTTATCCCTCAAAGACTTCAGAGGGACACCCTTGTGTAGGGTACGCACAGAGAAGCCCAGGAAATGCCTCATATCATCACTACTGGGTAGAAAGTCAGTGTCAACCTCAAGCGGCTCACCGGCAATAGAAAGACCGGTAATAGCATGAAAATCAGTGGGAGTCATGGTGACCTCCCCCCTACCGCATATGCATGGTATGAGTGTTGTCCCACCAGCGCTCCCGAATAGCTTGGAGCAAGTGAACATTCCTCCTCTCACCGACTAAGCTGTCAAAGAAGGGCTTAAGCCCGAGATTCTCGATCTCTTCCTTCATCTCACCATTAAGAGTTGCCCACCTCTCGGCAACGGCTCTTACGCTGCCTCTACAGTTATCGACAACCCTGAATGACTGCAAGCAACAAAGACAAAAGAGACGGATGTCAGAAAAGCGGTAAAATCCTCATTTAAGCATTTTACCCGAAAAATCGCAGAATCGCCTAAAACGATAGTCGAAATCATGTACTACTCTAATACAATGATTTTCAAACGTCAACAAGGATGAAATTCCATCGAAAGATCAGCCATGCATGAAAAAGCCTAGCAGTGATAATTCTAGGCGAAAATCGACAAAAGTCGAACTGTGAAGGCACCAAATTGAGACATATTGGGATCGAGAAAGCATTGGACAACATAATTTGATGTGGACTATGACTTATGTGCAATATGATATCGCGTGACAAAGGGATTACGATATGTTCTATAAGGCAACTTTTGACTTTCAAAGTTATACTAATTGGGTAGTCATAATGGCTTGCTAGAGTCCGCTTATGACTTACGGGTTCTGAATGGTTCGGACTCGTTTCCAACTTAGTATAATCCTATTGGGTCACACACAATAGAACGGATTGACCTAATTCTATGAGGGTTTGACCTAATTCTATTCGGAGTCAGGACTTCTTTTCCAAAAAGAAATCTGCAGAATCTGGACTGGGACGGGCTTGGCAGTCGTACAGCTCCATAGGAGCCTTACGCCTCCATAGGATCCGTACGCCTCCATAGGAGCCGTACGCCTCCATAGGAGCCGTACGCCACCTAGACAGACGTACCAAACCTGATTTTCAGAATCCCAGATTTTCATCCTTTTCAATCCGTTCTTTGTGTGTGACCCAATAGGATTATACTAAGTTGGCAACGAGTCTGAACAAGTCAGAACCTGTAAGTCATAAGCGGACTCTAGCAAGCCATTATGACTACTCAAATAGTATAACTTTGAAAGTCCAAAGTTACCTTAATAGAACATATCATAATCCCTTTGTCACGCGATATCATATTGGACATAAGTCATGGTCCAAGTCAACTTATGTTGTCCAATGCTTTCTCGATCCCGAGTAGATTGATATGAGCAAATGACATTGAACACATCAATTCATTTGGGTATGGCCATGCACTATCATCAATCTCACTCATCGAGTGGCCAAGAAGATCCCTCTCTTGAGAGATGGACAAATCCTATCTTGACTTGTCATTTTTCTCTACAAGAATCTGATTATGCCGATCGTAGCCTTTATAACTACCTGGTTAAGGGTAGCGTTTGACTACGTCAAACACAACGTTCATCATGTGAAAGACCATGATAATATCAGGTCTAAGGATATCAAATGATATAACTATTATGAGATTTAATTATGAAATTTGACCATGACATAAATCTCATAACGGGTCAATCCAGTACCTTGTTCTCCAACAAGTGCCCACAAGTTTAATCTGCATCCTATGCACCATAATCATCACATGATTATCCATTAAACTCATGCTAGCTCTTCGTAAGTGTTAGGGACAATGATTATTATAATAAACATGCAAAAGATATAATAATCTATCTTGTTATCTCTATAACAAATGAAGACATGATGTAACACATAGGCCTTTCTCAAAGGCCTATGGCATAATATCCAAAAAAAATAACATTCGTTAAGAGCTAGGATCGTAGTGAGATATGTAAAACTGTATAGGTTATTATTGAAATTTTGAAAGAAGTTTGTTACGTTTTTCCATCTATTTTTGTTAGTTTTTTAACAGTCCGTCCAAAATTACTCTTGATTGCAACAAAAAGACACATTCAATAACTAAACCGTAACAAACACAAATTGAATAATCAATTAAAATATTATGACAAACTCAAGTAACTAAAATGCATATGCCCCATTATTTATTTAAGGATGGATGAGTAATAGAATGAAGTAAATGGGTGTTGAAATGACCCAATGTTATTATGGGCTTCCTCAGTGTGCTATCTATTATTGAAACAAATACCCTGCAAGCCCAAAGCTCGGTCCGCGGGGGCCCTTTTGCAGATTTCTCTTATGTGGGCTAACCTTTGTATGTAAAACAGCTTCTTTAGTGGTTTGTTTAATATAAATATGCCATGAAAATCAAATAAGAGAAATAAAAAAGAAATCAACAATACAGTATACGCCAGAAATATGTACAACAACTATATAGGCACTGAGCCTATTTTCTTAATAAATTATTAGCGTAACAGTTTCAAAAAAAAAAAAAAAAAAAACATTGAAGAAATGAAAATTTTTAATTGCAATTTCAAAATTTGACTTTATACTATTTTTCTTGTTCAATTTTGCGGTTTCTCATCAACAGTAACAAAAAAAAAATATTGTATCACCATTGGATTGTACTCCCTCTATCCCAAACTTATTTTTGTGTTTTGGATATCCCTTAAGTTAATGGTCATTTACTCAAAATATTCAATTTTCTCTCTCTTACCCACTCGCAATACTTATTTTTCCAACACACTATTCTTAATCTCTGCACATTCAATTTGGTAGCCATTACTTTGAGACGGAGTGAGTAATTGTTTCAGATTTTCGTGAATATGCTTATATTTATAGAGGTTTTTTATATGAAAGCTATATTTATAGATGTACACTTTATTGAGTGAGTAAAAATTCAATTTTAAATTACTAATTAACTGAAAAAAGTTAACAAAAAATCATTTGTGATCATTTTGCAATTTTTTTAACTAGTTAGGTGGAAAAATCAAATATTATGAGACGCTGGTGGTTTACGTAAATAATGTAGTGAAATTGGATAACAAGCCTAATTATTCTGATATCTAAATGACATATGTAAATGACGTCACAAAGTTTATTGTCATAGGAACCTATCCTCTTTAATCTAAAAACATTGTCATTTTAATTGTTCCATTTACTATTTTTCTACCATACTTTATTTCTCTTTATCAACTATCTACACTCACAACACATCTCATTTTTAATTATTTTCATAATTCTTGTGTCAAGTGTCATTTTTTTAAATTATAGAGAGACGAAAAGAGTATATCGTAAAAATGAAAATAATGTGACAGAGTTAAATGACCGTCAATTTTTCATTTGAATACGAGTGGTTGTTAGATATTTTGTCTCAAAATGAAGTAGAGAAATTAAATCATCTAACAGCCATAACGTCATAAATAGACATCTGACTTTCTAAACAGTATTATCAATGGACAAATCGAAGTATTATTTTATTATTTCTTGATTGATGTCGGTTGAGGTGGTGGGTCTGGCCACCGCCGGCTGCTGGTTGTTTCTGTCCAAGGCCATCCATCTATGTCTTTGTACAACAAAAGAAGTTTAAAACACATGACATAAATGTACACTCCTTTTTGGATTTTTTTTTCAAATAATTCTCTTTTAAATCATTATCTACCTAAATGACATTTGGGAAACTTTATATACCAAAATGACCATTTTTTGTGAAATCGGCATTGGCATTGCCGACTTTGGGATGAAGTCGGTACTACCAATGCCGACTTTAGGTTAAGCAAAAATTCCGGATTAGGGTTAAAGTGGGTCAAAGTGGGAATATTTTGGGAGTCTGGAATTTGGCAGAAGTCGGCAATGGGAATGCCGTTTCTGGTGAAGTCGGCACTCCCAATTCCGACTTCACCTCCAGACAATTCATCATAAATCGGCAGCCTCCTTCCCCCTCAAACCCTACCTCCCATTCCCCCATCAACCTTCAACCTTCGTTCCATCACTGTCTTCTCTGCATCTCAGTGTCCCTTTGGTCAGAAAATTAATTTGTGTTGGGAATCTTGTCACAATTTCCACATTATAAGGTTAGTGCTATCATATTTAGTGATTTTCTTTTATATAATTTGTATTTTAATTATCTTTTTCGATGAAATTAGAATATGTTAATTTGTTGAGTTTATAATATACATGTTAATTTGCTTATGTGATTTTGAATTAATTTAACAAAAAGCTATTTATTAAAAGTTGATGAAAATTCACATTATCGACTGAATTTCGTTAGAAAGTTAACAAAAATGCCCATTTTCTGTTAGAATATTAACTGATAATACATGTTAATTTGCTTATGTGATTTTATATTAATTTAACAATAATCTATTTATTAAAAGTTGATGAACTTCACATTATCATCCGAATTTCGTTGAAAAGTTAACAAAAATGCCTACTTTCCGTTAGAAACTTAACTAAACTGTCCGAAATTTAACAGGTTTTACGTTTTTCTGTTAAATATTTAACAAACAGCCCCTCTTCTTATCAAAAATCCCATTTTCTGTCAAAAAGTTAACTAAACTGTTAGAAAAGAGCCCTTTTTCAGTTAAATATTTAACGGACCAGCCTCTTTTTTAAACGAATTTTAGTTTAATAGTTTTGTTGTTTGTTTCAGATGGACCAATATCATGATAACCAAGCATTTGTTGATCCCGGGCCATTAGACGACTCCGTATTAAAATGGCAAGATAAACACCGGTCACGTTATATTTGGGCTCAACAAGAAGTTGAGAATATTAGATTTAGGCGCGGTCCGGAACCTCCTAAAAACTTGGATGTTAGGATTCAGAGTAAACTTTTAGATGTTGGGTTTTACGGTGTTTATAAACTAGGTTTTTTCAAATATGATTGGCATTTGTTAGAGGCTTTGGTTGAGAGATGGCGTCCAGAGACGCACACATTTCATTTGCCAGTTGGGGAGATGACCATCACCCTTCAGGATGTTGGAATTTTATGTGGCCTTCCTATAGACGGGGATCCTGTGATTAGTTCCCAAACCCATATGCAAAAATTGGAATGGGTTCAATTATGCCATGAATTACTAGGGATTGAACCACCTGATGGCGTATTGAAGGGTGGTAGATTGTCTATTAAATGGATTATAGACGAACTGACTCAGTGGGATGAGCTTCCTGCAAATGCCCCGCCCGAATTGGTTAACCAGTATACTCGGGCATATATTTTGATATGCATAGGGTCACATTTAATGCCGGGTACGAGTAATGTCTTAATGAAACTCATGTATCTCCCACTGCTTAGGGACGTTGACACGATCGGGAACTACAGTTGGGGTAGTGCAATGTTAGACTTTTTATATCGGGACTTGTGTGTAGCGACAAAGCCCGATGCGAAAAGTTGTGCTGGATTCTTAACAATTGTACAGGTATGTCAATTATATTTTCTTATATTATTGTAGTGAAGAAAATATGTTTTGTACGTGACACAAATTTTTTTCTTTATGTTATTTTTTTTTAGCTTTGGGCTTGGGAACGGTTGTTGTGTTTACGACCCGTAAGGACACGTGGAGATGTCATTCTTCAGGATGCATTATCCCCATATGGTTGCAGGTATTCTAAAATAAATTAAATTTAAGTCCACATAATATTCTATGTACTTAATTTTTATTATTACACATTAATTTGTATGTCAAATTGCTCCATATGTAGGTGGCAATGTCCTTTATCATATACGCATCTTACCGTCCACAACTTGCGTGGATACCGGGATCAGCTGGCGTATTTGAATGATGATCAGGTTGAGTGGCAGCCGTACTTAAATGTCCAGGGTCCACCATATTGCTTCCAGGGACAGGCTATATGGAGAGCGAAGGTGCCCCTCATTTGCTTTGATAGGGTTGAGTGGCACCTTCCCGATCGAGTAATGAGGCAGTTCGGGATGTTACAGAATATCCCTGACCCACATGACACGAGTGATTACCTGCATGGACTAGATCGACGAGGTCGGTCAGAGGTTAATTGGCCTGAATTCCACATAGTTCCCATCGGAATGTGGAATCAACGGGCTAATTTGGTGGTGGCTGGGCAATATGGTACCGAGGATGTAGATTACACACATTACTATATGTTATGGTACCATAGGATTACACGGTTATTGATCCAGAATCCGAATGCTATAGAGGATGAGGGGTACAGGGCGCATGCTAGTCGTTATGAGGGTTTGGTAAGCTAAATAGTACATATTTACTTTAGTTCATTTTTATTTGTTCACAATTTATCTTATCGTTATAATTTATTCCTTTTTTGTTATTTTCAACAGATTCAAAACCTTCAGCGTGCATACATATCCAACGAGAATGCCATATCTGAGGTAGAGGGATACGGCATACGCTCACAAAACCTATATGTTACCCGTGGTGTCATCAGACAATCCTTATCATCTATTAGACAGCAGAAACGACTGGATGCCCTCCAACGTCCTCCACCACCAGTAGATCGTGTTCAAGGGGTGCCACCGAGACGAAATCGGGTTCGTAGACGTGCTCAACACGTGCAGGATGATCCAGAGGTACATGTTGAGGAGGCAGCGAATGAGGGGGACAATGACGAGGAAGGGAATGATGAGGGCGGAGATAACGAGGGTCCAAACACATTTACAGGACATGACGCTTTCTCCCAGGCAGGAAACTATGGATTCTCTCATACACAGATGGATTATACTCCAACTCCCCCGCCAAATTTTGGTTTTACATCATATGGTTCGGAGAGTGGGAGTGGAAGTCGAAGAAGAAGCGTTGACTATGCTCCAAGTCAACCTCTAGGGACGGGTTTCACATCGTATGCTTCTGGGAGTGGGAGTGGAAGGCGAAGCTTTCAAATGGATTATACTCCAACTCTACCTCCGATGTCGCTTCCGGAGGCTACACCTTTTGGTCACATAGACCCAACTCAGGTACCATCGCCATCTCGTCAAACTAACACATCACGAATAGGTCGTGTAATTTCTCGCCTTATGCCTAGGAGAAGTGGAAGGCCACATAATCCTCCTAACAATTACACCCCATCTGCATCCCTGATGGATTTCCTATTTGACCGGGATGTGGTCAATAACTATTTGGATTGATGTAGTATTTATATGTATATAAATAAAATGGATATTTTGTGGAATTTTTGGAATAAATTTAGACCCCTAATATTGACATGGAATTTCATCACAAAAAATCAAACAAAGAAGGATTTACATAAACATCTCAAATAAATTTATCAGAACTGTCAAAAAACGGCACTACCAATACCGTTTTTATCAGAACTGTCAAAAACGGCACTACCAATACCGTTTTTATCAGAATACTTACCCTTTAAAAGGCTTGGTGACCTCAAAAACAAATTCATCCATTTCTCATCCATCTCTCTCAAAACTAATCTCTCTCAAAAATTTCTAACTGTCATAATGGATCCATCGCTCCCCCGCTGGTATCGTGGCAAACAACCTCTTTATGGTAATCCCGTTCAACACTCCGATGCTCAATCTAATCTCTCTCAAATCGAACGAGAGTTAGAATCTCCACTGCCTCGTATCATACCTGGTCCCGCTGGTATTGCAGCAGAGGCCGTGCGGCGGCATCACTCCGGAAAAGCTCATGTCTCTCAGGATCCACCTCAGTCGACCCAAGAGGCCATAAGGAGAAAGCTTGAAGAGCCGGAGGAGGATGAAGATTTCCAGTGCAAACCATGGCTTTCTGCAATGGATTATCTCACTGCAGAGGGTACATATTTCCCGTTGAGAACGATCAAGGAGAAATGCAAACAACATGACAGGGTGGAACAGGTATAATATTTTACATTAATTATAGTTAAGGTTGATATTTAAAAATAATTGGTCGTTATGTTTTTGTTTTATTAGGTTGTTGTTGTCGTGAAGGAGTGCAAACCAACTGGTTATGGCTCTGTTTCGGTGACTTTGAAGGATCCGACTGACACAATTGAAGCTTTCATTGCTGACAAAGTGGTTAAGGAAAGTCAGTATGGAAGTGACATAGGTGTTGGTGCTGTTCTAATACTTAATCAGGTATGAAAAATTTTACTTAACATTACACTCCCTAAGGATATATTCCTTAACATTTTGTTCTAAATGTTTTGTTTTGTTGATCTATTAGGTTGTTGTCTTTGCCGTCACACGCTCCAAAAAACTACTTAACATTACACTTTCTAATGTTTCTAAGGTCTTCCCTAAAGATTGTAAAGTTAATGTGTTGGACATGTAATATATGGATTTGTGTCGGATTTACTACCTACCGGGATTTATGTAATATTTTCCTATGTGACCGGGCTGTGGTCACTGAATTTATTTGATTTTTGTTATATTTCCTATGTGACCGGGATGTGGTCACTGAATTTATTTATTTATGTAATATTTTCTTATGTGACCGGGATGTGGTCACTGGATTTATTTATTTATGTAATATATTTCTATGTGACCGGGTTGTGGTCACTGAATTTATTTAATTTTTGTTATATTTCCTATGTGACCGGGACAACAAATAAAAAACATTCACGAATAGTTAAATATATCACAAGTTCAAATATAATAACATCCACAAATACTTAAATATATTACAAGTTCAAAGTTCAAATAAAACAAACATTCACGAATAGTTAAACAAACATATTACAAGTACTAGAAAATAATATTTAATCTTCCTCCCTAAGAGTTGGACATCTTCTTTTAGTGTGACCTTCTACCTTGCATATCCCGCAACGAAACTTCCTTTTCTCCACCTGCCAATCCATCCTATTTCTAATCCGCCTTGATTTAGGTCTTCCTTGCTTCTTATCACGACGGTGCATCGGGTTAGGATAAAAACTTGGGACAAGATGATCTACATTCCAATAAGCCTCGTCATGGATCGAATTAAAAGTGCCCCTCCATGTATTGTAGTACGCCTCAAGACTGTAAAAGAAATCAACATAATTCAAACCGTCAATATGTTGGGCTTTGAAGCAGGCAAGAGCATGCGAACAAGGGTAATGATATTGCACCCATTTGCCACAAGTGCATGTTCGAAGACCCAATTCCACCACTTGAACCCTTCCGCCCCTTTCACCGCGTCTCCCCGTTGTCACTTGATAAACACCTGATGCAGTATTGTTAAATCTTCTAACATTATGATACCCAGCCTTCTTCAAGTTGAAGTCATACTTTTGTTGGACCCTTTGACTGAATAGTAGTCTCGCATTTACGTTGGGGTTACCAGGATACCCCCCTAAAGCCCTTATTGATCCCGAGAGTCTACTTTGAAAGTATTCCACACACCTATAGAAGGCCATCTCAACAATACCTTAAACAGGCATCCCACGCGCTCCTTTCATGACACCATTAAAAACCTCAGACAAATTGGTAGTCTTAATTCCGTACCTATATCCACCATCATGCGCCATTGACCACTTTTTAACATCCAAAAACTCAAACCATTTAACTGCCTCGCGATTGATGATACGAATCTGACCCAAGTAATTTTTCATCTTCCGTTCCTGGGTGGCGCTAACAGCACGCCAAAAAGATCTTTTAAGCCAACACCCTTATGAGCATAAAGAAAATTAGCTCGTAAATGCAACATGCACCACCTGTGCACAACATCTCGTGGCCATCCGTTTTCTCCCACAGTGGCAAGGATCCCATTATGGCGATCAGATATCAAACAAACTTCATGACCCCTAATAACATGTCGGCAAACAAGATGTAAGAACCAAGACCAGTTTTCATGGTCCTCTTTTTCAACAAGAGCAAAAGCAAGTGGAAGTAAACTATCATTCGCATCAACACCCATAGCAATAAGTATTACCCCTTTATATCTTCCATGCAAGAATGTGCCATCAACAGAAATGACATGACGGCAATGAGAGAATGCTTCCAAACAAGGGCCAAATGCCCAGAACACGCGGTCAAAAGAACCTGGAGGACCAGCGTCAGGACGGTTAGAAAACTGCACAATGGTTGAAGGGTTCCACTTTTGAATAGCTGCTAACAAACGTGGCAACTTTCTATAAGATTCGTCCCAATCCCCATATTCTTGAGCGATGGATTTTTGTTTACCACACATGCCTTCCGATATGAAACATCCTTACCGTACTTTGATTTTATATTTATCATGATAAGCTTAATCTTGTACTCTGGATCAGCCTTGACAAGATCGAAAACTTCTTGTCCTATAAACTTAGCATCTAAATTAGGATGATCGCCGCTAACATCTGAAGCCAAGCAAGAATGTGGACCCTTGTACTTAGTTACTTCCCAGTACCCACCCTTCTTCAGACTCACATTCACATAGAAATTGCAGGGGAAATCTTTCACCAAACACTCAATAGCCCACTTTTGCGGTGTGCTCTTTCTCACCTTGAACCTCAAATTCTTCATAATATGGTACTTCTTTATTTGGTACTGCACATCAATCTTCTCTGCGAAGCGAATTCCTTTGGCGATTCCATCACTCTCCGCATTCCATTCTGCAAACTTGTATTCACTATTATCATAATTCTCTGACCTTTCACCAATATCACGGTAAAATGGATAGTCTGCTCTCCCATACATTTGATTATGCGGTTCACCTTGAAAAGTAACCATGTGTGCTCCTACATCACCACCTTCCCCACCATCACCCTCATTCTCGCTATCAGTTGGACTCGAACAATCTTCATATCCAGAATCAACATCAGAACTTATTGCAAGGATATGACCTTCATAATCTGAATCATCATTATTTTCACGTTCCTCTACCTCTTCCCCTTCCCCTTCCACTTCCGGTTCCACTTCCGGTTCCACTTCCCCATGTGTTTCAAAACCACCAGTATATCTCTCAAGGTAGTTAACATTATTATCAAAAACTAAAAAATCCATGATAATTTACAACTGCAAGCTACCTACCCCACCTAATTGAGCAGAAACATCAAACATGACTTTCATACACATATCATTCTCAACTTCAAACGGAATGTAACTTGCAAACCCATTACCCATCATATGAGGATATCTACAAATAACTTTCAACTTAGCATCTCTTGGATCTATATCAATTTTCTTATATAACTTCCTAATCAATTTTTCGTAACCCCAACGAGTTTTTGCCCTAAGTGGAAATTTCGGCCCCTGTTCAAGATTACTATCTGCAAACAGGTGTTCATCATCTCCTCCCCAGTAGCACATGAAAATAAGTGGAAGTCCACTCATATTTTCCCCTAAACAAATTAATTCAACAGTCAAAATATATATAAAAAATGCAACAAATAACATCATTAAAATTTGTTACATTAAGAAAATTTCTTGATCTTCAAAAATTTATATGAAATGTCAAAAATTTAACTGAAATATGCATGGAAATTTAACTGAAATGTCAAAAATTTAACTGAAATTGTAAGAAATGTTAACAAAATAACAGTAAAAAATTGTTAATGTAATACATTAAGAAACTGTAAATCATATATGCATGGAAATTGTAAGAAATGTTAACAAAATAACAGTAAAAAATTTAACTGAAATGTCAAAAATTTAACTGAAATATCAAAAATTTAACGAGTTTTGCGTTGGATGTTAAATGTTTAAAGGACAACACATCTTTTTTTTTTTACTGAATTATAGTTTAATAACTCTAGTTTGCATTCACATTATACAAATAAAAACATATAACAAAGATTAAAATGTACCTTAGATGCTTGAATCAAATTCACCAAATACAACTTTTGAGCTTTCAACTTGAAAGGGAGAGAAAAAAAAAATGAAAGATGAGAATCAGATATTAGAGAAGTTTGTGTTTTGAATATGAAACGAGTGAAAACTTCTGAAGCCAGTTGTGGGTGTTTTATGGAGACCTAAAGTCGGCATCCACAATGCCGACTTCAGAAACCCTAGTCAAAGTCGGCATTGTGAGTACCGACTTCAGTACAACACAAAAACCCACTCTGCCCCAAAATATTCCCTCCTAATCCTTCTTAACCCCTAATTATTCTTAACCTTAACCGGGTTGACCTAAAGTCGGCAATGGTAATGCCGACTTCACAGTAAAGTCGGCATTGCCAATGCCTACTTCACAAAAACTGGTCATTTTGGTATATAAAGTTTCCCAAATGTCATTTAGGTAGATAATGATTTAAAAGAGAATTATTTGGAAAAAAAATCCTCCTTTTTGTATGTGTCTTTTTTTTTTCTTTGTTGATTGGGTAATAATGGAAACCCAAACTTTATTTGATAGCAAAAATACTTGTGCATTCTTAGCCATTAAATTACATAAAACTTAAACATTTAAGTTTGCCTTAAAAATTAAAAATTCAATTTAGAATGAATTGATTTGAACAATAACTTTGTAAGACCTTTGATGTAGAAAGCGCAAACGATAATTTAGTTTTATATAAATGGACAAATGGGTTGTTCTCGACACAACGTATTTAAATGGCGATAAATAATGTCATTGTAACCTATCCAGTTTAGTTCTCAGCACCACTCCTCTAAGATTGTGATTGCACTATTTTTTTTCACTATTTAAATTTGTGAACTAAGACTGCTCAAATTTGTTTATTTCCTGAAAAGATGCTAACAAATGCTCCCCAAGCATCATCCAAACCATAACCATTTGTCCATTTTTGGATTAACTATTCTTTCATTTTCACAAACTTGTCTGTTAGTAAATCAGACCCAAGCGATAAATAATAATGAACGCAAATCAACACAGAATATATGAGGTTCACCAATCTCTATTGGCTATCTCCACGGGCAAAGGGAAACAGATATTATTATGGCGGATAAACAATTACAAGAAGATGATCACACTAATCTATGTTTGCATGAACTTTGATCACAAAGTTCCTAGCTATGCAAAACCCTAGATCTAGAATTATTGATCTTTCTCTCTCTGAGTAATTGAGCTTCTGAATTAAATTAGGACGGAGGGGAGTATATATATCGTATACTCTAAAAACGCCTAATACTAATTCTATTTGACTTCAAAGAATGAAAGGAGTATAATATTAACCCTAAAGAATTAATAACATCCTGTTTGCACAAGGAGTTAAGTCAACTCCAAAGAAACAAGCCACAAAACCCATTTGGTCTTCTAAGGCCTAACGTGCTCCATATGGCCCGCTCCTCAAGCTGTTGCCATAACATCAGCGTAGGTACAGCTTCTTTGGCTTTGGCTTTGAGCTGCTGCCGTAGTTTTACTTACTCTGTCTCAAGAATTACAACAGTTTGATAATTTAATCCAACAAATTAGGTAATCCCAATTTCAAAGGCATTAAACTTAACAATCTCCACCTTGACTTTGAATCTCCCCAAATAACTCAGAAGTACGAAACACTGACATAGACTCCACCTTGAGTCACATCCCTCGTACCAGAAACAGATTTCTCCACCTTTGCCTCAGTCCGTCTTTCGTCAAAGACATTAGATTTGTCCTCCGGACAACCAAATTTTTCGCGCGCGTCATGTATCTTCAAGACACTCATAATTTGCCTCACCAGGCAAACAACTTTGTCCTCTGGACAGTCAGATTTTCTTCATGCAATGTATCCTACGAACACTCAGAATCACCCCAACGGGCAATTAACAGTCATTCAGGCGTGGCCCATCCAGTCGACATTGGATCTTGCCAACCATGACTGAGAAAACCTGTGTGTGTTGATCTTCTAACCGTGGCTTGCGCAGTTCACTCCGGCCTAAAGTAAAACGATGCTCCACCTGCTCGTCAACACCCTCATCAATCTCAGAACCTTGGAGGATGAACAAGGAATCGTTTCTTCCGCCCTTCAGAATCACATCCGAACCTTTGTAGACATCCAGAACTCCACCTTCACCTTTGAAACTGTATCCCTTCTTGTCCAACCGACTAAGTGATACCAGATTCTTTGCTACTTGTGGAACGTGTCTCACCTTATTCAATGTGAGATATTTATCACCAGAAGCTCTCACCCTTACACAGCCCATCCCAACTACTTCGCAGATAGATCTATTAGCCATATAAATACGGTCTCCATCCTTCTGCTCGTTGTAAAATGCTTCTTGCACGAACACATGCGATAAATAACTCCTGAATCTCGAACCCATGCAACTTCCTTGCACGCTTCTTCTTCGGTCACCAGGGCATAATCACCATCCTCATTCAGATTGTCACTGCTCGCCATCGCTGCAGCTGACTCAGAATTCTTCAGACGCGGAGTCAGATGTACAACTCTGAAATCTAACCAGATTATTGCCTCGGGCAACACAGATTTTGTATCTACTTCTAGATCACTAGAATAGACTACAACGGATGTTAGATCTTCAGATTATACCAGACAACTAACTTCTGATCACAGAACCCTAGCTTCAAATCTCCGTCTTCTGATGTAGATATCAGACACCGAAATGTTTCAGATGCGTTCTTGGATCACCACCGAACACCAGACGAACTTTCAGATGCAGATCTACCAGATTTGCTATTTCTAGCACAGATTTCTGCACGGGCACTGCATGCGGACTGCACGAAAAAAAACTGCACGCGATCTTGCACCAAAACTGCACGCGACCCGTACCAAGACTGCACGCGAACTTCTCCAAAACTGCACGCGGCCCGCACCAAGACTGCACGCGAACTGCATGTTTTCTGCACGCGATCTGCACTTTTTCTGCCCGCGACCTGCACGCCCAAATCAGACCCAAGAGATAAATAATAATGAACGCAAATCAACACAGAATATACGTGGTTCACCAATCTCTATTGGCTACCTCCACGGGCAAAGAGAAACAGATATTATTATGGCGGAGAAACAATTACAAGAAGATGATCACACTAATCTATGTTTGCATGAACTTTTATCACAAAGTTCCTAGCTATGCAAAACCCTAAATCTAGAATTATTGATCTTTCTCTCTCTGAGTAATTGAGCTTCTGAATTAAATTAGGACGGAGGGGAGTATATATATCGTATACTCTAAAAACGCCTAATACTAATTCTATTTGACTTCAAAGACCGGAAGGAGTATAATATTAATCCTAAAGGATTAATAACATCCTGTTTGCACAAGGAGTTAAGTCAACTCCAAAGAAACAAGCCACAAAACCCATTTGGTCTTCTAAGGCCCAACGTGCTCCATATGGCCCACTCCTCAAGCTGTTGCCATAACATCAGCGTAGGTGCAGCTTCTTTGGCTTTGGCTTTGAGCTGCTGCCGTAGTTTTACTGACTCTGTCTCAGGAATTACAACAGTTTGATAATTTAATCCAATAAATTAGGTATTCCCAATTTAAAAGCATTAAACTTAACATTGTCTAACCAATTTTTCATTATAATAATGATACTTATCCATGGAATTCCTCGGGTATGGACGCTAATTTCTATAATTTCAAATTATGTAAACGGTTAGAATGTTTATTATTGAATGAATGTTTAAAGGTACAAGCGTTTTAAATATTTCTCACTTCCACCACATAAGATAATAAATAGGAGTAGTAGAGATATTGTTGTTGTATGGGTTGGGGTGCAACCCAAAGTCTCACATCGGCAATTAAAGAAACAATTGCAAGGTATATAATAGCACCCACCCACTTCATTAGTATGAGGTCTTTTTGGGGGATGCCCAAAAACAAATCCTTGCGGGCTAGGCCCAAAGCGGACAATATCATACTAATGTGGAGAGTGGTGGTGGTGGTCGCGGTCCCTACAAGTGGTATCAGAGTCATGGTTCGGATGGGCCCGACCGGGTGGACCGTGTGTGTGCTTTATAGGGTGGAGTTCCCCTTGTGCGACATAGCGAATCGAGTCTTGCAATCAAGGGCGGTGGTGTTCCGAGGGCGGTTGGTACAAGCTTTCGCGATATGTGCCAGAGGAAACACTGCGGGCCATAGCGGTGTGGTCCTTGGTTTGAGACAGTATGTGTTACACCCGACTTAGAAAGACAAACATAAAATAATTAACTTAAGTAAAGTGTAATAATCGGCCCTTTTGGCCAATTATTTTATTTTAGTAAAACTCTTTATTTATTTCTTATTATTATTTGGGCTTATTTGATTAAGAGTAAGAGTTGGATTTAAACTTTGAGCTCAAGTATTTCAAAACCCAATAAAGGTTAGGAATCCTTTTATTTTAGGGAATTGAGAACCCTAGTATATATAAACCTTTTATTCCCTAAACCTAATTATTATGTCACCAAAAGAAAAGAAAAGAACGGGAGAAAGAGAGGAAGAAAGCGCAGAGAAAGAAAGAGAGAGACGGCAGAGGTAGAGAGGGAGAAACCGAGAGAGAGATAGAGAGAAGGCGGAGAAAAGAAGAAGAGGAACCCGTTTTGGTTCATCAAAGGTACTTACTTCCCCAATCTTTTCTCTTTCGTTGAATCGTTAATAATTCATGATTAAGAACCCTAAGGATAATTTAATCAACTAGAGTTTGATTGATTAGGGTTTAAAGAAGAAGATGATGATGGGAGTTTGTTGTGTGTGTGATGTTGTGTGCGTGTGTGTGTGCAGAATGCGTGTGTGTGTGTGTGTGATTTTAAAGGTGAAAACAGTGTGTGTTGTATGTTGTGAATAGTAACTGGTGATGTGAATAGTAAAACTGTGAATAGTGTTTTGGTGGGTATAATGGAACCCTAAAGCATATTAATTGGGAATAGAAACAATGAAACCCTAGGGGTATTTTGGTAAACTAAAAAGGGTATTTTGGGAATACAAATAAAGGGTAGTACAAACCCTAGAATGAGTATCAACCTTAAAAGGGGTTTAAGAAGATAAACTCATAAGGTTAAGAAAGTAAAAGAAAATTATTTGGGGACGGAAGTAAATAGTATTACTTGTCCTAAGACTATTTTATACATAATTGTAGATTCGTGCAAAAGGTTTGCTAAGTGGAATAACGCAAAGCCAAGATAAGGGATTACGTTCCTTAAGTATTTGAGATTTATCCTTTTGAAATAGGATCCTAATAATTCTTTCTAAGTCTAGCTACCCAGTGGCGGTAGTATTTGAACTCTATGACATGAAACGTCTTTTGAATGATCTTACCCTTGATGTGTATTGTTCAATGGGTATCTAAAGTGAATTAAAATTGCTTTATGTGTTCTTGTACCTTGAACACTATGTGGAATGTTACTGTATCTAATTGAAACAGGTGCAGTTAGCTTTGTCTGATTGAAAAGGACTTAGTAGGAATTAGTCTGATTGAAAAGGACTAAATGAACTTGTCTAGTTTGATTGAAAAGAACTTAGACATTTAAATTTCTAGTTGATGAAGTAGTTTGATTATCATGATATATCATAATAAGGGAGCACCCTGAAAAGGTGTAAGGTCTCTTATTCTCTTAACACCCTGAAAAGGTGTAACACCCTGAAAAGGTGTTTGAAACTATGGAATTGACGAACTTGTGATAGGGCCACAACTTCTTAAGTATTGTAACTGTATTTTGAATGTGTACAGTTAAGTTTATTGATGATTAGCCTTTCATTGAAATATAATTGTTTGGCTCTGTTCTTTCGGTCTTCTCTTCTTAGTACCCGGAGAGATCCCGTATGAACTTACTGAGCATTGTTCGCTCACCCCTTCTTATATTATTTTTCCCAGGTAAAGACTAAGGATCTAGATGGATTGCAAGGAATGGCAGTCCGTGGTTATCAAGGAGTTTAGGACATTATTTTTGTTTTGTGTTGAGCTAGTGGGTTGTACTAGCCGTTGGGATTTGAATATTAGTTACGCTTCCGCATTGTTCTGATTTATGGTTAGAGTAAACTAGCCGTTGAATGTTAACGTTGGATTTGAACTTATGTTGACGTTTGGGATTTCCCTAGTTCATGGATTATATTTATATTGTGAAAGTTTGGGTCGTTACAGTTGGTATCAGTGTTATGGGATTAGAGCTTCAAAGGGATAGGAACTCTGATATTGTTGAATAGGCTTGATTTGAGCGTTTTAGGAAGACTAAGATTGCTTGAAGTCAAACTAGTTATTTATGGAAACCTACTATTTTAGGAAAGAACCTAAGATAAGAATTCCTCAAGGGATATGAGGAATATAAGTGAACACTTTGGAAAGTAAATCTTGAAGAGTTACACTAGAATGATATTTTTTTTAAGTTGCTTATGAAAATGATAATTATGGTCTTATATTCTTAAGTGATATGAAACTGATAACGGTTATGTCTTAATTGTAAGTCATGGATGGACTTAGTAGAAACATGAAGATGAACTTAAAGCATAAAACAATTAAGAAAAGAGTGATTCAGAGATATTCACTCAAGATTAAGAAACTATCCGAGGCATTAGAAGCTGAAAAGACCAAGGTGAATGTCACACTAGGAAAGTGGATGCGAGATAGAAAAGCATTACTAGACACTCTCAAAGAACTTGAAGAAGTCAGGGAGACCAAGCACCAGAATGAGAGGTATTGTCATGAGACTCGAGAACAAGCGTATCAATGGTTCTATGAATTGAAAGACTTAAAGGAATCCAGAGCTAGGAAGTCAGAACCAACAACCCCCGTAGGCAATGAAGCGCCAAAGGAAGATAATTTAGTAGCTAAATAAGAGGTTGAGGAAATAGATATCATCCTTGAGGGTAGTGAAGCCGCCCCAATCATTATTGATGATGATGAAGAACTAGAACCAGAAGTGATACCGGTTCGTAGGCCCAGAGGTAGGCCAAGAGGTTCTAAGAAGGCTCCAAGAATGTCAAGTGGAAAACCTAGGGGAAGGCCTAGGAAGGTGTTTCATCATTGAAAAATGAAATAGGGAGTTATTTTATTTCATAATAATGATAGTTCTAGTTTAGAGAAAATACTAGAATTTTGTTTTGTTGACTTTTATTCCAAGAAGATCATCGTAATAAAAGTTTATTCATTATATGTTAATTGTTTTGTTCTTAAGTTTATGGCATGTGAGCTATATAGAACAAGGAAGTATTGGTCAAGTGAAAAGACCATGAATAAAATTGGATTATTGAAACGGCCAAGTGAAATTAGTTTTGGTCTAGTGAAATGATCGAAACAAGAATAAAGTGACATATTGAAACGGTCAAGTAAGAAAGAATAAAGTGACCTATTGAAACGGTCAAGAGAAAGTATTTGGCTTTGAAACGGACAAGTAAAGTTAATTTTGATCCATTGAAGCGATCGAAACAAGAATGAAAAAACCTATTGAAACGGTTAAGTATAAGAGTAATTGGCTTAGTGAGACGGCCAAATGTGAATGAAAGTAGGTCTAGTGAATCGACCTGCGATGAATAAGTAAAGTCTAGTGAAATGACTTCCCTAAGTAGAATTGGTCTATTGAAACGACCAGAGATCTAGTAAACCAATCTTTTATAAAAGTTGCGTCTTTTGGGGACGGCCTTTTTATGTGAAAGTATTAAACATAGTAGCAATGCTTGTATTGGCGTGAGTAATAGTGCTAAATGTGCGAGTTAACCTGGAACAAGTAAGAATGGTCTATTGAAATGACCGATGAAAATAGTAATGGGCTAATGAAACGACCAATAAGTCTAGTAAAGTTGACTAATGAAGATAGTGTTGGTCTATTGAAATGACCAGTGGTCTAGTGAATGACCTATAAATTGAATGTTAGTCTGTGGAGACGATCTATAGTATGAGGGTGTGTGAGAACATCTCGTATTCATGATATTAATGATAGTATCATATTATCCGGTAAATGTTCGAAACGCCAGAGTGTCTGAGTTTATGATGCTAACTCAAGGAAGTATGACGGTGGACAACTATGGTGCTAGATTCACCGAATTGTTAGAATTTGCCCAATGTTCTTCGATGATGAAGAGCAGAAAGCCCGAAAGTTTGAATATGGTTTAAACGACCGAATCAGATACAGAATTACTACATTAATGCTATCAACCTATGATCAAGTGTTGGATAGGGCAAGGATAGTGACGGAAGAAGCATATAGTTATCGCAGTAAGCGAGAAGAGAAGAAAAAAAAAAGTCAACTGAGAAGGAGTCGACTGGATCTAAGGGAAGCTAGAACCGCGATGGGAATAGCAATAAGCGGAAGGCTACTGAGGATTGTGAAAAGGACAGTACTTCTAGTAAGTACCAGAGTAAAGGTCATTAAAACCGAATGGATGGTAATAAGAACGACGCCAAAGGGCAAGGTTCTGATGAGAAGTGCCAAATGATTGCTTGGCTAAAAAAAATGAATTTAATTCCTTAGGCGTTAGAGAATTCATTAGTTATAGATATTCAAACTAGAGAATTGATCTCTATTACGTCTATATATAGGAATTGTCCTTTAAAATTGGACTAAAAAGAATTTGAGGTTGATCTCATTAGTTTAGAAGTCGGGACATTTGATGTGATATTGGGAAAGGACTGGTTAACTGCATACCATGCCCATGTGGATTGTTTTAAGAAAGAAGTCCAGTTCAGATTGTTATCCGGAGGAGAGTATTGTTTTCGAGGAATGAAACCTAGAAACCGATCGAGCCTTATACCGGTGATGAAAGCTCGTAAGCTATTAAGGAAATGGTGTGATGGATTTCTGGCATACGTGAGTACTACAGACCAGAAAGAAGTAACCATAAAATCACTTTCTGTGATTAGAGATTTTAAGGATGTGTTCCCAGAAGATTTACCGGGGATACCACCAGAAAGAGAAGTAGAGTTTTCTATCGATTTGGTACCGGAAACTAGACCAATATCGAAGGCGCCGTACAGAATGGCTCCGTCAGGATTGAAGGAATTGAAGGAACAACTGCAAGAGTTGTTGGATAAGGGTTTGATTAAACCGAGTGTATCACCATGGGGTGCACCGGTACTGTTTATGAAGAAGAATGATGGGTCGATGAGGTTATGTATCAACTATCATGAATTAAACCGTGTGACGGTAAGGAACCAATACCCGTTGCCCAGAATAGATGATTTGTTTGACCAACTTCGGGGAGCGTGCTATTTCTCGAAGATAGATTTGAGGTCTGGTTATCATCAACTAAGAGCAAAGAAGAATGGTATAGCTAAGACAGCCTTTAGAACAAGGTATGGTCATTATGAGTTTGTAGTGATGCCGTTTGGATTGACTAACGCACCGGCAACGTTTATGGAGCTTATGAATAGGATATTTCAGAAGTTTCTGGATAAATGTGTGATAGTTTTCATTGATGATATCTTGGTGTATTCGAGGACTAAGGAAGTGTTGTGGATATAGCCCTCCACTACCCAAGCAAATCGCAAGAACAATAAAAGCACACAAACAAAGCACAAGAAATCAAAGCAAGAAAAGACACAGAAATTGTTTACCCAGTTCGTCAATATGTTTGACTACGTCTGGGGGCACTACCAAGCCAGGATCTTGCACTATAATATGTTAAATCTGAGTTACAATGAGTTTGGGGGCGGAACATTGCTTAAATATATGCCCTGGAATAAGATCTAAACCTAAACAAAGAAGGAGTCCCGAAATCCCGTCAGCGGACCAGGCGCCCGCCTGGCCTACCCCAAGCGCCCGCTTGATGTTGATTTTCCGAAGGGCCAACCTTCTGTCCAAATAAGCGCCCGCCTGCTATGCCTCGAGCGCCCGCTCGCTCCTCCGCCTGGTATTTCTCCTTTTTGTTCCTTTGAGGATCTCTACTCCAATAATCTCCCACCTAGAGATCAACCGCATATACAAACCCCGTATCCGTCTTCAACTCATCATTAGTGTCATCCTAGTGCTCACCTCGATCATGGTAGTGCCTTCCTCCTCTCCTATTCTCCAAGCCCAATTGAAGCTTTACATAGCTTCAACTTTTCAGGGTTTACCACCTTGGTCAACATGTCAGCCGGGTTCTCCGATCCCAATATCTTCTCCAGCCTTAAGATCTTCCTTTCCAAGAGATGCCTGATGTAGTGAAACCTCAGCTCAATGTGCTTCGTCCTAGAATGAAACGCCGGATTCCTAGCTAGATGAATTGCACTCTGACTCTCACTGTAGAGAGCTTTACCACTTCGCGTCTTCCCAAGAAGTTCTGCAACCATACCATCTCTTTACTTGCCTCTGTCACTACCACATATTCTGCTTCCGTAGTCGACTGAGCCACAATCTTCTGCAATTTAGAAGCCCAGGAGATTGCCGTACCACCTAATGTGAAAACATAACACGTAGTACTTCTCCTCTTGTCCAGATCACTTGATGCCAAATCCGCATCCACATAACCCGCTAACACGACCTCCTTGCTTGAGAAACACAGAGCCTTACCAGCAGTACCCTTTAAGTAACGCAGGATCCATTTAACCGCTTCCCAATGTTGCTTCCTGTAGACACCCCGATCTCGCACCCCTAAAACCAACCATTTGATTCGGTCTAAGCGCGATAATTGGCCTAAAACCCCAGATTTGGCCGTTCGGGATTACCGTACGCCTTATCGGTGCATCGGATGGAAAAAACATGTCCGGATTCATGATCAGGGCTCAAAACCGAGTAAACAGGCGCATTCTTCGAAAATTGAGCGTCGGGATCCTACGGCGGGCCCCGCACCCTTAGAACGCCTTTTACCGGACATCCCTTGCATTTAAAATTATATTATTTTATTCCTTACTCTTTAACATAATCTAGATATGCCATCTTGACCAGAAAATTGAGAAGAGCAACTTTTGTGTTGAACCCGCGGACAACCGGGACACCGGAACGCGCACGACGGAGCAGTTGCAGGCTGTTGCGGAGCGGGAACACAGAGCCGGAAATAATGACATGTTTACTCCCACATTTCCTGGAAATATGGCTGCATTAGGGGGGGGGTCACATGGGCCAAAAATCAACCAAAAATGGACAAGTGGCATTTCAAAAAGTGGAAATCACCGAGTCAAAGCAACACCATCATTTTTGGCCAATTTTTCCACCCCTTGGCATGAATTTCGGGCAAGAGACCTTACCCCCCATACTACCCCTACTCTAGGGGCATTTTGGTCCAAGAAATATCACCTCCCTCCTCCATATACTTCCTAGGTTGATCCAAGAAAAGGAGAACTTGATACACACACATTCACTACACACATTCCATACACTCTCTCCATACACTTTCTTTCAACAAAACAACCTCCATCATCAAACCACCACTCAACCACCACAACACCACAACCCCTCCACCACTAAACCACCACTCCAAACACTTCAAAACAACTACTCAAACTCAAGCAAACCACAACAACAACAACCACAACAACAACAACCACAACCACAACAACAACTTCAATCAAAACAAACAAAAAGAAGCCTTCCCTTGGAAGCAAAGGAAGCACACCACCCCCCTAATCTAGGTAAGTTTACTTCTTGTAAATCATAGATTTAAAACATGTAAGTTTTATATGAATTTGTGGGAACCTAGTCAACTAATGACTAGGTCTCCCTTGCTACATATGTAATCTATGTTTTAACTTTGTAAATAAACATGTTTAATGTATGATAAATGTTCAAATATCTGTCCTAATATGTATATATATGTTTTAAGTTTATTTTGGTGTTGATTTCATGGCTCAAATCTTAAATCCATGCAAGATATGGCTCTCTTACCTAGCTTGTGCATAATCTGCCCCCTTGCTCCTCTTTCATGATTATTATCATTTTTGCTCTTGGTTGTTCATAAATAGATGCATGATAATGTTAATAACATATAAATAAACGATTTACCCAAGTTTCATGGGTTTATTCCAAGTTTATTCCATGTTTTGATACCTATCTTCATGCCATGTCTAATCTGTCCAGTATGTGCTGTTTGCATCAAGCCTTTTGATGTGCTTTTTACTCTATCTTACCTTCGTTTATAGATCTAACTCAAAACATCAAAGTTGTTCCTTGCATATTGAATATGATGATTGCCAATTTTCGTGGTTTACATCCATGTCTAGGTCATGTTTTGGTAGGAATTTTCGTAGTACAGAACTGCTGCCTTGCTTGCTGCACTCTGGATTAGTCTGAGTTCTTAAGTCCAAAAACCTACCAAAACTCGATTTTCAAGTCAAAGTCAAAACATGAAATTTGTTCTAAAAAGACTAATAAAGATGTTCATGTTTTTGAAATAATTTTATGACCTAAGTAAAGGCCCCTTTTCATTTTATAAATCAAGTGTCTTCTCTCAGACTAACATTTCCAGATTCTGACATGAAAATGTCAGAGGGCTTTTGATGCAATTAAACTCGTTTTATTCACGAACTGTTTTGGGTACATCATATTCAATATGTTATGTTCAAGTTTCATGTTTTGATTTTTCTCAGACTCATAGGTTATGATAGTGTAAATTGTCCGTCAAAATCTGATATGCAATGCTTTGCTGTGCTGGGCTGATTTTATGTTAATGTTTTTGGGCATGAGTTAAGCATGAAATATTTATCCATAAATCCAACCAAAATTCTTACATGTTATCTAACATCTTGGGAGTGAATCCCAAGCTTTAGATCTCTTTTTGGATAGGTGTTTCACAGGTACAATCCATGGCGACCCACAGCAGCCCCGTGAATCTGGAGGATCAATCTTGCACTCGGATATTCTTTTCATGGGATTTATTGTTGGTGATTTTAGTGTCATCAACGATTTTATGTAATTGTGATTTACTAGAGACCAATGCGATTTCATATTCTGCTCGGATACGAGTAAGGGAAAGTGTGGAGTACACACTCGTTTGAGCTAATATGTTTTCGACCACGATAAAGAAGCAGGGGTCAAGGGGGCTGCGCCCCCTTGCGGGGTCAAGGGGCAGCGCCCCTTGTTGGGCGGGGGTCGAGGGGGAGCCGCCCCTCGCGGGGCTCGGGGCAGCGCCCCGAAACCTAGACAGTATATTTGGTGTTCCAAATAATCTCCCGCCAGTTTCCCACCAAAACCCGAAAATTAAGAGACAGGCCAAACAGGAGTTGCTCGGCCGAGCACTTCCTTAACTCGGCCGAGCATGATTTTTACAGAAAACAGAAGTCACGAAAAAAGGCCTGCTCGGCCGAGCACAATTCCTTGACACGGCCGAGCAGACACTGAATCAGTGAAAAGGTGCATTTTCTGTTGACAGTCATGACTGTTGTGAATGTAACCATTGTCTCTCTTCTGCTCCAAACGAAAATCTGTTTATAAACAGATTATTTGGACTCAAACTAGATAAGAAAACACATACAAATTCTCTAAGTTTTGATCTGATCTCTTTGCCTAAGAATCAGATTGCTTGATTGTCTTATCTCATACAAAGATTTCGTGTAACCTAGGCATAAAGGGTCGAAATACTTTGTTCGGAAAGTGAACATACACAATTCAATCATTATCCAAGATTATCAACAAACCCTATTTCCCCAACATTTATCCCATTTTTTGTATATATGTATTATTTGTACAATATTCCCCCTTCCCCCTTTAATTGCTCTTACTTGTATATATGATTCAAACCTTTTTTTTCTTAAAACCAATCGGGAATCCACCCAAACCGGTTCCGGGTTGTGATCAAATGAATCGACCTAGGCTAGGAAGACTCCTTGTACATAAAGCACACATTTTTCCAAAGTTAGGACATAAAACGCATCTATCAAAAGGAAATAAAATGAAGCGTAGGCGGAAGCATGCTAGAGACCGTAAGGGCGAGCGGAGTGCTGCTAATCACCTTCTCCTCTCGTAACTTAGCCCCCGAACCCACTTCTTTTTCTCAACAAAGGTTTTATCTCTATTTTCCTTAATAAAATGAGGTGGCGACTCTCTGATTTTCAAAACCAAAGGAGGGTAACAATTTTGAGAAACCGAGCGGATTCCAGCCGCGTTTCGCACGGATCCCTACGCGGGTACGGGCGCGGGCTCTCATACTTCCCTGGATTGCCCATGTACCGGCTGACTACTCCCACCGCATGTGCAATGTCCGGCCTTATACACACCATTGCATACATTAGACTCCCCACTGCCGAAGCATATGGAGTCCTCTCCATCTTGTCACGCTCCTCCTTGCCCTTAGGTGAGTCCTTCTTGGATAGCTTGAAGTGCATACCCAATGGTGTCCCTGTTGGCTTCGCCTCTTCCATGCAAAACCTTGCCAAGACTTTCTCAACGTATTCTGCTTGTGAAAGAACTAACTTACCCGACTCCCTATTCCGGTATATCCGCATGCCCAAGATTTTTCTAGCCTCCCCCAAATCCTTCATCTCGAACCGTTCTGACAACTGAACCTTCAATCTGTTTACCTCTCTACTTCTAGAGCCCGCTATTAACATGTCATCCACATATAACAACAAGATTATATACCCATTGTCCGTGTTCTTGAAGTAGCAACAATGATCTGCCTCACATCTGATAAAATCAATATCGTGCATGAATCCATCGAACTTCCTGTACCACACTGCCTAGGAGCTTGTTTAAGGCCATACAAGCTCTTAGTCAACCTGCAAACCAGTTCCTCGCTACCCTTAGACAAGTAACCCTCTGGTTGTACCATGTAAATTTCTTCCTCCAAATCCCCATGAAGAAAGGCGTCTTTACATCCATCTGTTCCAGCAACAAGTTATCCGCCACTACTATCCCCAGAACCATTCTGATAGTGGTCATTTTCACAACAGGAGTGAATACCTCGGTGTAGTCAATACCGTACTTTTGCTGAAACCCTTTTACAACCAACCTTGCCTTGTAACGCTTACTGCCGTTTGCTTCCTCCTTAATCCTGTAAACCCACTTGTTATGCAATGCCTTCTTCCCCTTAGGCAGTTTAATCAACCCCCAGGTTTTATTGGCCTTCAATAAGTCCATCTCATCATCCATCGCAGCTTTCCACTTATCACAAAGTGCACTACGAATAGCCTCCGCATAACATTCCGGTTCACCACTATCTGTCAACAACAAATAGTAATTTGAAGGAGTATACCTGTCAGGTGATCCGCGCAATCTGCTGGATCTACGCAGCAGAATATCCGGTTCCGGAGTATGTGGTTCATCTTCAGTGACCCCCTGACCATGGTCATCATGAACCGTCCTGCTCCCACCCGAGTCTGGAATATCCACCTCTACAACATCCGGTTCCGAACTAATATCATCAGATGCCCCCTTTCTGTCCTTGTACAATACCTGTTCATTGAATACCACATCTCAACTACGAATAATTTTATGGTTTTGGTCATCCCAAAACTTATACCCGAAGTCATCCCCACCATACCCAATAAACGTACATTTTACAGATTTTGCATCTAACTTAGTTCTATCAGTAGAATCAATATGAACATATGAAACGCAGCCAAATATGCGAAGAAAGGATAGATTTACCTGCTTGCCACTCCATGCTTCCTCTGGAATTTCATTCCCCAATGGTACTGATGGTCCCCTATTGATCAAGAAAGCAGCTGTGTCAACCGCATATGCCCAGAACGTCTTCGGAAGTCCACACTTCAACCTCATACTTCTAGCCCGCTCGTTCAAAGTCCTGTTCATCCTCTCTGCAACCCCGTTGTGTTGTGGTGTGCCCTTTGGAGTCTTCTCCATGCGAATGCCATTCGCTGCACAATATTCCTTGAAATCCCCGAGCTCATACTCCCCTCCGTTATCTGACCTCAAGCACTTAAGCTTAAGTCCCGTCTGATTCTCCACCAAAGCCTTCCATTTCTTAAACACCTAGAATGCCTCATCTTTGTGTTTCAAGAAATAAACCCAGACTTTCCTTGTTGAATCATCAATAAAGGTCATGTAATATGACGCACCACCTAGAGAAGTTACTGGGGCCGGCCCCCACAAATCCGTGTGGACCAAATCCAACTTTGCTTCCCTCAAAGCCCTACCCGTCCTCGAGAAATTACTTCTCGCCTGTTTGCCAAACACACAATCTTCTCAGATCCCCACGTTGACTGTCTTCAAACCCGGTAGTCTTCCCTTTGAGCAAAGTACTTTCATCCCCTTCTCACTCATGTGACCCAATCGACAGTGCCACAAATCTGTATCACCCTTGGCTGACGCCACCGCAATACTTTCCTTGGTGTTATTCGCCAAGTACAATGTCCCCTCCTTATTACCCCGAGCGATCTCAGAATCCTCCTTGGTAATAACCCAGCTCCTGCAGCCAAAAGTTACCTTGTAACCTTCTTCATCCAACTGCCCAACTGAAAGCAGGTTCTTTTTCAAACCCGGAATGTGCCTGACCCCGTGTAGATGTAGGACCTTCCCGTCCGATGCTCCTATTCTGACATCCCCCTTCCCCTTGATTTCCAAAGGCTCGCCATCCGCCAGATAGACCTTACCGAAATCACCGGAAGTATAATTCTCCATCTCTTCTGCATGCCCGCAAGAGTGGAATGATGCCCCCGAATCCAGCACCCATGATTCTAGTGCACTACTAACACTCAGAACCAGTACATCATCACCTTCGACTGTCACATTCATCGTATTGCCCCCACGATTAGGACAATCCTTCTTGTAGTGTCCTAACTCCTTGCAATGATAACACTGCACCGATCCTTTCGCAACCCTTGGTTTATCTCTGATCTCCACGGCCTTGCCCTTACCACCCACTACGTTTTCCCTTGATTCAGTTCTCCCCTTATTGCTAGTACCCGGCCTTCCCCTGCTAGTAGTAGCTAAGGCCGATCCCGAAGTAGACAATGTCCCCAACTTCTTCAAACGATTTTCCTCGCCCAACAAGAAATCCTTAACATCATCATACTTCAACTTGTTCTTACCCGCTGAAGCATTGATTGCTATCACCGTCCCGCTCCAACTTCCTGGTAAGGACGCTAGCAACAAGCACGCATGAACCTCATCATCAAACGTAATATCCAGCGCAGTCAATGAGTCTATAACATCCATAAACTCATCGATGTGCTAAGCTAAGGATCCTCCCTCTTGCATCTTGAGACTACCCATCTTGCATATCAAATCAACCTTGTTTGCAGCAGATGGAGTTTCAAATCTCTCAGTAAGATAATCCAATAGCTCTTTGGTGGTCTTCGCCTTCTTGGTAGTCTTCGCGATCCACTTTGACAAAGTAGATCTAACCACCCCTAGGGCTTTCTGATCCATGAGATCCCAATCTTCCTGCTTTTCTCCTTCCGGTTTGACACCCTTTAGAGGCTTATAGAGATCTTTGTTGTACAAGAGATCCTCTATTTGCATCCTCCAAAACCCGTAGTCAGAACCATCAAATTTCTCCACCGCTTGTTTATCCTTGCCCATTCTTGATTGCTTGACAACACCCAATCGCTCGATAAACCAATCGGTCGATTAACCCTGATCTCCAACCAGAGCTCTTGATACCAGTTGTTGTGGATATAGCCCTCCACTACCCAAGCAAATCGCAAGAACAATAAAAGTACACAAACAAAGCACAAGAAATCAAAGCAAGAAAAGACACAAAAATTGTTTACCCAGTTCGTCAATATGTTTGACTACGTCTGGGGGCACTACCAAGCCAGGATCTTGCACTATAATATGTTAAATCTGAGTTACAATGAGTTTGGGGGTGGAACATTGCTTAAATATATGCCCTGGAATAAGATCTAAACCTAAACAAAGAAGGAGTCCCGAAATCCCGTCAGCGGACCAGGCGCCCGCCTGGCCTACCCCAAGCGCCTGCTTGATGTTGATTTTCCGAAGGGCCAACCTTCTGTCCAAATAAGCGCCCGCCTGCTATGCCTCGAGCGCCCGCTCGCTCCTCCGCCTGGTATTTCTCATTTTTGTTCCTTTGAGGATCTCTACTCCAACAGGAAGAACATGAAGAGCACTTGAAGTTAGTGCTGCAGATTTTAAGAGAGCAGAAGTTATATGCAAAATTCAAGAAGTGTGAATTTTTGTTGGAGAAGGTGGCATTCTTAGGACATATGGTGTCAAAGGATGGAATAGCTGTGGATCCAACAAAAATAGAAGCAATTGTGAACTGGGAAAGACCAACCACGTTTAGTGAAATAAGGAGTTTCTTAGGTTTGGCTGGCTACTATAGGAGATTCGTAGAAGGTTTCTCGAAGTTGTCAGTGCCATTAACGAAGTTAACTAAAAAAGGAGCGAAGTTTGTTTGGTCAGAAGGATGTGAAAGAGTTTTGAGGAACTGAAGCGACGATTGGTGTCCGCACCAGTCCTTGCTTTACCATCGGGATCGGATGGATTTGTGATATATAGTGATGCTTCACTTAAAGGATTAGGCTGCGTGTTGATGCAGAATGATAAGGTTATAGCTTATGCATCTAGGCAATTAAAGAACCATGAGAAGAATTATCCAACCCATGATCTAGAGATACCTGCAGTAGTGTTTGCTTTGAAGATATAGAGGCACTACTTGTATGGGATGACATGTCAGATTTATATGGATCACAAGAGCCTTAAGTATATATTCACCCAGAAAGAACTTAATATGCGGCAAAGAAGGTGGTTGGAGTTATTGAAGGATTACGATTGTACGATTTTGTACCACCCTGGGAAGGCTAATAAGGTAGCAGACGCATTGAGTAGGAAGAACCGTGGGACGCTAGCGACGCTAATTTCTAAGGAGGAAAGCGCGTGGAACCGCATTGAGATTTCAAGCTTGGAAGTGCAAGTGAAGGGATATTTAGCTCAAATGAGTGCTCAACCAACGCTTATGGTTAGAATTAAAGAAGTACAAGGGGTTGACGAAGAAGTAATGAAAGTACATGAGAGTATCGCTAAGGGAAAGGCAAAAGACTTTCATGTGGGAGAAGATGGAATCATGAGGTACCAATCTAGGGTATGGGTGCCAGAAAATGAAGATATAAAGAGAGAAATTTTGAAGGAAGCTCATTGTTCGAGATTTTCCGTACATCCTGGAAGTACGAAGATGTATAGAAACTTGAGAAAGACGTTCTGGTGGAACAATATGAAAGGAGATATAGCCGAGTTTGTATCAAAGTGTTTGGTATGTCAACAAGTGAAAAGTGAACACCAGAGACCAGCAGGATTACTACAGTCATTACCTATTCTGGAGTGGAAGTGGGAACATATAGCTATGGATTTGGTAGTAGGGTTACCAAAGACGTTGAGAGGCTACAATGCAATTTGGGTTATTGTGGATAGGTTTACGAAGTCGGCTCACTTTCTATCCATTAAAGTGAATGATTTGTTAGAGAAATTGGCCAAGTTGTATATTGATGAAATTGTGAGATTGCACGGTATACCAGTTTCGATAGTGTCTGATAGGGATGTGAGGTTTACGTCGAAATTCTGGAAAAGTCTACAACAAGCATTGGGTACGGAATTGGCAATGAGTACAGCCTTTCACCCACAGACAGATGGACAGTCGGAAAGGACTATTCAGACTCTAGAAGATATGCTGAGAGCTACGTTGTTGGACTGGCAAGGAACATGGGACGAATATTTGACGCTAGTAGAATTCGCGTACAACAATAGTTTTCATGCTAGTATCGAAATGGCACCGTACGAGGCATTGTATGGAAGGAAGTGCAGATCACCTACTTGCTGGGATGAAGTTGGCGAGAGAAAGTTGACTGGACCAAAACTTATCCAAGTGACCGCTGATAAGGTTCAACAAATTCAAAAATGGTTATTGACCGCTCAAAGTCTACAGAAGTCATATGCCAATTGCCGAAGGCGCGATTTAGAGTTTCAATTGGGCGAGCATGTGTTCTTGAAAATTTCACCAACTAAAGGAGTCATGAGGTTCAGTATTCGTGGGAAGTTAATCCCTAGATATGTGGGACCATTTGAGATTTTAGAACGAGTTGGGATGGTAGCGTACAAGTTAGCTTTACCACCTGTGCTACCTGGAGTGCACAATGTATTTCATGTGTCAATGTTAAGGAAGTACATTCCCGATCCGAGTCATGCGATCGAGTATAAGCAACTAAGAGTTCGTGCTGATTTGAGTTATGACGAGGAACCTGTAAGGATAGTAGATCGGAAAGGTCAAATCCTGAGGAAGAGAGTGATTCCTTATGTGAAAGTACAATGGAGCAACCATACAGAAAGAGAAGCTACGTGGGAGCTCGAGAGCGAGAGGCATATCCCGCCCTATTATTTTTGTAAAACTCTATATTTATTTCTTATTATTATTTGGGCTTATTTGATTAAGAGTAAGAGTTGGATTTTTAAACTTTGAGCCAAAATATTTCAAAACCCAATAAAGGTTAGGAATCCTTTTATTTTAGGGAATTGGGAACCCTAGTATATATAAACCTTTTATTCCCTAAGCCTAATTATTATATCACCAAAAGAAAAGAAAAAGAACGGGAGAAAGAGAGGAAGAAAGCGCAGAGAAAGAAAGAGAGAGACGGCAGAGGCAGAGAGGGAGAAACTGAGAGAGAGAGAGAGAGAGAGAGAGAGAAGGCGGAGAGAAGAAGAAGAGGAACCCGTTTTGGTTCATCAAAGGTACTTCCCCAATCTTTTCTCTTTCATTGAATCGTTAATAATTCATGATTAAGAACCCTAAGGATAATTTAATCAGCTAGGGTTTGATTGATTAGGGTTTAAAGAAGAAGATGATGATGGGCGTTTGTTGTGTGTGTGCTGTTGTGTGCGTGTGTGTGTGTGTGTTATGCGTGTGTGTGTGTGTGTGTGTGTTTAAAGATGAAAACAGTGTGTGTTGTGTGCTGTGAATAGTAACTGGTGCTGTGAATAGTAAAGCTATGAATAGTGAAGCTGTGAGTAGTGTTTTGGTGGGTATAATGGAACCCTAAAGCATATTAATTGGGAATAGAAACAATGAAACCCTAAGGGTATATTGGTAAACTAAAAAGGGTATTTTGGGAATACAAATAAAGGGTAGTACAAACCCTAGAATGAATATCAACCTTAAAAGGGGTTTAAGAAGATAAACTCATAAGGTTAAGAAAGTAAAAGAAAAGTATTTGGGGACGGAAGTAAATAGTATTACTTGTCCTAAGACTATTTTATGCATAATTGTAGATTCATGCACAAGGTTTGCTAAGTGGAATAACGCAAAGCCAAGGTAAGGGATTACGTTCCTTAAGTATTTGAGATTCATCCTTTTGAAATAGGATCCTAATAATTCTTTCTAAGTCTAGCTACCCAGTGGCCGGTAGTATTTGAACTCTATGACATGAAACGTCTTTTGAATGATCTTACCCTTGATGTGTATTGTTCAATGGATATCTAAAGTGAATTGAAATTCCTTTATGTGTTCTTGTACCTTGAACACTATGTGGAATGTTACTGTATCTAATTGAAACAGGTGCAGTTAGCTTTGTCTGATTGAAAATGACTTAGCAGGAATTAGTCTGATTGAAAAGGACTAAATGAACTTGTCTAGTTTGATTGGAAAGAACTTAGACATTTAAATTGCTACTTGATGAAGTAGTTTGATTATCATGATATATCATAATAAGGGAGGACCCTGAAAAGGTGTAAGGTCTCTTATTCTCTTAACACCCTGAAAAGGTGTTTGAAACTATGGAATTGACGAACTTGTGATAGGGCCACAACTTCTTAAGTATTGTAACTGTATTTTGAATGTGTACAGTTAAGATTATTGATGATTAGCCTTTCATTGAAATATAATTTTTTGGCTCCGTTCTTTCGGTCATCTCTTCTTAGTACCCGGAGAGATCCCGTATGAACTTACTGAGCATTGTTCGCTCACCCCTTCTTATATTATTTTTCCCAGGTAAAGACTAAGGATATAGATGGATTGCAAGGAAGGGCAGTCCGTGGTTATCAAGGAGTTTAGGATATTATTTTTGTTTTGTGTTGAGCTAGTGGGTTGTACTAGCCGTTGGGATTTGAATATTAGTTACGCTTCCGCATTGTTCTGATTTATGGTTAGAGTAAACTAGCCGTTAAATGTTAACGTTGGATTTGAACTTATGTAGACGTTTGGGATTTCCCTAGTTTATGGATTATATTTATATTGTGAAAGTTCGGATCGTTACAGTAAAGAATACAGATTTAAGTGTTTCACTAACAACGTGTTATCTACTTCTACCTCTACGAGTAGAAAGAGAGTAAATTATATTATAGAGGCGTAATAAACTCTTCTAACCCTAATAAAAAATGCGAAACAAACTTGGCTCATAAATACAAAATTCGAGCTTAGTCAGAAATACTACATATTGTCGGGCCATTTAAAACATCCAAATAGGGGTGGCAAAATGGGTTCCCGTATAACAATGGATAAAATCCATACTTGCCCATTAAGATAATGGGTGAATTTGGGCATTATCCATAATACTAGGGATGGAAATCTCTCCGAACCCGACCCGTTTTCGGAATTTGGTAGCCATTTCTCGAAACCCGCCGGGTTTGGGTCCGGGTTCGGTAACACGCCAAAACCCGGCCCGAACCCGACCCGTATAGCGCCTTAATCATCACCTTTCCTATTCTGCCCTTATTACACCTCAATATTACTCCCCAACCTGGTATATATGTTAACGCATAACTCGTTTGAGTTAGAGTTTTTATTTCTATCGCCGTTACTGACAAGAGAGAGGTTAATCGGCGAAATTGATTTTCAAATCGGTGAGGACATCTTGCTGCAACTCCGGCTACCTCGCATGTCCCTCCGGCTACCTCGCCTGTCCCTCCGGCTACCTCGCCTAACCCTCTGATTACCTAGCCCGTCGCTCCGGCTATCTAGCGAACCAGCGTCCTAGTGTCCTACATCTTCCATCTCCACTTCTCCAGTCTCGAATCTCAATAGTCCAAGGTAAGTCAAACCTAAGCTAAATGTATTCTTCCTCTAATTTTGTTAATCTGTGACTGTGAGTGTCGAATTTTTAGACTCACAGTGTCTAATATTAATATGCAATAGAAATTCCTCCGACTACTATGTGTTCATCCTTCTTTTTTATTTTTTGGTACAAACTGGAATGAAACTCTGTGTTCATCCTTGCAATTGTAGTTGGGATAAGCCCAAGAAGGCTTAGAGTAATGAGACTATGAGAGCAAGTTCCAGAACAAAAAATAATAATAAAATGAATTGTGTGTGTTCGGGCGGGTTCGGGCCGGCCACGGGTTTGGTAGTTTTCGGGCCGGGTTGGGTCCGGTACATATGACAAGTCCTTCAGGTCGGGTTCGGGTTTGGACAAACCCGGCCTGTACCCGACCCGTTGTCATCCCTACATAATACTCATTAACATTAATGGGTTTAAATGGATAATATCCAAATATATCCATTATTTAATGGATATCACCCGGGTATACCCATTATTTCCACCCAAATTAATCGCACACACGCCCCACCCACCCCTACCGTCCCACCCCTACCACCCCACTCACCCCACCCCCACCCCCACCGCCCCACTCAGCTGCTCATCAACAATTTTCAACGCAGTTGTACGTAAATACAAGTGTTCCAAATACATAACTTGTATTTACGTACAATTGATAGTTATACCTTTATTAATATTCCATTTTGTTTGGCCTTCCTTTCATGTTCGGCTGCTTCTTCTGTACTTCTTCAAATTATAGTTACCATTTTACTTTTTCTGTTTCATAATAAATATCGTAATACTTCACTTTTATATTATATATATATATATTTTTAATTGGGTTTTTTTTTTATTTATTAATTGATAATGCCATGAAGGCTAAAACTGGGCCTATAACTAGGCTACTAATACAAATGCCATGAAGGCTACAACTAGACTATTTTTAAACTTAAAAAAGACAATTGTATAATTGCACTATGACTATTTTTAAACTTAAGATTAAATAATATTAATATTTAGTCAAAATTTATTTGTGTTGACTACAACAAGTTAAATGAGACTATCTTTCTGAGACAAAGAGAGTAAGTTTCTGCTTAAAATATAAAAATTACATAGATTAGATTTAAACATTATAACCTGCAAAAGCAACAATGGTAAATTGGTAATTGAGTTAATACAATTACACGCCCTGGGCCATATCCTCTATCAAGTTCTGTTCGGCGATAAGCTTGTAACAGTGTGCGTTAGTGAGTTAGATAGTGGGTAAACCCATGGCAACCCGGTTAAAAACCCATTAGGTCCAAATTCATTAATGGTTATTATGGGTCTTTATCCATTTGAACCAACATGTTTAATGGGTACTAAATGGATAACCCAATAAGTCTTTTATTAATGGTTAATGGATGGGTTGTTGGGTTTGGGTATAAAATTGCCACCCCTAAATCCAAACAATATTTCATCTTAAATCAACTAAGTGTGTGAATTTAGTGTAATGACATTGACATGTATTTACAAGCTACATTAATCATTAACATCATTAATGATTTTTGGGTGGAAGTGTGATAAATCCAATTAACCTAAGGTGAAATGATGAGTAGATAAATGATCGGATTTTTAAGTTTAGTATTCCCTCTCTGTCTAGTGTATATGTTCATATTTTCTTTTTAATCTGTCCGAGAGTATATTCTTAGAATTAGAGATGGGGTAAGAAGAAGCGAGAGGCCCGAATGTTAGCATGGGCTGGACTGGGCCGGCAATGGACTATGTTGGAGGTTCCACCTTAAAACCAATTGGTGATAAGGGGAGTAACTCCTCAAGTCTATATACCGGTCCATATTTCTCTCATTATTAGATGTGGGATAAATGTCTCTTACACGCCCCCTCACGTGTAGCCGGGCTTTGCCAAGGCTTACAACGTGGACTTGTCAATCGGGTGGCGCGGAGCAGCATCGTGGGCCGTTGGGCCTACACGTGTCCCATAGAAGCAGCGGAAGTCAGGCCACCATAGATCGGTGGCTCTGATACCATCTTAGAATTAGAGATGGGGTAAGAAGAAGCGAGAGGCCCGAATGTTAGCATGGGCTGGACTGGGCCGGCAATGGACTATGTTGGAGGTTCCACCTTAAAACCAATTGGTGATAAGGGGAGTAACTCCTCAAGTCTATATACCGGTCCATATTTCTCTCATTAGTAGATGTGGGATAAATGTCTCTTAAATATATGTCTACTTTAAAAATGGCAAAGAATCTTTACTATTCCTCCCACTCATTCTATATCATACTTTACTTTTATACTCACAACACCAATAAAATTTACTATTTTCTCTCACTCATTATTTCTTTTACTTTACTTTTATACTCACAATCATTACACTATTTCTTAATTTTCGTGCAAATAAGAAGATAAACATATACTCTAAGACGGAAGTAGTAGTCATCTATCTTTCTTATCACGGCCTATAGGGATATAAAGGTATCAAACCATCCATATAAAAAAATGAAATATTGAAGGGTTGAAATTAGGGATGACCAAACACGGTTTCGGTTTCGGTTTCGGAAAAGCTTGAACCGTAACCGGACCATTTCTCTTTCGGTTATGGTTACGGTTCGGAACCGCCGGTTCACGGTTCAGAACCGCGGTCCCTGGTTTCCTTTTTTTTTAAAAATTAATCTTTTTAACACAAAAAACAATTATAATAATATTTTATTGTTGATTTTTTTTACAAATATGTATAGAAAAAATGTTTAAAAAATTAAAGAGGTCCGTCCCTGTTTTCTTTTATATACTCAACCAATTTTTATTATTTTTATTGACTAAATTTGGCTAAAAATTCAGTCAAAACTCAACTTTTCTTGTCAATGTTCTGTTAGTAACGGTTAATTCTGATAAAACCGTTAAAAATCTAACGATTTTGACGGTTTTCTAACGGTTTTACTAACGGTTCCGGTTCCGATTCGGTCTAGACGGTTCATGGCGGTTCGGAACCGCCGGTTCACGGTTTTCAGAGGGAATGAACCGGAACCGGCCCGTGTTACAAACGGTTCCAGTTCACACGGTTCCGGTTTTCATCAAGGTTCAAGGCGGTTCCGGGATTTTCAGTTCCGGTTCGGTTTGGCCATCCTTAGTTAAAACAAACTTCTAGATACAATTACTATTGACCTCATTTTCTTTTTGTTTGATATGATTAAATTGGGAAGGCATCTTTTTATTTCAATATTCACTTTCATGTTTCCAAAGTTGATTTGTTTCAAACTGCATTGATCTTCTTTTTATTTTTTAATAGATACTTCTTTGGTTTTGGTTCTTCCCCATGCCCTCTACATTTCAAATTCAATTCACAATACTACTTTTTGGACATTAGTGCAACTCTATATCGAATCTAGTGGTGTGCTTTACCTTTTCTTCTCAACTACTCCATTCATTTTAGGGAAAATTATAATTTAATTGCTCAATATACAATTTGGTTTTCTAGCATTTCATATTTTACAATTCAATCCTCGAGATTATTTTTATAAGCAATTCAATGTACTAATGTGTGAAATACAAAAGCAAATACACTTATTACATATCGCTTATATTAGTACTCCCTCTCTCTTAAAATGAATGTTTTTGTAGAACTTTTTAGATCATTTACCATCAAACAATAACCAAAGAACTTTAGTTTTTAGTTTTGATGATAAACGGTATTAGCTTCCATTCTGAAAGTTGCGAGTTCGAATCTTGTAGGCCATTTAATATAGTCGAAGGGCAATTTACCTATCATTAGTAAAGTAAACAATGCTCCCTCCATCGCAAAACAAACTTTATATTTTGTTATTTTGGGCGTTCCATTGGAAACTCCCACTTATTCAAAAATAAAAAGATTCTCTCCACTTTCTCTCTCTTTCCCACTTACAACAACTATCCAATTACTATTCTCTACCCCACTTTCTCTCTTCTTCCCACTCACATCACCTACATTTTCAATATCCTTCTTTAATTCTCGCTCCTAACATTTTATCGAAATTTTGTTTTGGAACGGAAGGAGTATGAAACAATACAAATAGTTATCAACAAACAATCACTTATATCAGAGTTTTCCTTGTTGTAAGACTAGGGAGTATTAAAAAAGAGTTGGGGAACAAAATTGGAGTGGGACTTTTTAGGAATGATTTGTCTATTACTGCATCAAAAAGGAATTTGAAACTGATGCATTATGTTGATAGAAAATAGAGATAGGTACTCTTCAATTGTTGTTTTTCTGACGAAATTACCTACTTATTTTATTAGAAAAGTGGCCTCAGGGCTAATAAAGTGATGATACATATTTCTAGCATAATTAGCGTTAACATGAGTAAATTTCACAACGTTCCTATCGACCTTGAGAATTTCTATACTATTACAATTTGTCATGAGAAATTTGATGTCTGAGATGATGTTGTCAAGGGAGCAGTCTCGACTTATTCCTCCTTTGATATGGTCCCGTGCTTGAGAAGAGTCTGTCAGAATGATGATGTCTTTGAAATTATTGCAGACCGCCCATTCAAGCCCTTTGAGAATGGCTAGACATTCGGTTTGGGTAGGAGAATTTGATTTGTGTGAGTTACTACCTGTAGCTATTCTTCCTTTTGAAGGGTCCCATAGATCCCATCCTAGGCCCGCCCATTCAATTGTTGTTGATGCTTCAATTCTTGATAGAAAATAGAGATATGCAGGCCGCCTTCAATTATTGATGCAGCCTCTTGACAAAAAAAATAGAGATGGCTGGCCACCCTTCAATTGTCAACCATAATACAGTGAAGTTCTTAACAGAATTCGTTTATTCATGCAAACTTCAAACTTTGCCAAACCATAATTAAACTGATTCAGTATTATTTAATCAAACTGATTACGAACATATTCGATAGGAAATGGGGAGATTTAAGAGGCACCGAACCGAACTAAGCTAATCAATGCACACGCTAAGGTGTAAGCACTTCGGTTAATATTATGAATTGATTGGAAAGAACTGAACTGGATCAAATTAAATTATGCAGTCTGGTTTGGTTTATATGAGCAGTTCGATTCGATTTAGTTTGGTCTTGAACATTGGCAAACTGCATAGTTCAGTTTGATTTGTGGTCTGACTTTTCAGACCAAACCAAATAAAATTAAACAAAACTACCAAACCGTAGTTTGAAACTACGAGACCAAATCATTAGATTGAACTACCTAAAAGTATTTATTAATTACGAATTTGTATGTTTGATATTATCCACCACAAGACACAGAAACAAAAAGAACCCCCCCCCCTCACATTGCATATACTAACTCTAACATTCGTTTCGCATTTTATTTGATATTAATATCATCATTTGTTATCTTTGCATTGCTAATCAATTTCTCTCCACAATCCATATTGCGAAATGCATTTTCTTCATCTGGCCTCTCTTCAAATCTTCCTCGATCCAGCATCCTTCCCTATTCTTTCGACACCCGTCTCTTCCTCATTAGTCACTAAAAATCCAGCATCCCTCCCTATTCCTTCGCCACCCGTCTACCCCTCTTTAGTCACTAAATTTTTTATTCAAATATGATACTAAGCTGCAATTTGAACTAATGTTTAAACCGTGGTTTAAATTAACATATGAATTACAGTCAGAACTAAATTGAAACAGACAATTGCGGTTTGGTTCGGTTCGATTCAAACTTTTTCATAATCGAGTTTGATCTAGAATTCTTTTTTATACAAATCATTTATGCCCCCTAATCCACTCTGCAACTTGTTAGCAATATCTAAGTTGGTTACTCTTAACACACTTCTATCTATTTTAACAATAAAAATAATCAAACTTCCATTTCCAAGAGTAACAACCAATCAAGCCAGGTGGCATGCTACAATTGGACCAAGCAGCTACAACTTTTAACAAGAACAGAAACTACAAAACACTGGATTTAAGCTCCATATAGAAGGTTTCCTAGAACCCATTTGAGAGACAACGCAGCAATATTCCTTTCTTTATTTAGAAGTTTGTCTCCATCTTCACCAACTAAACAAACACAAATTTACAAAACACTTCTATTTTAAAATTAAAATAAGAAAACAAAATTAACATACACGGACAATCTATCTAAGAAAAAACTTGTGCGTGAGACCGGTCTCGTTGAGAGAGTAAATGGTTTGCACCCTTATGGATGGGGCGGAGCAAACCCATTTCCTCTCTCGTCGAAATCCGTCTCATGTGTGAGACCGTTTCACACAAAACTTCCTCTCTATCAACAACTACTAAGAAATTACAACTTGTAATTTTTTTCTTTCTTTCTTCTATACTGACGATTACAGTCAATTATTGCACTAAAAATAACAATATTATCATGTAGCCTAAGTATGGCAAACAAAACTATATCCCTTGAGTCAGCAATGATCTTTTTTTTCTTTTTAGTCTCGAAAAGATAATCCATTTAACAGACACAATATTACTGTTGTGGGGGATCTTGTATCAAAACTTGTTAGCGATACGTCGAGAATAATCTTAGACTTGTACTACGATCAGGGGCGGACCTAGAGCATTTTTGAGGGGGCGGACAAATACACAATAAAACATTGCGTGGAAAAATCAATGCATGGTATGAGACTCAAACCCACAACTTTCAGCTCAAAGTCCCAAAAACTTTAACACTAAACCAAACACATTCTTTGATAAGGGGGGTTCACTGCCACCTATTTAACTATGCTTAGGTCTCCGCCCTAACAAGGATAGTTAAATTGATGTAAAGTGTTGGTCAAAATTCTTTCAAGTTGACCATTAAAAACTAAATAGGACTATCTTTCCGAAACGGAGGGAGTACTACACTAATTGCATTTAGATTATGCAAAACTACTTGTTCCACCAAGCAACCTTTGGAGGGAGCATATAATGTCTGTGTGATCAAAAAATGACATGTTATGATTAGAACAAGGAACAAAGGTGAGACAAGTTTTATGTGCCTACCAAGAACCAACTTAGATTAAATTCAATGTGTTTGTACCTATAATTAAGAAAAATTATAGGACAAGATAAAAATATTGACTTTTGGCAGAGCAAATCTTATTGGACGGTCCCATAAAGATTTTGTACACATGGGACAGATGTAAAATAGATCCCAATAAATCCTTGTTTTTATGTGAGTTGGGAGTTCATGTTAACATGATCATTTCAAACTTGCTGCAAAATCTAGCTTCTCACAGATCTTTCACAAACCAAATAATTCAGATTCAGATTTCAGAGGGCTAGTTGTACGGCGTTTTATTTTATATGTGATTTTTTTTTAAAAATGTAAGTTTGAAAAATAAAATGATTGTTCAGATGTCCGCTACGAAGATATGAGAATCTGAAATTAGTACCTGTTGTTTTAAGAGCTGCAAGTCTGATTTGGTAAAGATGTGTTGATAAACCCTTCTTCTGCACTGATAGACGTATTCGTGACACCAAAAGGTAGTGAATGCGATCCTTCATCAACAATTAGGTAGAATTTCTGGTAGGAAAAAGCAAAAAAGAATGTCAATAAGCATTGACTAAAGTCGGAAATGTTTTAATAGTCAAAGCAGAAAAGATTATTGGCAAAACACATAATGTTGAGATTTATTTTAGCAGAAGAGATTAAAAGTCAAGGTTGACATTTTAATTTACAAGTAATTAACATTAAACATATTTGACAAAGTCTATAACATTACACCAAGAAAATCAAGTCTCACCAGCATCATGCAATATTCATAACTTAAGGTTTCTGCACATAAAAGGATTGGACTTTGTTTAACATTATTACAAAATTTGAGGGGCGGGGGGCCTATTTTTTATTTTTATTTCTGGGTTGTTGTCACAATGAGCGGAAAAGGTTGAGTATTTGCATCAGCAGATACGCTAGAATAGCTCAATAATCCTATGAGGTAAGTGATATCCTCAGCTAGCACGAATACTGGAATTTCCCATGACATTATCAAAAATTCTAATTCTTCACAACTAACAACTAGTATTTCTGACCTCACACATGATTTGAATGCATTAATAAAATGAATATTTATGGATTCAAGAAATAATGTTCACTTTCACCTTTCTTACACTCAGATTAATACTCACTCCGACCAGAAAATATAGTCTTATTTGATTTTTTATGGTCAACATAAGTGAACTTTGACCAAGTATCAATGTCAATCTAATCATCCTAATGAAATTCTAAAAATTGTAGTAAATCATTAAGTGTGAAGATCATTTTGGGACGGAAAAAGTATAATCTAAAGCATCCTACAATAACACCCAAGTAAACCTAATGGACGAAAATGCCACCCAACTTTGATTAAAGCAAAGCTGATTTTAGACCATCATAACCTCTAATACACACCTAGATAGAGGATGGGGTTGAAGGATATTCAGAAAGATGGTCAATAAATGAATAGGCAGTTAACATTAAAGTCCGCAGATGTTTCTTTGGCATCAAGAAAAACTGATTTCTTGTCCAACAAACAAAATTTAAAATGATCTCAAAGAGTGTTAAAGTCAAACTTGCATTGCTCTTTTGAGAGGGGGAGGGAGAGATAACGAAGTTGCCGGGTTTTCTTTGGCATCAAGTTCACTTGGTTTCGAGTCCAAAAAAGAGTTGTTTATTTGACAAGAAAGAGAAACAGAAGGATCAAACCTACTTGCCAATAAAAAATAGATGAGTATACGTGCGGGAAACTAAGGTTAGAGTAAGTAAGTACTCCCTCCGTCCCAAAATGATCTTCGCTTTTGACTATTCAAACTTTTTAAGGATATGAACATTTGCTTTGCTAGCCATATTTTGTTAATGCACTTTTAAGCCTAAATTGCAGAAAGGTGAAGAACTTTTTGGGACAACACGAAATGACAAACGAGAAGATCATTTTGGGACGGAGGGAGTACATGTTTTCTTTGGCATCAAACTCAAGGGGTTTCTTGTTCAACAAATTATTTCCTTTGGACCAGAAGAGAATTGAAAAGGACAAAACATAATGTGAACTTGTTTCATTGAATAAGTCCTAGTCCAAAACTTTAGGCATCATCTTCTTTCTAGAAACTTAACACCTTTGCAAATTGCAACCACCCCATCGCCACGAAATTCTTAATGTTTAACTGACTATTAAGTTGTACGTATATTATCGTAGTTGGACTTCGGGGGGGGGGGGGGGGGGGGGGAGCATCATCTTAAAGATTCTTTGATGTTCAATGATCACTATAGTACACTAATCACCATCTGCATAAAGACAAAGTTCACTGGTAATCAGTTTTTGTGTTTATCTGCTAAGTTTGGTTGCGAATATTGACAAATTAATCCACTTTTAGTTTTCCTAATGCTGACTTTTAGTGTTTATTAATTCCTAAACAAAACGAAAGGGAATTATTACAATATTATAGGCAGGCTAAAACCTATTTAATGTTCTGCTGATGACTAAGTTTCGCCTATCGCCAGTGAACAAATTGCTAATTGCATTTTCCTAATTCACTTCCGCTCAGAACTTCATTAAGCGTGACTACTTTTTGGTACTTCCTAAAATACTGAAAATAGTATTATGAAGAATGAAACTATGAAAGGCAAGTCATTCATTTTGACATAATGGAATATTTTCTAAGTACGTCGAAAATAAAAACCCAGGTTAACCCAACTCTTTTTACTATCTTATTAATGTCCTGAGCTGAACTCATCAGTTTATCTATGGAAAACAAATTTGAAAGTTTCAAACTTATTGAAATGAGAAATTTCAATGGGAAAAGTTGAAAAAAAAAAAAAAAAAAGAAAAAAAAGGGAGGGTCTAGGTCCTCGAATAAAAAGAAAAAAGTATTTAAATATGATTCTTCAACTAATTATACTCCCTCCGTCCCACCCGACTTAGGATTCTTGGTCAAACAATTTATACTTTGACCAAATATATGAAGAAATATAATGATGCTAATAAAAATTTAAAACTTGTTATTGTATCACGATTAATAATAAACTAAATAACTGTTTTTACATTTTCATTAAGATAATTATTTTTGTTCAAATTGTTGGTCAAAGTATAAATTGCTTGACCAAGAATCCTAAGTCGGGTGGGACAGAGGGAGTATACTATATGACCAGCACGGACAGTGGATATCTGAGATTACGTTCAGTCTTATATGATATTCTAATGGTAATAACCGAGGGACGCATTAATTATTTGTTAACAGTACGACACTAGCTAATGTATGTCTATTATAGAGCTGTTTAACAGCATGTAATATTGCTCTCCTTGATCCAAGTGCTTCAGGTTTCCTAGCAATTAAGAGGTGGGGGGGGGGGAGGATTAACTTAGCATTAAATAAGATTCATGGGTTTAACATCTAAGGTTTGATTTTAAAGTACATGATCTTGGACAGAGCATATCCCAAACGAATCAGAACTTCAATAATTAAGTTAAGAAAAACTCCCATCTGATGCCTAAATAAGATTTATATTACCATGGACAGAACATATCCCTAGTAATGAGATGTAATCCGGTCGTTGTTAGAATCTAATTACTCACATGATAAAATACTCTCTCGTACTGAAAGTTTATTGTAATGAAAGAAATACCCCAACCTAACCATCATGCTTCTCCTTCGCCCTTTATTTCCGGAAGGAATCTTTCATTTAATAAATACATTTAGAAAAGAAGCTATTTTGGGTCGGCATTGACCATCAAGTACAGCTTTAGCTTTGGTTTCTGGAAGCTAACAATAAATGAACTGGTTTTAAGAAAGAAAAATTCTCCTTCCCAACATTAGCATAGCATAGGCTTTTACTAGGGATTGACTTAATAATACTGAACCTTTTTATAAAAGTTCAAGAAAATATAATGAAGATAAATTTACTTTAAACATAATGAGGGTATATTAGGAGAACTTTACAACATCTTACTGATGCAACAATGTACCTTTCTGACGGTCCTTTGGTCAGATAACCAGGAAGGCAGTAACCTTGAATAAAAGATGGATATAAGCTGGCAAAACAATGAGGAAAATATTCAGAACCAGAGTTAATAATCTGAAGAATATTCATAAAAGAAGAAACTTAAAGCTCACTAATTATGATTGATGCCATATTAAGTACTAATTAATCCCTAAATTAATTTAAATTATACTGTTTATTATGTTAAAAGGATAATGAGTTGGCATGACATCAATGCTTACATCAACCAAGGTAAAAGTTTTTATCAAGTTGACCCTTTTATACTTAAAATATGCTATAAATAGTCAAGTCTCAAATACCAACTTTCACAGGACTTGTTAGTCCCTCCCAAAAACCAACCATCAAAAAAACAGAATGCAGCACAAATATCACACTCCACTAATTCACTGAGCTTCTCGTTTCATTTTTTCAGAAGCTATATGCAGTAATCATGGAGGGTGGTGGAGAGCTATATCGAATTAGTAGTGCACGTGTCAGTAGTTCTAACATATGGAGAAACAGTGCCAGAGATATTTTTTCGAGGTCTTCTCATGAAGAGGATGATGAAGAAGCTTTGAAATGGGCTGCTCTTATGAAATTGCCAACCAAACTTCGAATAGAGAGAGGTATACTAACTGAAGAAGATGGTCCATCAAGAGAAATCGATATTAAGAATCTGGGACTGGTCGAGAAAACGAAACTGTTGGAGAGGCTTGTGAGAATTGCAGAAGAAGATAATGAGAAGTTCTTGTTGAAGCTCAAGGACAGAATCAATCGGTAATCAAATCTTTTTGGCTAGTTTTTTTTCTCCTTTTTGAAGTATTTTGAATTATTAGTATTATTATTTATTTTCTTCGATTTTCGAATTGATGCAGAGTTGGGCTTCAGCTTCCAACTATTGAGGTTCGGTTCGAGCATTTGAATGTTGATGCAGAAGCATATGTTGGTGGCAGAGCACTGCCCACTATATTCAACTTCAGCGTTAATATATTAGAGGTAATTAATCTGTCATAGATCTTAAGGTCATAATGTAATGCGACTTGCCAGTAATAACTAACTCTCTCTCTCTCTCTCTCTCTCTCTCTCACTAACTCTTCCTACAGGGATTCTTGAACTATTTGCACATCATTCCTAGTCGAAAGAAGCCACTACCAATTCTTCATGATGTCAGTGGTATTATCAAGCCTGGCAGGTTAGAACAACGCTCATATCAAAATTTATATCAGAAGCAATTCTATGTCCTAAATATTCAAGTATATGGTATTGTTATTGCAGATTGGCATTACTTTTAGGCCCCCCAAGCTCTGGAAAAACGACACTGCTTTTGGCTTTGGCTGGAAAACTAGACACAGATCTAAAAGTAAGAGAATAAAGTCAAAACTTCACCTAATTTTATTACACATCATGAGAAAAAGTCTGTGATTGCTAACATTTAATCATCAAGAAGGATTACGTACACATTTCACTCACTCAACATCGACGGGGAACAAATACTTGACAATAGTCCTTGTATTAGTTCCGAGACACTAGCATATCCTGCCGGACACTTGTCAAACATAGAAGAAAAATGTCAAAATTTTGACTTGTTTCAAAATTTGATCTACTTGGAGTCTTGGACTCGTCTTTAAGTACAAAGGGTTTGCGATTTGATCCTACTTGAAAGAAGCATAAATCAAAAGTTCAATACCCTATAACAATAGCAAATTTCTCACTGTTCCAATCTCAATGAACAAAATCTTGATGACTGTTAGAAATGACGTAAATCTTACTACCTCTGTCCAAAAATGAATGACCTTTTTTGTCCCAAAATGAATGACCTTTTAGATCCAAAATGTGTCCCTAAATGATTTTTTTCCATTTTTTTCTTCGAATTTAATTTTAGACTTGCAAAAGTAACATTTTAAAAGCGGATAGCAAGAATATTTATGATTTTTTACTGTTAAAAGTCAACTTTAACAGAGTTCCCTTAAACTGGAAAAGGTCATTCATTTTGGGACGAAGGGAGTAGTAAATTGTGTTCTTCTGGATGCTAAATAGGCCTCATAGAGATGCATGTACATGATTGTGCATTTAAGAAATATTATGTTGGGTTACCTATTCATGTGTCTCCTGATTCATCGTGTCGTGGCGTTGTGCAAATTCTTCCAGGAATAATATCTATATTTCTCGATATTGTTACCTAAGTGCAGCCAACACTGTCCACTGATGTTCTAATCCTACAAGTTCCTTTTGAACAAGAAAAAATTCTTCTTTGAACACGGAAATAAACTAACACAGTCAAACTGAAGTTCATAAAACATCTTTTATATGTATGTATTAATTACAGGTCTCAGGCAGAGTAACATACAATGGGCATGGAATGGAAGAGTTTGTACCACAAAGGACATCTGCTTACATAAGTCAACATGATCTTCATATTGGAGAAATGACAGTAAGAGAAACATTAGCTTTCTCTGCCAGATGCCAAGGAGTTGGTGCAAGTTATGGTCAGTAAACCAGTTAATAAACTTGAGCATAATTAAGCGACTTCCATGGAATTATAATGAATATTAACCATTCAATTTGATTATGAAATTATGCAGAAATGTTGGCAGAATTGTCAAGACGAGAGAAAGAAGCAAACATAAAGCCGGATCCTGACCTTGACATCTACATGAAGGTGAAATACAGCTCGGAAAAATAAATTTTACAAATAGAAAACTGTTGGCAGTAGTCTCTTCCAATAGTCATTTTCTTACCTGAGAGTCTTCTAATTTGTTGGTTCACTTAAATTTCAGGCAGCATCACTCGAAGGGCAAGAGGCTAGTGTAGTGACGGACTATATTCTCAAGGTAAATACTTGATCAATCTAAGATATGACAACTAGAAAAAGATGTAAATCTGAGATTCAAGGTTCAATATGAATTTGCAGATTTTGGGACTAGAAGTATGTGCAGATATCATAGTAGGGGATGAAATGTTCAGAGGTATTTCTGGAGGACAAAAGAAACGAGTTACAACAGGTAAATGAGTAATAAAAACTCACTTTTAAATCAGTGAAACCTACAGAAAGTCCTGATACCACTATCTTAATTACTCCCTCCGACCCAAAAATGGATGATTAAAAATATCTAAATTTGCTATTGATCAGGGTTTCACTTCAGAGCAACTCTCCCTGTAGATAGAAATAGTTATATCAATATTTTGTTTAAACTATGATGCAGGGGAAATGATGGTTGGACCAGCTAGAGCACTATTCATGGATGAGATATCAACTGGTTTGGATAGTTCAACAACGTTCCAAATCGTGAACTCAATTCGGCAATCTATCCACATTCTTCAAGGGACTTCTATAATCTCACTCCTCCAGCCTGCACCGGAGACTTATGACCTATTCGATGACGTAATCCTTCTTTCAGATGGGCAAATTGTGTACCAAGGTCCTCGTGAAAATGTTCTAGAGTTCTTTGAGTTTATGGGATTCAAATGTCCGGAGCGGAAAGGAGTTGCTGACTTTTTACAAGAAGTAAATCTAGCTTTCTCATTCAATCACTTTTCATTAATTTTGTTAATCACCGGACTTGAAATCATACTTATTTTATGTGGGAAATTATAGGTGACATCAAAAAAAGATCAAGAGCAGTATTGGGCATGGAGGGACGTACCATACAGTTTTATCAGTGTACGGGAACTTGCAGAGGCATTCCAATCATTTCACGTGGGGCGACAACTGGGTGATGAACTTGCTATTCCATTTGACAAATCCAAAAGCCATCCTGCTGCTTTAACAACAAAGAAGTACGGTGTTAGCAAAAAGGAATTGTTGAAAGCCTGCATCGCTAGAGAATACTTACTCATGAAAAGAAATTCATTTGTCTATATATTCAAGATGACTCAAGTGAGTAGAACACCAGCGCGTTACATTTTTCATAATCTATAATCGAACGGGAAGAAATAAAATTTCTAAAGTTTCAAGCACATTCAGGGTCATAAACTAATATTTATCATCCATTTTTTCTTCAGCTTGTTATCATGGGTTCGATTACAATGACACTATTCTTAAGGACGGAGATGCCAAGGAAAACGATAACAGATGGTGGCATTTACATGGGAGCTCTGTTTTTTGCAGTGATCATGATTATGTTCAATGGATTTTCAGAGCTTGCTCTGAGCATTATCAAGCTTCCTGTGTTTTACAAGCAAAGGGACCTTCTCTTCTTTCCTCCTTGGGCATACTCTCTACCTACATGGATTCTCAAAATCCCCGTCACCTTTGCCGAAGTGGCCATTTGGGTGGTTATGACTTACTATGTCATAGGATTCGATCCAGACGCGGGAAGGTAGCAAATTACTTTTTTTAGATCTAAAAAGCTTCCCTTTTTTTTTTTGCAGTCCTTCGTCTAACTAAATTTTACTTTGACAGATTTTTCAAACATTTCTTGGTGCTCATATGCATTCACCAGATGTCTTCTGCACTATTCCGTTTCTTGGGTGCGCTAGGGAGAAATGTCATTGTCGCACAGACATTTGGATCATTCGCATTACTTACAGTTCTAGTGCTCGGTGGATTCATATTATCGCGAGGTGAGTATATTAGGTCGTCAAGAAAACTATAACTTAGCTCTATTCTTGTTCATTCAAGCTAAATTTAATGGTGTAATCTACCTTCTTTCACTCAGATGATATAAAGAAGTGGTGGATATGGGGTTACTGGATTTCACCTATGATGTATGGCCAGAATGCTATATCTGTCAATGAATTCCTCGGAAAAAGTTGGAGACATGTAAGCATTGCCTCCAAATATGTTCATGGAATGAGAGGAAAACAAGTAATAAATCACTAATAAACATTTGTAACTTATTGGTCTCACAGTTTGCTCCTAACTCAACGGAGCCATTAGGAGTATCTGTCCTGAAGTCTCGAGGGATTTTCCCTGAAGCACAATGGTACTGGATCGGAGTAGGAGCATTGATCGGATACATGTTTCTCTTCAATTTTTTCTTCACCCTGGCTCTAGCATACCTAAATCGTAAGCATGTAGCCTATATAGCACAATGTTACGCTTGAAATGGTTCAACTAAAGCAAAAAAAAAAAGTGGTGAACAGTCATAACTAAGATGCTTGTTATCTGATGCAGCATTTGGAAAGCCTCAGGCAGTTATAAGTGAAGATACCTTGGCCGAAAGAAATGCTATTAAAAGAGGAGAGCTTGTTGAACTATCATCAGCAGGGAATATCGAATCAGGTAGGTTTTATCTCCAAATGTACCATAATCACTAATTTATCACCTTCTCGCAATAATAGACTTAATATGCAAATATGCAGAAAGTGGAAAAGAAGTTCAAAGAACAGTATCATCCAGGTCAGTGTCATCAAGAATGAGCAGCACCAGGGTAGGCGATCAGAACAGGAAACGTGGAATGGTTTTACCTTTCGAGCCTCTTTCCATCACATTTGATGATATTAGATATGCAGTCGATATGCCACAGGTATCTTTGGTTAAAATCAAGAGTTTTATAGAGCCAATGGTCCCGTATTTCAGACACGAGTTTTCATTTCTGGACCTTGAAAAAAATAAAATAAAATAAAAATAAAAAATTGCATGGTCTTAAACTGATACTGTGATTTCAGGAAATGAAAGCGCAAGGCATCTCTGAAGACCATCTAGAACTACTAAAGGGTGTAAGTGGTGCTTTTAGGCCAGGAGTTCTGACAGCTTTAATGGGTGTTAGTGGGGCTGGTAAGACCACTTTGATGGATGTTTTAGCTGGAAGAAAAACAGGAGGATACATAGATGGAAGGATTACCATATCCGGTTACCCAAAGAAGCAAGAAACATTTGCTCGTATATCAGGATACTGCGAGCAAACTGACATTCACTCTCCTCATGTCACCGTCTATGAATCCTTGCAATATTCTGCATGGCTTCGATTGCCTTCTGATGTTGATCCCTCGACCAGAAAGGTGAACCCTGATTAGACCCTTTTTCAGATGATTTCATACCTTCTAATCAGTGTCTTTTTCCCCTCGACCAGAAAGGTGAACCCTGATTAGACCCTTTTTCAGATGATTTCATACCTTCTAATCAGTGTCTTTTTCATAACTTTGATCTCAAAATGTAAACATCCCAAACGCATTGAGAAACAGAGATGTCGATACAAGTTTTTTAGTGGTTTTTTGTACTATTTGGCTATTGGCACAATCTCTAAGAAATTACTCCTATTACCAAGTCTCTTAGTGTGAATAGTATATTGCAGATGTTCATTGAGGAGGTCATGGAGCTAGTGGAGTTGACTCCACTGAGGGAGGCACTAGTGGGATTGCCTGGTGTAAATGGTCTTTCGACTGAACAGAGAAAGCGCTTGACAATTGCGGTTGAGCTTGTGGCCAACCCATCAATCATTTTCATGGATGAGCCAACCTCAGGACTCGATGCCAGGGCAGCAGCAATAGTAATGAGGACAGTGAGAAACACGGTTGACACAGGAAGAACAGTGGTCTGCACAATCCATCAGCCAAGCATTGACATATTTGATGCTTTTGATGAGGTAAGTTACCGTTTCTGATAATCAAATAGACTACTTTGGTCATTAATATGTGCCAAGAAAACTTAACACTACAATTTATCACGGTGCAGCTCTTCCTGTTGAAACGAGGAGGTGAAGAAATATATGTTGGTCCATTAGGCCGTCACTCTTTTCATTTGATCAAGTACTTCGAGGTGAGACAGATAAATAAATGAGAAATATACTAGCACCTATATGTTCCTCTCAAATACTGATGAAAACAAGCTGTCTTTGATAAAGGAAATTGATGGAGTTAGTAAAATTAAAGATGGTCACAATCCAGCAACTTGGATGCTAGAGGTAACTTCGGAAGGACAAGAAACGACTTTAGGGGTTAACTTTGCCGAAGTGTACAGAAACTCAGAATTATATAGGTAAGTTCACATCAAAGTTCAGGAACACCTGAATGTATTCCCAATTCAGTTTTTTTTATTTATTTATTTTTGGCTGAAAGAAATCATGCCTTTTGATGAATAATTCAGGAGAAATAAACAATTGATAGTGGAATACAGCAAGCCTGCACCTGACTCCAAGGATTTACACTTCGCTAGTCAGTATTCACAGACTTTCTGGACCCAGTGTATGGCTTGTTTATGGAAACAGCATTGGTCTTATTGGCGGAACCCTCCATACAGTGCAGTGAGATTCTTGTTCACAATTTTCATAGCGGTGATGTTTGGGACAATATTCTGGGATATGGGCTCTCAAAGGTAAGCAGATAGGCGTAGGCAAGAAGGCCAAATAAACAGACTCCTAAAAAAAAAAAACTATCATGTTTCTTACAGTTTCATTTTATTTGCTGAAAATTAGGCGAAGACGACAAGATCTATTCAACGCTATGGGATCAATGTATGCGGCTGTGTTGTTTATTGGAGTACAGAATGCATCATCGGTGCAGCCAGTTGTTTCTGTTGAGAGAACAGTCTTTTATAGGGAAAGAGCTGCAGGAATGTATTCAGCTTTGCCATATGCTTTTGGTCAGGTAAATATTTTCCATGCATTTCTGCACTCTTTGCATAAAATGGAGGGATAATATTTATTTTTCTTTACATTTTTCCTTTTATTATTCTAACATAACCGAATGTGATATACAGGTTATGATTGAGATTCCCTATATTTTTCTTCAAACAATCATCTATGGCGTCATAGTGTATGCGATGATTGGATTTGAGTGGACAGTTATCAAGTTCTGTTGGTATCTGTTCTTCATGTTTGTCACCTTGCTATACTTCACATTCTACGGGATGATGACAGTGGCAGTCACTCCAAACCACAATTTCGCTGCAATAATTTCATCGGCCTTTTATGCATTGTGGAACCTCTTTTCAGGATTCATAGTTCCAAAAACAGTAAGATTTTTTACACAATATCTTTCCTATTTAATCTATAAGCTACGAGATCATCGCTCATAATGCATCAATGCCTTGTTTTCGCTTTATAACAGAGAATGCCCGTGTGGTGGAGATGGTACTACTATGTTAGCCCAGTCTCTTGGACATTATACGGGATGGTAGCTTCACAATGGGGAGACGTACATGAGAAGTTTGAATTAGAAGATACTACTGTCGAGCAGTTTATCAGGGACTATTTTGGTTTTAGACATGACTTTGTGCAATACGTTGCAATTATTCTTGTTGGTTTCACTGTGGTCTTCGGTTACATCTTTGCCTACTCAATCAAGACATTCAACTTCCAGAAAAGATAATGGTGTCGCACACACAGTCCCATCAAATATAAAGAATAAGGTTAATGACTCTATCGATCTACTATGTAAATTATAGTTACTTTGTACTCTAAATTTTTGTAGCTTTTGGGTTTTGTTTTGTATATCTTAGTTTATTCGTCTAGCACAGAGTGTTCTGTACAAGAACCATGAGTTAAGTTATAATGTAATCCATGAATATAATTAATGAAACCGTCACGGAAGAAAAAATAAAAGACTGAGCAGCAAGTGAATATAATGTCTAATGCCTATTCAACTTGAAAACTTCACTTGCAGATATGAACACGTCAAATTTCAACATAGACATTACTAAATACAGTATAAGAAAACCATGTGAATAACAGAGGTATCATGAGTACCTCGGTAGACAACTAAAGGGCCAATGGCGTTGTCTGCGGTTCCCTCCTGTTCCTATCAAGTTCGTTTTGTAACGGGTAAGTTTCAAACCATAATTGGTTTAAATGATGACAAAAATAATAACTGACAAACTCAAAACGAAAGCTATGCACAAGGCAACTCTAAGGGACGTTTTCACAAACAGTTTATGGGCATAAATAGCATACCAGAAAGACTGAGCTGCAAATGAATATAACGTCTAGTCTAATGCCTACTCAACTATAAAAACTTCATTTGCAGATGATTTTCAAAATAGACACAACAAAACACAGTACAAGAATTATGTGAATAACAGCGACATTATGAGTACCTTGGTAGTCACGTTTAGTGTCAGTAGCGTTGTCCATGGTTCACACCTGATCCTACCAAGTTCATTCTGTAATGGGTCAGTTTCATATCATTAGATATTTGTATTATATTTCATGAGTTAGCATCTCCAATGTGCACCAAAAATTGCACTATATCATCAAATATCCACTATTCTCATCTCCAATGTGCATCAATTCTTGCAACAAAATTCGTGCAGCAAGACTTTAATTGTTACATTTTAGTCCTTCTAATTTCAAAATTGCAATATTGTAAATTAAACAAAATAAATTATACTTCTTCCATCTAAAAAGAAATGTACAAAATAAAAATAAAATTAATACTCCCTCTATCCCAGAATGATAGTCCCCCTATTCTATTTTCATGGGTTTTTACGAAGAACTTTGAGTAATAATTAAGGCTACTTTTAATTATTCTAATGATATTTTTGAAATTGTTCTTGATACACCATTATAAATACTATTAATATCAATTTTTAGATTTACATTAACATAATTATAAGTAGCGTTTATAATTGCTCAAAGTTCCCTCGTAGTAACAACGAAAAAAAGTGGACTATCTTTCTTGGACGGAGGGAGTATAATAAAAACACAAAATTGAAACTTTTTTAGATATCTACTTTGGGACGTAGAAAGTATTTAAATAATTTACAAAAGTTACATTATAATTATTTTTACTTTTATATGACACAACTTTGGTTGAAGTATGTTAAAAAAAAAAAAAAAATTATCATCTCATTTATAATTAAAAGGGAGGGGTCAATATGCAAGACAATTGAACTTTGAGTAATGTCGGTGAAGTAATGAGAATCATAAAAGATGATGTGTCAAAAGGAATATTTTTTTTGATGCAAAATCTGGTGCATACATTGGAGATAAAAAATATTTGGTGCAAAATTTGGTGTAATTTTACACCAAATTTGGTTTACTATATTGGAGTTGCTCTTACATGTTCTAGTAATGTAAATTTGATTTATGTAAATGAGCGTCAAATTCCCAATAACAACCCTTAATTTAAAAAAAAAAAAAAAAAAAAATGAGACAGTGTTAAATTGTGTGTGATATTGAAATAAAAAGGAGCCTAATCCAATGAATACATTAGTTTTAAATCAGACCAGACCCAAAACAGAACATCCAAAAAAAAGGTATCAGCGCCGCATATGTTACAGTTTTTAACAATAAGAGCTCTCCCAAACACCTACTTAATAGTACAGTACACGGTCTAAATTACCAAAAAAAAAAAAAACACTTGAGTAAAAAATATAATCCTGATAAAGAAAAAAAAAAAACCATTTTCATCACCATCTCAGTTGTTTCCCAAGCTATCCAAAAACCCCTGCAACTCCTTCAACCCCTCAGCAGACACACTCCTCTGCACTCTCCCCCTCGGCACCACCAAGTTGGGCGGCGGCACGGACTGAAAACAAATCACCACCGCCGATAAATTATCCCCGCTCCTCCTCTTCAAAGCCTCCTCCACCAAATCCTTGCTACACAAAACCGGGTCATTATGTTCCTGCAGCTTCCTCCGTGCAAAGTCAACAGCATTTTGACTCATAAACACGTCCCAAATTCCATCACAACCTATGATCAAGAACTCGTCTTCTTCGGTCAACTTTGTTGTCATCAGCTCGGGTACCGAGCTGAGGGGCCCGGGCCCACCACCTTCCTTGCACTTCAAGCCTTCCATGTGCCAGTCCCCTATTGCACGAGCTACGTTGAGTTGACCGTTCAAATACCCGTCGTCTACGTACCCTCCGGAAGCTTCTATTCGCTTCCGTTCTCGAATGCAGTGTGGTTTGTGGTCACGTGACATTTCTATTGCTTTCCCTTTACGGCATAATACGGCTCTGCAGTCTCCGGCATTTGCCACCACTAATGATCTGATAGCATCAAATGCGAAAGATAAATTATAATTATGCGTGTTGTATTAATTCTCCAAAAATGGAAATATCCCTAATAATGTACAAGAAATTCGTACTCCCTCTGTCCCATAACAAAGTACCTATTTGCTTTTAGGTATGGGAAATTAAATAAAGATGTTGGAAAAGTAGGTGTTGTGAGTGGGAATGAGAGATGAAGTGGGGTAGAGAATAGTAAGAGGACAGTTGTTGTGAGTGAGAAGAGAGAATGTGGAGTATACATCTTTTTGGGGAAGTGGTACTTTCCCATGGACACCCAAAATGGCAAAATGGGTACTTTGTTATGGGACGCTCCGTCCTAGACTAAGAGCCCTACTTGGTTGTTTTGCACGTTTATAAAAAAAGTGAAGAAATTGGTAAATATTTCAGGTGAGTTGAGGACATAATTGTCCAAAACACTATTCACAATTCAAGTAGATAAAAGTAGGTTAGTAAAGTACCCTTTTTTGGTAGGTGGGACGGAGGATGTATATTATATGGAAGAAAAACATGAAGATATTCTAACCTTCCGATAACAAGAGCTGTCAATGCGGTTGTACCAGAAGCAAGTTCAGTATCTAAAGTACAAGCTTCTGCAAAAGCATTGTCTGTCTGCAGAAAGGCTGAGGAAATCACCTTCCCGATTGCCCCAGGAAAGTCTTCATCCTCAACAATGAATCTAGGCAAATGGTGGCATGCAAAATCAGCAGCATGCTTTCCTCCATGTCCATCAAAAACCTATAAAAGCAATACGGCGTCATTTATCCCAATTTGATTATCGATTGAAAAACCAAAATAAATACAAACATAACCAGAGGTTCCAATAGAAAGCCCATGAGCAGAAAAATACCCCATAGAAAGCACCCGGTCCTTCAACAGAATTTTTCACCCCAAATTCATTCACAAAATTGTCAATACAGATATATACATCCTCCATGTTTGAGCGAATACCCATGTCAGCCCATGCTCCCGAGCGAAGAATAGGTATGAACTCAGTCTCGCACAGTTGTTCATTCGATGTTGGGTCAACAGGTAAGTCATATAATTTCGTCTTCAACTGTAAAACCACCAGTCAAAACGTTACAATTAATTTAAATACAGTCCAAAAGAGATGCAAGAAAAAATACTAAAGTTGTCCCAAAATGAAAGTGTTTAGAAAGTGGATAACAAGAATATTATGCATCTTTGTCATTTAATTGTCTAAACAGTGAACATTTTCATGCAGTACACCACAACATGCTCCCTTAATAACACTAGTATGCATTATCACAAGTATTCCACAATAAAAAAAAAAAAATCGTAATTAGGGAATATAGCAGCTGTTAAGCATCTTCTCCAAATATTTATGATTTCCGGACACAAATGGGGACTCATTCGGTTATGACAAAAACCAATACATAGCAATGGAAACAGCAGCTTTAAAAATCCAAAACAAGAGGACAGCATAAGTATTTAAAAAGCTCCGATAACATTTACTATTCTAAGCATATCTTAACATCATAGCAAATCACATGTTAATGTACCACATAACATACACAGCCCAACCTCTTTGAGAGAGTTCTCTCGATTGGGTATGTTTCGAATTAATTCAAAAAATTAAGGGTTAAAGTAATGTATTTCAAACATTTAAGACAATTAGGTGTCCATAAAACCATCCTACTACATGGTTCTTGACTCTCCAGGGCCCGTTGATAAAAGATTGTCGCCTAAACAGAGCTCTTGCATTGCTTTGACAAAAATTTCCACATACGAACATGTAAAATACAACATACTGTAAATGAAGGGCCATTCGTAGAATAAGTACAAATAGTTTTCTAAACTAGAATCCCCCTAATTGATCCTCCAAATCAGTACCCTAAAATCAAGACCATTGAAGCAGTAGGCCTCTTCAAGTGAGAGCCAAATTATTCCAACAGACGCATATAACTCAGATCAACTCAGTCACATTCATTTGGGATTCGCTACATAATTCTTTATCTGCCATTGGATTAGGTTCAAAGCAATGTCATTACATCGGATACACTCATAGTGTACATGATTAACACTTTATAGTAACATGAGTTACCTATTATTGCACGGGATGAGATAGCATGTATAGTACATGAGTTACATTGCATAGTAAGATGGGTTACATTTTATTTGGACTTCTATGTAGTCGGAGAAAAAAAAAACTTAAATAATGAGTTAATAAAGAGACTACAGCCCCAAATTCTTATGTTGTATCTCCAGACAAGAAGCTAACTTTTTGCTTCATCAAAAACTAATCAATATGGATTATATTTAATGAACCAAAGCCAATAAATTTTTCCAAATTTGTGGAATAAGGTAACACATGTAAGCACAAAACATTGACAAAAAAAAAAAGCTTGAGAATAAAATCACTATTAAACTTCAGTTTAGCACTTCCTATCAACTATATTAATCCTAAATGTCGACAACGGATGGAAAATCTTTCTATCTTTCCTTTAGCCACTAAAATAGTACTACCTCCGTCCCAAAATGAATATCCAAAAAAAGTTCAAATTTACTCTTGAACAAGAGCAAAACTTAAAACTTTTTTGGACATTCATTTTGGGACAAAGGGGATACTTATTAGACCATGTACAATGGGGCAAAAATGAGGGTGTTGAATGGAAATTCACAAAAAAATTCCCATGAATTGCTCCAATGGTTGTTGAAATGAGTTTGTGTGAATTTTTTTGTGAAAAAAATTCACACTGTGAATGGGAAAGAGATGGGTCCGTTTTTGCCACGTGGCGCCTCTCTATTGGGCCAGAGAGGCGCGTGTACTTCACGCGCAGACAAGGGCGCGTCAGGTAAGGAAGTCAGCGTTTTTTTTTTTTTTTTTTTGGTGTTGACACTTGTCAGCGCATGATTGGCTGGCTCTATTTTTTACTTTTATCCCAATTTTTTGAGCTCAATTATTTCACAGAAAATGAGTTTTTTTTTTTTACACCAAAATTCCTAAAAAAAAATTCTCTTTAAATTGACGTAAGTTTCATTGTATTCCGACGAAAAAAAAAAACCCATTTTTTTTTTAAAATGGATCTCAATAATAACTATTTCAACATTAATCATAAAAATAAAAAATAAAAAATAAATCTTAAGTAGTGGGTATAGGATGATGAGTGAGAAAAGTGTTGAATGGGGGATTAAACAAACCATTGTAGGGTGTTTTGTTGAATGAGTGTTGAATGGATGAGTTGGATGAGAGAGAAGCTGATGTGGAGTGATAAAGTGAGTGTTGAATTGGTTTTTTGTGTAATACCATTGTAAATGGTCTTAGAGAATGCAACTTGTAAACACTTGATTGTTGATAGTTATGAAAATTTTGCCAAGCAAAAATGACTGCAAACAAACAACTCAGTGAAGATTAAAGGTCTTGAGATAGCAAAGATGCGGCTTCAAACGTTTGTTTATTTTAATAACCAAGGAAGGTTTGTGGAAGGTGCAATTAAAAACCACCAAGACAATAATTATGAGAGTGAAAAATACGCACTAGAAATAATGATTATACCAGTTACAACTATAAACTGAAATAAATATTAAAAGAAGCTCTATAACTAAACCATCCACATTTATTTACCTTGTCATGAATCTTGCTTATAGCAATACTAAAATGACAAATTATGCAAAAGCATAGTTGTATATTCATAATTCATACACAATATATTTATATATACTCACACATAGTATATATAATGGTTATAGTGTAATAAAAGTTTATCCAAAGTACATAAACCAGCAAAATTGATAAATACATACCAATGAAAAACACCATATCAGCAAAGATTAAAAACAAAATAAAGAAAGACATGTTGACAAAGGGTCATACCAAAGAAGGATGGCGAACAAGAGACTTCTTGTAAGCAACCGGCGACTCAAGAACAAAACGCCCACCATTCAGACCGCCACCGCCGCCGCCGCCGGAACGACAACCAATAGTGAGTGGATTAGGAGGCCGGCCGTCACCACTATAGCTCCCATTTTCTCTGCCATTACAAACTTCTTTACTTCCTTCCATTGTCATTATTCTCAACAAACATTACTTCTTCTTCCTCCTCCAACTTCAATACCCAAAACTCCAAATGCAATTTACAACAGCAAAATCCTTGTCTTTTTTTTTATTAAAATTCAGACCACGAACTTAGGGTTTCGAAACATGAAATCGATTTCGAGAAAATACCCAAATGAGAAATTTCTCGAATGAGTAATCTGGTCTAGGGTTTAACAGTGAGTTTGTGTGTGAAAAATTGGGGGTCGGATCTGAGAGTTTTGAGAATTTGGGTTTGAGATTTGAGGAATTTTTTTTTTTTTTTTTTCTAATTGGACGGTTTTTAAGGGGAAGACAATTTGCCGTTGAGATTGTGTTGAGATTCGGCGTAGTCAAACGGTGTCGTGCCGTTTTGAGTAAGCCAACGTGTCGCTACGCCGGTCGATGTCACTAACTTTTTGTGTGTGATTCATGATGAAACGTGTATTTTTGGTTTATTTTATTTTCCAAATCTACTCCCTCCGTTTCATGTGAATTAAAACTTATTTTTCTTTTCGTTCGTTTCACCTCAATTGAGACTGCCCAAAATGGCAAACTTTTTAATATTTTATATTCACCCAACCCCACCCATTTAACCCCACTAATTCTCTCTTTCATTTTTCACCCTCATTTTATCCAACAAACACTACTATTTACCCCACTTATTCTCTCTCTTCATTTTCCACCACACATTCACTACACTCTCTTAATTATTGTGCCCATTTTTTTTGTCTCAATTCATATGAAACAGAGGAAGTATTTCATAATGGACTGACCGAAATAGAAATGTTAACTAAATTTAGAATTGGAAATGGTTGTTGTTTAATGATTATGTTACGTTTTTTCTTTCAATAAAAAAATGATTATGTTACTTTTGGGTAGTCAAATTTCATTAGCTAGAAGTACTATAAGAAAGTCTAGAATGCTAGCGTATAAGTACTCCCTCCGTCTCAAAATAGAAGTCGTTTTAAAATATTTCACACATATTAAGAAATGCCAATAATGCATGTGAAAAAGTACTCCATTTGTTTCAAAATATCTGTCGCTTTAGACTTTTTCACACATATTAAGAAGTGTAATTAATGCATGTTAAGAAGACTCATTTGCCCCTAAATAATTCCACTTTCTAGGTAAGTAAATGCTTGCATGAGAGATACTTTCACCATCATTAATAAGGGTATAATTGAGACAAAAGTGTAAAAGTGCATTGATAATAGTAAGAGTTAGTGCACTATCATTATTGAGGGTATAATTGGTATAGAACAATAAAAAAGCTTTGAAAATAACGAAACGACAAGTATTTTGAGACAAAATTTAACTCCCAAAACGACATCTATTTTGAGACGGAGGGAGTAACAATTTAGTCGCGTAGATAATGTTAATGTTCAATATAGCAATAAATATACACAAGTAAATTTTAAGGAAGGGCAAAGTCATTTTTAGTAATTATAAGAATAAAAAAAATATTATAAACGACTCCTATTACCTTGAATTTAATTGATCACATAACCTTATTTTTTATGGACTTTATGATATATTGTAAGAAGTGTTAAACTTCATTTTAAGCTGAGAAATTTAATGCTAAAGCTTCCTTCATGCCAGTAAACTTACTAATTACCTGTTCAGCTTTCATGAACATCTTCTCTTGTTCCTCGGGGGAAATGTCAAACTTGACTTGAGGTGTGGTAGATTAAGCTTCCTTCACTTTGGGATTTAGGAGAGCCTTCTTTGCTGCACTCACATCACATCTTGAAAATATAAGATCACCATTCTTTTGAACTGGAGTTAGGAATCCTTTAGCAGCAAGTTCATCAGCCGTATAGCTCTTCCGTTTGGGTTTTATATTTGGTGAAAATTGATTTCCATGATCATCCTTATCATCGGATTGAATGACCAAACAAATATGACCTTCTTCAGAATCCTCATCGCTTTCAGCAGAATCTGACTCTATCCAGATAGCTAACTCTTTCGTGGTAGAGTCATCTTCAGCCACCATTCCCTTTTGCTTTGAATACCTTGGAGTAAAGTTGCTTTTCTTCCTCATATACTCAAACTTGGGAATTGGGCATTCTGATGCGAAATGACCTGGTTTCCTGCGATTAAAACAAACAAGATCTTCTTTCTTCTTAGAGAAGTTGAAGTTCTCTTTCTTCTTTGAGGAGCTGCTCCTTGAAAACCTAGCTGGAGCCTTTCTTGATGATCTGGGTCTTGCTCTCTTTCTGAACTTTTGGAATCTTTTCACGAACATAGCAAAATCATCATCGTCCATATCAAGTAATTCTGATGCGAAGATTTTTGGATCTTCTTCCTCGATCACTTCTTCCTTTTGAGCGACCAACGATAAGCTTTTTGCTTTGCCTTCCATTTCTTCAATGTTGTGAAGCTTGATGTCAAAGACTTTGAGGTTGGCATAGAGGCTTCTGAGTGACATATTCCAGACCCCGCTACCAATGCTGCCACACCTTCAATCAAGAAACCAAAAGCTGAATTGACTGATGAAGAGAAGAGATTGGTTGGAATGGATGTGAAAGCAAAAAGCATACTCTTGAGTACTTTGAGTACGTCTCAGCGTCGACAGATCATGGAATGTGCAACTGCAAAAGATCTTTGGGATGCAATTGAAGATTACATCGAAGGAGATCAAGCTTGCAAGGAAAGCAAAAGATTTGCAATTCAAAGAAGATTCAATAACTTTGCTAAGATCCTCGGTGAATCACTTAGATCCACTTATGATCGCTATTGTGAAATCGTGAGTACTTATACAGCATTTGAAAAGAAGCTTACCAAGAAAGAGATCAATGTGAATTTTCTAGCTGCCCTTGGTTGTTTCCATACGTCAAAGTTGTCTTCGTCAAACATTGGAACATGAGTGTAGTTAACCGTTGCCATAGCTTTCTGACTTGCCATATTGAATCGGCCCAAACTGTTAAGCTTGAAAAACAAGAGTTTTATGAAGGTGTTCGCTCTGATACCACTTGTTGGTCCCAAAGACACAACAAGGGTATGAAAAGGAGGCTAGAGGGGGGTGAATAGCCTACTTAAAATTATCAACCCTTTTTCAAAATTCAACCTTATGCTTACAACTTGAATTTTGCGGTCAATGAAAAACCACGCGGTCAAGTGTAATATGCACAGCGAAAATTTTAGATAGAAATGAGGTAGAGTTGGTTTTGACAAAAAACACTAAGTGTTGGATATGAGCACTTCACGGTCGACCACTATGCGGTCGAGTGAATGCGGTTAAGAGGGTGCGGTCAAGAAGAGGTTGAGAGATTGAAAGTTGTTGTCTAGAAAGTTTGGCAAAATGATAAGTTAGTCATATTTTAGCTTAGGCAATATGGAGAACATACAAACACAATTTACAATAAGTTTGGATATCTGAAAGATCAAACACTAAACGACAAACAAGATATATATGAACAATAAGAACAAGATGAACAAAACTTGAAAATAAAGAGCAGTAAGTAAATGACACAATGATTTGGAAATGTTCGATCTGATAAAAGATCTACGTCCTTTACCAAGATGGTCAGTCTTGGATTTTGAATGGAGGAATATATTGATTCACTTGAGTATAGATTACTGCGATGAAGTATTGAATCAACACCTACTTTCTATGAAGATAAAATCCTAGACTTAGACCAATGTATCCCTAATGATGCAATCTATGTGATTGATCACTTGGGGTGAGTGTGTGTAAAAATCAAAAGCTCTTTAAAATCTAAGTGATTGTAGAGCCTAATGAATCTTATGTTGTCGTGCCCCAACCCGTGGTCCTACTTGGCCCCACGTTCGGGACACGCACGGAAGACGTCATAAAACATTTTAGGAAAATTTTTCGAAATGTACTTTCATAAAAGTTTCATATAACCAACTCTTCAAAGTTGAAAACTTTGATTTCATCACACACAAACTATTTTACCAACACAAGTACCTTGCCCCAAGGGCTTACACACTTTTACAAAATTTACAATCACCAACATGTTACAAAAATAGGTGATACAAGATGAAGTCACGGTTACACTACCTAAAAGGTTATACATTTACATAATGTAGCCTTTACATAACACATGTCCCAAAATGTCTTACCCAAAATCACCACCACGACGTCCTCCCTTGTGAAGTGACATATCCCCTGGGCTCTCCTTTATCTAAGGAAAACAAATAAACAAGGAACGAGGTAAGAATAAATCTCAGTAAGCTACTAAAATGCAACTACGTGACATGCTGAAATGATACTCGTAATTGAACAATGTCAATAAGCATTCACATAGCACATAATATGAGGGGTAAAGCCAACTCATCATACTACACATAAGGTAGAATTTAAACACTCATAAATGGATACCGAGCCAAGGTTCTAGAATCAACATAACCATCTGAGAGGTATCAACTGAGTAGCACAATGGCAGAAGCAGGTTCCGGAACCAAACAATAACAACAACAACAACGGGGGGAAAATGACACCAAGTCATAACCCAAAGTGCCCAACCTTTGGTCCAAGGAAGGGGGTTAAAAATGGGAAACCAATGGTAGAAGCCTTACAATGAACTTGGCTCATGTGCCATTATAATCCCTACCACTGCCCAATATTACAACAAGAAGTACCAGCTGGACTTTACACGAGAGCACAGTAATAAATACTTGCTTAAACAACAAACGGGGCATGATTCCAAAGTAGGTAACCACACAAGTGTATCACAAAGATGTAAACACGTTACTCATAAAGAGTTCACAACATTGAAATTAAGTCACATCACAATCCTTTACTATTGACATAAAGTCACAACACAATATTTTATTAATGACATTAAGTCACAACACTTAGTAGGACAATCTTATACTAAGGCTATATACCTTAACTAGGGTTATTTCCAACTTGTACAAACTTTGAACAACCTTTTAGTTTTTCAGGGCAAGCGGGCGGTCGCTCAAAGGGTACCGGGCGGGCGCTCACTTTGGTTTGGTTTCTATGGAATTATTTTAGATAGCATGGGCGGTCGCACAAGGGATTATGTGCGGTCGCACACTAGGGCGAGCGGGCGCTCACTAGCTCACCAGGTGGGCGCTCGGTGCAATTTACAGCAAAGGCTCAATTCTTTCCCATGTTAAGAATTCTCCGTCCCAAGCGTAGGAGTATAACTTTTTACTAACAACTAACTCTCCAGGAGTATTCTAACATACTCAAAACATTCTTTCAAGCTCATTTCATTACAAACCCAGTACATGTTAATACTCCCTTTGTCCCAAAATTACAAGTATCACAAAACTCATTCAAAACATAAATTCACAACACATATAGCACATATAACATATATATGACCATTTTAACATTTAAGGGGAATTAGTAACTTACCTAGTTCGGGAAAAAGTATCGAAGAAATAGGTTTTGATCGGGTAGAAATGACCTACTCAACGCCCTGATCATTTTAGTATAATTAGTTTTTAAAACGGAGAAGTAATTAAAAAGAAATAAACCGAAATAGGATGAACTTACATTTTCTTTCTTAACCCTAGGTTGAAATTAGGAAAGTACGTTCAATGAAAATGAAAACACAGAGGGAGAAGGGATGGGATAAGCATGTTTTATAAAAAGATCTTTACCCCATTTTTACACTTAGGTCACTCTAGTTTCATTTTAAACACTTTAACCCCTATACTTATAATTCCACAAAGGACCCTATAGTTTCAACTTAATCTATTAACTCCCTTAACCATTATTACTACTAACCAAATAAATAATACAATTAATCAAACAAGATGTGCAAGTCATAAAATATGATGCAACACATAAAATGCACAAATAATGTCAAATTAAAATCCCCAAAATATAAAGTAAATAGGGACGGGTTTTGGGGTCGTTACATATGTGATACAAGGCTTGAGATTTGCTGGGCTTGAAGGTTGCTGGGGATCTTTGAAGATTTGAAGGCGAAAGCTTGAAGATTCAAGTGATTATGGAAATCTTGAGTATGATTTTCAATCACCAAGTATTTCAACATCAATTTCTCTATTTGAATCTCAGCAATGTTCAATGAAGAACTCAAGGTCTATTTATAGCCTTAAATGAGAGACTAGCCGTTTGAAATACTTGGGGTCCAAGTTGAAGGACAATGAGCTGTTGAATTATGATAGGAGCTCAGTCTGAGTTGTCTTTTTGTTGAAGAGTAGTGTTGGTCCAACTGACAGTTGTATTCAAATTTGAAATTTGAATTTTGCAACGTTCTAAACTAACCATAGTTTTGGACACTTGTGTGACCATGGTTAAGTTTGAACAAACTTTGTTACTTGGACAATCTTCACTTGCGATCGAGACCTTAGGTAACCTTCTGGTCAAGAAACCTTAGGTACCTTGCGGTCAAGCATGTTGCGGTCAGCAACTTGACCACGAATTTTCCAGACTTAGAAAATTTTAAGACCTATCAATCCAAAGTCTATTCTACTAAAGTGGACTATTCTAGAAATGAATTTTTAACACCTCTTACAATATATTCTAAAGTCCACAAAAAGTAAAATTAGGTTATGGGATCAATCAAATCTAGGTAATAGGAGTGGTTTATAATAGGCATACCCAACAGCGAGGTTCATGGCCGAATGAACTCGCCAAGCACGAAAAACTGTTAGTCGCCCGGAAGGGGCGGTGCTCTAGATAGGCGGTCTAGAGGCACTAAGGAATGCTAGGATTAGCATATCGTCTGGTTGCTTGACATGAGCAAGGTTGTCCGACGTGAAAAATGGTGCTTGAGGTAAAGCACAAGATTGCGTTCTATTCACCTTTGAATGAGTGGGTTCGAAGCTTTCTAGACTAGTTCGAAGCTCATCATTGGATTGGGATTGAGAAGCAATCGAGACAAGGTACAATCTGAGGATTTAAGGTGTAGTCTTTTCCAAGGATTCGGAAGTTGATACACAAGTCTAGTCGGCAAAAGGGGTTCTTAAATTATAGAGGTGTACAGTCTCAAGTGTTCGGCGAAACACTATATTGATGGTCTAGAAGGCTTTCTGAGACATCAATGCTAATTTTTTTGGCTCTCATCAGCGTTATGGAGAGGTCGAAGAAACAAGATAAGTAAGAGCACATGTTAGTGGAGTATTGTAGCGGTTCGTGTAGACATCATGCAGTCGTGAAATTCATGTGCAATTTCCGTTTGTGCAGATGCTTTTGGGGGAAGAAATCCAAATAAGTAGTCACGGGTTCGAGATAAATTTCCAGAATGAGAAGTGATTTGTTCAAGTCATTCAAGGGTGTTTTTGTCCATGTTCATTGGTGATCCAAGAATAGTTCGAAGCACGTTGAAGTTTGAGACAACATCGACTGTCGTCATCTGGGTAATATGGTATTCGAATTTGGTGATCGTGGATTTGGTATTTCGGATATGGTGGTCAACGTTGTGGTGAAGGTTATAGCGATCTAGAAATCATTGCACAAGTTGAGCCGGAAAAGTCGTTTGCTTGACTAAGTAAACGTGGTTGTTCTTGAGTGAAAAAAGATGGTGTCTTGACAAAGACAGAAGGTGGTGGCGGAGGTGGAGAGATATATTCAGAAGCGGAGGATTCAACTCAAGGTGGAGTTGAGATCGGTTCGTGGATATGAATATGGATCGGGGAGATTCAAAGTCAAGGTAGAGATTGTTGGGAATATTCCATTGAATCAAATGATATTTTGGTTAAGGATATGTCCGCGGCAAGTTGAGATAATTTTTAGGACGAAGACACGAGCAATGGAATTATGGCAAGGGCTTAAGGCGGAGGCCACAAAACTTGTGGCTTGGCTGATGTTTTAGCCAAGGCTTTAAGCCTTGGCCATGCACACAGGTTTGGCGCATGGCATGCTGCATGTTCACAAAGTGGGCCTAAGTATGTTTGGTGTTTGGCCGGATAACTATCTCGAGCAAACAGAGTTTATAAGTAGTCTTCTAGTTTCAAAAGGTTTAAACTCACACTGTGGCAAATATTTAGTACTCTATTTTTGTGTAAAAGAATTATTTTGGAATTAGGAAATAGATTCCTAATTAGGATAGATTTACTTTGTGCACAAGAATAAGTTTCCCCTTCCTTTTAGGTTTCTAGTATGGGGCAACTACCATTTAGTCCCTCAACCAAACGAAAATTACCACCTAAGACAAGGAATTTGTAATATTACCACCTAGTCTAAGGGTTATTAAAAGGACACTCATGCCCTTAATAAATAATAAAAAAATTACATTAATGTCACTCCCTTCATCATTTCACTTTCTCTCCAACCACCATGACCAACTTTGACCACCCATCCCAACCGCCTCCGGCGACCATTTTCCGGCGACCACCACCGGCAAATATTTTCCGGTGACCACCTCCGGTGAACATTTTCCGGTGACCACTTCCGGTGAACATTTTTCGGCGCCCACCTCCGGCGACCATTTTCCGGCAGCCACCACCGGCGACTATTTTCCAACGGCCACTTCCGGCGACCACCACCGGCAATTATTTTCCGGAGACCACCTCCGGCAACTATTTTCCGGCGACCACCTTCGGCGACAATTTTCCGGCAGCCACCACCGACGCCTATTTTCCGACGGCCACTTCCGGCAACTATTTTCCGGCGACCACCTTCGGCGACAATTTTCCGGCGGCCACCACCGACGCCTATTTTCCGACGGCCACTTCCGGTGACTATTTTTCGGCGGCCACCACCGGCAATTATTTTCCGGAGACCACCTTCGGCAACTATTTTCCGGCGACCACCTTCGGCGACAATTTTCCGGCGACCACCTCCGGCAACCATTTTTCGGCAACCACCACCGGCAAATATTTTCCAGCAACCATTTTCCGGCGACCACCACCGGCGACTATTTTCCGGCGTTGTTCCAGAACAAGTTTACAGTTATTCCAAGAATAAATTCGCATATTTCAAAATAAAAAATTGTTTTTTTAAGAACAAATTCACAGTTGTTCCAGAATAAGTTCACAGTTGTTCCAGAACAAGTTCACAGTTGTTTCAGAACAAGTTTACAGTTATTCCAAGAACAAATTCACATTTTTCAAAAAAAAAATTACTATTTTTTTCAAGAACAAGTTCACAGTTGTAAGTTCGCAATTGTAAGTTCGCAATTGTAAGATTGCAATTGTAAGTTCACAATTGTAAGTTCGCAATTGTAAGTTCGCAATTGTTAGTTCGCAATTGTTCCAATAACAAGTTCGCACTTGTTCCAAAAACAAGTTCACAATTGTAAGTTCGCAATTGTAAGTTGTAAGTTCGCAATTGTAAGTTCGCACTTGTTCCAAGAACAATTTCACAGTTGTTCCAAAAAAAATTCTAAGAAAAAGTTCATAGTTGTTCCAAGAACAAGTTCACAGTTGTTCCCAGAACAAATTCCAAGAACAAGTTCACAGTTGTCTAAGAATAAAATCACTGTTGTTCCTAGAACAAATTCATTTTCAAAAATAAATTACTATTGTTTTCAAGAACAAGTTCACAGTTGTAAGTTCACAATTGTACGTTCGCAATTGTAAGATCGCAATTGTAAGTTCACAATTGTAAGTTCGCAATTGTTAGTTCGCAATTGTTCCAATAACAAGTTCACACTTGTTCCACAATTGTACGTTCGCAATTGTAAGATCGCAATTGTAAGTTCACAATTGTAAGTTCGCAATTGTTAGTTCGCAATTGTTCCAATAACAAGTTCACACTTGTTCCAAAAACAAGTCCACAATTGTAAGTTCACACTTGTTCCAAAAACAAGTTCACACTTGTTCCAAGAACAGGTTCACAGATGTTCTAACAACAAGTTCACAGTTGTATCAAGAACAAGTTCACAGTTGTTCCAAAACAATTTCTAAGAAAAAGTTCATAGTTGTTCCAAGAACAAGTTCACAGTTGTTCCAAAACAAGTTTACAGTTATTCCAAGAACAAATTCACATTTTTCAAAAAAAAAAAATACAATTTTTTTCAAGAACAAGTTCACAGTTGTTCCAGAACAAGTTTACAGTTATTCCAAGAACAAATTCACATTTTTCAAAATGAAAAAAAAAATTACTATTTTTTTTCAAGAACAAGTTCACGGTTGTAAGTTCCCAATTGCAAGTTCGCAATTGTAAGTTCTCAATTGTGAACTTACGAATTGGACTTTCCAATCAATAAAGTACATATACATATACACTCATATATATACTATACCCTAAATAAGTTGTTTTTTTTTTCAATTTTATTACATTGACTGACTTTTATTAAATTTCTTATAAGATTTATTTAATGTTCTCAAGACAAAAGATGCCACATCTCCAGTTTCATACTTGCTGAGTTGGAGGTACGTGTATATGGATCCAGTAGTTGTATTTATAAACAATCAAAACCAATTTATCAACCTAACCAATATACCCTCTTTCTCTTATTTTCTTCACAAAACACACACACACACTCAAAACACATACAAACATGAAATCTAAGGGCAAAGTGATAATGGAGAACGAGACGAGAGAGGCTAAATTAGGAGTGGTAGGATCAACTGCAAGAAGCGCGAAAATGGCTCACCCAATCAACAAACGACACTGTATGATAATCACTCTAGTTAGAGGAAGCATCAAACGTCAAATATTTTCCAGTATTTTTCTCCACTTCAAACTCACCACTGAAAGATACGTTTCCATCAATTTCTTTAAGCAATGAAATGAAGATCTATCCTCTTTCACTTGAATACCAGCAACTCATGCATATATCTCACCTATATATGTATATGTAATTGTGCACTCATGTTTTTACATTTGAATGTAGATGTGTGCTAATTGGGGTTCACTTCCGAATGTCTTACTACGCATTTTAAATGTTATGAATGTATATTTTGGAATGTTTCATGAAATTAATAAAAGCATGTTTCTTTTACTTGCATCCAATTATTCTTCATTTAAAATAAATAAGAAAATAAAAAAAAATTAAAGGTTTCTAGAAAACTACTCCTAATCAACAGCAGAATACCCAGTCTATTTTCCAACGCACACCAAATTTGAAATATATAAATGAAACCTGTAGCGAATATTCCCACCACAGTATGGCAAAGATTTCAGCATCGTTGAATCAGTGACAGATTTCAGCATCGTTCAGATCGAGCAAGTGAAGTCAGTTCATCAATGAACCCCAAGACTTGTTTCTGAATTGGCAGGCGGATTTCATTGCTGAACTTAATCAAGATTCTTATTCAGCATCAACTATAGTCAGATATATAAGAAATTTACGAATATCAGTTAGAATCAAAGCTACTCCAACACACAGACCTGGAAGTCAAGTGTACCAATTTCTCAATCTCCAAATAAAATGAAAATCCGTTCATAAAAAGTCTTGTATGAATTGGACTTTCCACCAATTCCTTTCTCATTGACAAAACTAATGCTTACAATGAGCCTGGGAAGGTTCCGTTCTCCCTTTGTTCATTCCATCTATCAACTTGCACTAGAACAAACACACTTATTTGTCAATCTAAATTCAATTGATATAGCAGTGGAGCTAATTATGTGAAGAAATTCAAAAAGAGAGCGGTAGTACTTTGCAAACTTGTCACACTCAGGGGTACCAACTCCTTAGCAGCTCGCACCTATTAGGTTGAAACCAGTAAAAAAAAAAACCATGATCGGATCTGCAGATCTGAAAAATCGTGGTTGGATCTGTAGACCTCGACTCGGATATGTTGAAAAGTCGTGTTCAGAGTCTGAGAATGAGGATGGCGGTGGGAGTTGACGGCGTTGGGTGGGATACCGGTGTCGGATAAGGAGAGTCGCAGAAGTGATTTGTTCACCGGAAAAGAAGATCCGCATGGTCGGAGGTTGAGGAAGAGCACCGAAGATATGTTCATCGCGATGTGATGCGGCCGACGGTTAATCGAGAGTTTGCCGGAGCTGGAGAATCTAACGATGAGAGAGAATATGTGCGTAAGTCGTGAACGATTGGAGGGGAGGGGACGGGAGGGTAGTTTTGGTATTTGGTTATTATATTTGACTGGTCAATGGAGATGAGGTCGCCGGAGGTGGAGAGGAAGGGTCGTCGGCGATGGGGAAGGGAAAGGTCGCCGGAGGTGGGCGGATGGAGAAGAGAGGGAACGCAGTGAGAGAAAGTAGAGAGAGAAGTCAGTTTGAGTCTGAATGTGAGGAGATGGGAGGGGTTGCTGTTTTAATTGAAAATATGGGGTAGTTTCAGGATTCTATAATTTTAATGGACTAGCTGGTAAATAAAGATATTAGCTTGGACTAGATGGTAAATGGAAATATGGCCTTGGATTAGCTGGTAATTTCAGTTAGGATGAGGGATTAGGTGGTAATTTTCCCTTCTAGTATTTATGCCTAAAAATATTAACCCCTCCTCTAGCATTATTTTTGCCGGTCATGATACAAGTAGAGATCTTAGATCTAGATTTAGGTTGACGGAATTGTTTGCCTAAATAATTCGTGCTACTAGATTAGTGAAGATCGTCTTTTGTAATTGTCAATGGATAATAATATATTCTCCCTCCACCCGTGGATGTAGCCAAGTTGGTGAACCACGCAAATTCGTGTGTTCGTAATTGATTATTTCGCTTGACATCGTTCTTTATCGTATTTTGCAATAACAACCCTAACTTTAATTGGTAGTTTTAATTATAAAGAAACCTACAAGCTATTTAGGCCATCAATAATTACCAACAACGCCGCTTGCTTTTGAAAAAATATATGTGTAGCACAATTTTTTTTTTGAGCCAGTTTTATGAAAAACTTGTTTTAGACTAAGAGATATGTAAAACATGTTTACATTAAGACAATGGCGGAGCCACTCAGGGGCAAGCAGGGCAATTGCCCCCCTTTGAGTGTTTTTTTTTTTTTTTTTTTTGTTGTTGGCCCTTTGGCTAAACGATACGATGACCCTGGTATAGATGACTAGATGGGTCTTTTGCCAAAAATGAGAGATCAATACTCCCTCCGTCACAAAATAGATGCCGTTTTGGAGTGTTTCACACATATTAAGAAATGCCATTAATGTATGTCAAGAAGTCCCAAACACCCCTAAAGTAATTCAACTACATAGGTAATTAAATGGTTAGGTAAGAGATAGTTCACTATCATTATTAAGAGTATAATTGGTATAGAGCAATAAAAAAAAACTTTGAAATTAGTGAAACGACAAGTATTTTGAGACAAAATTTAACTCTCAAAACGACATCTATTTTGAGACGGAGGGAGTACGAATTTAGAGCAATAATATTAATTAATTCAATTATCATAATGAAAGTGTAAAACTTGTTATTAATAGTATTTATAATAGTGTATCAAAACAAATATTATATTTTTATTATGAAATTGAATTAAACTAAAATTATTATCTAAAGTTTTTTTGCTCTAACATACAAAAAACAAGTGAACAACATTTTGAGACGGAGTGAGTATTTTGCAGTTGAAGGAGTCATTCACTCGGGTCCAACAAATATGGTGCTTTACTTTACATGGCACCAATATACACTACACTTTTTGTGGCCATGCCGTTTTTGTTTTTATGATTTTGCAATGCAAATAGCATCAACTTTGTCCAATAATATTTTCAAATTTTACATGGAGGAAATTGTCTATGCATTTTACTACCTCCGTCCAACTTGAAAAGGTTGATATTCCTTTACGGATTGTCTCACTTGTTGAAGGATAACTTACATCTTTGGGTAAAAAAAAAAAACGGGGGCGCTGCCCCCGAACCTTCGTTCATCATTCCTTTGCGCTAAAATTCCTTACCCCCCCTTCCTTAAATTCCTGGCTCCGCCACTACATTAAGAGATTTTGTTTTATATTATGGAATGAAAACATATTTAACACTAAAACGAGTGTAAAACAAGTTTTTCTCAAGATTTTTTTCCCTCTACTTTTATCATCATCCCATAAATGAGTATTTTGTGGATGGTCATCATCGCATAAATGAGTATTCTGTGTATGGGTTACAATTTCAAAAAGAACTGCAATTTTTTTATTCTTTAAATTGTATAATTGTATGAAGTACTTACTCTATTCTTAAATAAATGTCAAAATTTTAATTTTAAAAAACAAAATTTCAATTTAAAAGAGATTATGAAAAAATTTACGTTTAATAAAGTTGCAAAGATCTGTATATTTATTAAATCGTATTTTCAAATATTTAGTTCTACAAGTATATAGAGATTAGTGGGAAAAATTGATAAAAAATACTTGGATATAAGTTTTTTTTTTCATAGTTGACATAGTTGACATTTATTTTTGAGACAATTTGTTTTTTGACATGAACATTCATTTAAGGGAGAGAGAGTAATATACTATGATCTACCCCCCCCCCCCCCCCCCAGTTCCTTTATAATTTACAAAAATAAGTCTTTGCACAAGAATTAAGAAAATGAATGAAAATGTGATGTGATGTGATTGTAGATAGTTGAGTGGGAGAGAGAAAGTGAGGTATAAAATAGTAAGTGAATACTCCATCCGTCACATCTTAAACTTCAAAAAAAAGTGGGCACAAGAATTAAAATGTTAATCTTTACATTATAAAATATAGATAGTGGGGTAGAGTGTTGTGAGTATAGAAAGTGGGTAGGAGAGAGAAAGTGGGGTAGAGAATAATTATTGGATAGTTATTGTGTGTATAATATGTAGGTCCCATTAAATAAAAAAATTATAATTAACTTTCCTTTTTTGGATTTTGAAGTTTAAAATGGGACACCCAAAAGGGAAATTTTTGAAGTTTAAAATGGGACGGAGGGAGTAATTGTTGTGAGTATGATAAGTGGGTCCCACTATTTAAAAAATATTAAAACATTTTTATTTTGAGAATTTTTAAATTAAAATAGAACAATTAAAATGACAAATTTTGTAGATTAAAAAGTGATGGAGGGAGTATATGGGACTAGGGGTTAATTTTACAAGCTCCATTCTAAACTACGCACTCATTTTTCGATGAAATATCATTTTATTATAAGTCTTTAAAGTGACTGATTTAATTTTTGAAAGCTCATGTCATCAAAATAGAGTTGGTGAAAAGTAGGTAGAAGAAATCAAAGTGAAACTTGTCCAAACTACAAAAGTGGAGAACGCAATTAAATCTGCTGATACTTAGACTATGTGCAATGGGTGTGGAATTTGGGGTGGAAAATGGGGTGGGGTGTATTAAACCATTGTAGGGGGTGTGGAATTTGGGGTGTGGAATTTGGGGGATGAAACTTTTCAAACCGGTTGAATTTTTTGGAGTGGCTGGCGCAATTCACACGTGGCAGCTTCCTGATGGCCCGGCCAAGGCGCGTGTAGCACACGGCCCGACAGGGCGCATGTGGTACATGCCGAACGGTTTTTTTTTTTGTTTTGTTTTTTTCTTTGCTTGACACGTGGCTGGATCTAATTGGTCCGTTTGATTTTCGGATTAGTTTTTTTATCTCAATTCTTTGAGCTGAATTATCACCTAGTAATTTTTTTAATTTTTTATTTTTGGCCAAAATTCAGCATTTTTTTCCCTATAAAATGATGCAAGTTTCATTAGTGGACACCAAAAAAAAATCTCTCTTTTCTCAATTTTTCTTCTCCATTTTAGCATACATTTAAAAAATTCATCATCTTTTGAGTGAAATGGATCCCAATAATAATCCTTTCAACACTCAAAATTCCCAAAATTTTTCACCATTAAACTACAATCCTAATGATTTTAACTTAGAGAACCAATCTTCCAACCAACCCCGTCCCCAAAATGTTTCAAATCCTTTTTTTCCGCCAAATTTTATGCCTTCAGCTGTCCCAAATTTCATGCCTTCAGGTGTGCAAAATTGGAATGCATATCCTTATCCTATGCAATTTCAACCACCTAAGCCCCATTATTATCCTATAATAATCCTCACATGCCAAGGATGAGAAATGAAATTTCTGGAAATTCTCAACCATCAGAATTTCCAGAATTTTCAACACAACTAGTTGAGGGTAGCATTAGCGCACCTATGGAAGATACTCCTCCTGAAGAATGTCCTACCCCGCATCGCAAAAAAAAAAACACCAAATGGACGACGGCACAAAATTTAGTGCTACTTAGTGGTTATATGAAATATGGAACCGACAGTGTTGTCGGAAATGGTCAGAAAGCAGAGGCGTTTTGGGGTAAGATTACGAAATATTGTAACGATTTTGGCTCATTTGAGTCTACTCTTTCATTAGGTACATGTAAAAATCGGTATAATTATATAGCCCAAAAAGTGGGAAAATAGATAGGTGCTTATGATAGTGCTACGCGTATGAAACAAAGCGGGTGGTCGGAGACCGATGTACTGAAAAAAGCTCAGGAACTGTATACAAGTGGAGGCAATGGCACTTTTAATTTGATGGATGAGTGGTATTCTATCCGAGATCAACCACGTTTTGCAAGTATGGTTGGAGGAAATACGAGATCTGCTAGCAGTGGATCCAAGAGATCACGTAAAAGTGACGGAGGTGATTCAAACTCAGTTGGATCCATTCCTCGTCCCATGGGAAGGGATTCAACTAAGAAAAAGGGTAAAAAGAAAAATAAAGGCGTAGGCTTGAGCCCGGTAAAGGAAGGGTGGACAAAATATGAAACCATGAAACAGAACGATTGGGAACAATTGGCAAAGATATCCACCCAACAAGAGGAATCAAACAACATTCAACTAGAAATTGCTCGGGCTAAAAAAATGAAAGTATGGGTGCAGTTAAGTATGAAGGATAATCGGGATGAACAACAACAAAGGATGTTTGAAATGTTGTCTAACGAGTTATTACTTTAAAGATTGTCTAGCTTTATATCATTTTTTCCTATTCTGTACTACTTTAATTATTCTCTGTTGTAATTTTATCTTTTAATTAAATCGGTTGAATTATTGCTTCATGTCCGTCAACCTCAACCACACAACTTCTTATCTTTTAATTAACTCGGTTGAATTATTGCTTCATGTCCGTCAACCTCAACCACACAACTTCTTATCTTTTAATTAACTCGGTTTCATTCTTATTTTATGTCCGTCAACCTCAACCACACAATTTCTTATTACACTCTCTTCTTTCATTCTTCCTACAACAAAAAATCACAGTCTCTTCTTTCCTTCTTCCTACAACAAAATATCACAATCTTTTCTTTCTTTCTTCCTACATCAATGAATCCATTCATAGTTCCTTTTAATGTTGAAGCCTACAGAAGGCAACTTGAATGGGAGGAGGAGTTTATCGTCAAACACTTTTGCAACAAGAGGAAAAAAAAAAAAAAAAAACATTCCAAAAGAGACCATGATTTTCACAATAAGAGTCTGTTTGACGACTACTTTGCTGAAAATGCTACCTACGAAGATTTCTTCCGCCGACGATTTCGGATGCGGAAACATGTATTCCTTCGAATCGTCGCAGATCTATCAAACCATGACACCTACTTCACACAAAGATACGATGCTACTGGCAAATAAGGCCTATCTCCATTAGCAAAATGTACCACGGCGATGAGAATGTTAGCATATGGTATGTCCGCTGATGCTATTGATGAATACATAAAGATAGGAGGCACTACAGCGTTGGAGACGTTACGTCGATTTTGCAAAAGGGTCATTCAATTGTATGAGCAAGAGTACTTGCGAGCCCCAACTGAAGATGACCTGCGAAGTATACTTGAAGTTAGTGAGCAGCGGGGATTTCCAGGGATGATCGGGAGCGTTGATTGCATGCACTGGGAATAGTAAAACTGTCCAACTGCTTGGGAAGGTCAGTTTACTAGAGGTGATAAGGGAACCACGCGTGTTATTCTTGAAGCAGTTGCCACTCATGATTTGTGGATCTGGCATTCCTTTTTCGGATGTCCGGGCACATTGAACGATATAAAAGTGCTCGACCGATCGCCATTGTTCGATGATGTTGAACAAGGAAAAGCTCCACGGGTTAATTTCTATGTGAATCAACGTCAATATAATATGGCGTATTATCTTGCTGACGGTATATACCCTTCTTATCCGACTTTCGTCAAATCAGTTAGACTTCCTCAAAGTGAGGAAGATAAGCTATTTGCGAAATTTTCAGGAGGGATGTCGAAAGGATATAGAACGTGCATTTGGAGTGCTCCAAGCTCGATTTAAAATCATTCGAGAACCAGCTCGAATGTGGGAGATAGACGACTTGGCTATCATCATGAGGTCGTGTATCATATTACATAATATGATTGTTGAGGATGAACGACATACTTATTCTCAAAATTGGAAAGACTTTCAACCCGAGGCAAGAGGGTCTACTTCACAACAACCCGAGGCAAGTGGGTCTAGTACACAACAACCATTCTCGACTGAGGTACTACCTGCATTTGCAGAGCATGTGCGTACTAGATCGGAAATGCGTGATTCAAGAGTTCATCAACAATTGCAGAAGGATCTAGTCAAGCACATATGGGCAAAATTCGGAAACCATGTGTGATTTAATAATTTTATTGTCTTTCATTAATTATGTCGCGAGCTAAGTGTATTGTAACTTTTATTATTTTGAATAATAATTATCGTCATTTATCTAATTATTTAATTGCAAAAAAATTAATTTAGTGTAAAATATTATTTTAATTATAAATAATAATAATTATTATTAATTTACTAATCATAAAAATAGAGTATATATAAAAAATAAAAATAATAAAAAAGTAGTGGGGTATAGAATGATGAGTGGGAGGGAGATGGTTTTTTTTTTTCAACTTGCCATTGTATTTGTATGAAATGGGTGTATGAAAGATGAGGTGGATATGATAAAGTGTTAAAATGAGTGTGGAATTTTTTTTTGTTGTATGAAACCATTGCTCCTAGTCTTAATAGTTGATTTTTTTTTTTTTTTTTTTTTGCTTTTGAATCACCAAGTAAACTGCGAGTCATAATAATATGCAAAATAAAGTATTGATCAAAGGAAAAGTAAGGATTAAAAATCCCAAAAGTAAAAAAAAAAAAAAAAAAAAAAAATGAAAAAGGGACATGAGTCTAAACTGGGCCTAAACTATTGACTGGAAAACATTACTAACTTGGACCTTAAACTGCATAGAATTTGGGCCTGAGAATCTTTCCAAAGTGGCTCTCTCACAAAAGTCCAAAACCCTACGAAACGTGCAAGCTTGTACTAGTAGCATTTTATTGTTAGTAGTACAAAACGGACCATCTATATCCTGACAATGGCCTCCTTAGAAAAAGATTCAAATATACACGCGTCCTAAGGAAAACTAACACGGCAACCAAATAAACAAGAACATTGACCAATCAACTCCCTTTTTTTTTTATAGGACTCGGAACCGCTCCACCTATTTTCGCTGCACCCCTCCACCCAACGGCTCCGATCAAGGCCACACAGGCGAGTGGTTTGGGTGTGCGGCTAAGATGATTTCAATTTTTTGTGGGTCCCACCGAGTTTTGACACATCTCAACCGTTGGGTGGAGCTAAAATGAGGTGGCTCCAATCGGAACCATTGGGTGGAGCTAACTAGGGAGTGCAGCGGTTCGAAATCCGGTTTATTGGGCCACAAAATTTTTGGAAAACTGGTTTTCTCTTAAATTATAAGAAAATTTATTTTTTTTTAGTTATTCTTAAATGTTCGTCAAAAATAGATCACAAAATCTTGTGATCAAGTATTACATTACATCCATTTCTCTTAATCTATGAGACCTACTTGTCATACTCACAATAATTATCCACTAAATAAGTTACATTTTGAATTGAAGATCTTTAGTTTCAATAGATCATAATGTCCATTAATTAATACTCCTTCCGCCCATAATAATGTGCACAAATTTTCTCTTTGAGTGTCCCATTGATAAGTCACACTTTCATAAACTGAAAATTTTATATAGTTCTTTAATCTATCTATGAAACCTACTTATCATACTCACAATAATTATCCACTAGCTATTCACTACTTGGCTTTCTCACTCTTACCTCACTTTTCTACTCACAATAATAACCCACTAATAATTTTCCTTAATTCCTGTACATTCACATTTGTGTGCACATTGTTATGAGACAAAATGAGTACTCTCTACTACTCCCTTTCTCTCTTCACCTTCCCTCATTACTTTTGCATTTTGCATTTAGAGAAAAAATAGTTTTGAAAACTTCATACTTCCTCCGTCCCACTCGAAATAAAAGTTATTTTAAATATCCACCCGAAATAATACATCTGAAAATGAATTTTTTTATTAATGAAACTCACTTATCATACTCACTAGGGATGACCAACGCCGGTTCCGATTCCGGTTCGGAACGCCGGTTCCGGTTCGCCATTTATGTGAACCTTAATCGGCCCTTGGTTACTCCGGTTCCGGTTAACTCGCCGTTTCGCTCCGGTTACGGGCAGGTTTGGTCATCCCTAATACTCACAACAACTTCTCATCTAATATTCCTTACCCACTTTCTCTCTCTTTCATACTAACACACCTACTTTTCAAATTATTTTTCTAATAAATATTTATATATTCCTTAAACACCAAAACTTTATTTCAAATGGATGGATAGTTTATAAAAATTAGCTAAAACGTCACTTAATTTGTTTTATTTTTTTTATTTTTTTGAAGAAAATAAGTATCTACTTCATTTGGAGGGCCTAGCCCACGTGGCCCAGTACAAAGGTCCAAATTTAAAGTCCCTCTCACCAACCCAAACTGACCAAAGAATCCACCTAACTAAATTTCTAATTTCTATATACACACAGTTCCTCCCCTATAAAAATTATAATCCATTTTATTTCCTCCTTGCTTCTCGGAGAGATTTGAGAGATGGCCATATCATCATCTACTACTACTTGTTTTAAACTCTCTCCTCGACCTCCATCTTCAACCCCACTTCTCACAAATGGGACCAAAACTCAACTTGCAAGGTAAATCTATTTTTACATCATCTCTTTTCTTCTTCTTTTGTCTATCAATATATAAAGAAATTTGGTATATGTGTATATGGTCGATAAATGGCCGCAGTGTTCTGATCGATCGTGGATCAACGTTGTGTGGGACCACCACATATCGAGTAGATCTCAACTATTAACCTGACAACAGAGACACGTTTCATAATTGTGAATGTCGACCTTGCATCCATATGTTAATATCTTAGCACGGTCAGAATTGCATTAAAATTTTTAATTTTATACAGAAGAGAGTGAGACAATACAATCGCCTCAAAATAAATATTCTGGATTTCTTTCAACTTTCATTTAACCATTTTTATGACACCAAAATAGAGTTGAATCACCGATATTCCTGGTTTCATATACGCTCCCTCCGTCCCAATATACTTCACTCGTCTCAAAATGATCTTTACACTTGTCATTTCTCATTGTTCCAAAAAGTTCTTCCCATTTTTACTATTTGGGCTTAAAAGTGTATAACAAAACATGACTAGTGAACTAAGTGTTCATGTTCTTAAAAAGTTTGAATAGTCAAATGAGAAAAGATCATTTAGGGGCGGAAGGAGTATATATATTTTTTTAAATCAATACTCATATATTTGTGAGGAAAAATTGCATTATTGATCACCCAACTATTGGCTATGAGTGGATTTGATCACTCAACTAATTTTTTATTTTTTTTGCATTGAGTAACCTAAACTATTTTTTTTGTGCATTAAGTAGCCAAAACTATTTTTTTGGTGTGCTCGGGATCACTACGCCTAACGACATCCATATTTTGGTGTTAAATTGTCATCTGCCATGCACATGATTAGATTTTAAAGGGAAAAATAGGAAACTAAGTTTTTTTTTTTTTTTTTTTTTTTTTTTTTTAACTAAATTAGATACTCCTGGAAAAACCAATACTCCCTCCGTCCTACTTGAATTAGAACAAATTTCTATTTTGAGTGTCCTATTCGAATTAGGACAACCCAAAAATGGATGTTTTTTATTTAATGGGACCCACATTCACACTCACAACAAATTTCCACTCATTATTCTCTACCCCACTTTCTCTCTCCTACTTCACTTTTCATACTCACAACACCTACTCCACTGACACTTTTTTCTTAATCCCCGTGCCTAACCCAAAAATCCTAATTCGTGTGGGACGGAGGGAGTAGTTGGGTGATAAAAATGCAATTTTTCCTATTTGTGATTCACATGGAGCGATTCAAAATCCTACACTAATACGCTCTGTTTTTGCAGGCCTAGAACAGAATTTTCATGGAAAAACAAATGCGTAATAGGATTAACATGTGCAATAATTACCTTACAGACCGGTAATTTGATCGGAAAAGATGAAACCGCCATTGCCGCCACTCCTAAAATCCAACCCATCGCTGCAAATTCAAAGGAGAAGGTCAAGAGATGGAGCGAAAAACGGACTTGTCAACCATGGCAGTTAAATTCTTTAGAAACAATTGTGCCGGAAAATCTCCCTAGACCGTCCTTCCACCGTAAATTGGAGGCGGCCGGTTTTCCTAAAACCGCTCCGCCGATCAAAGTCACCGCCGGTGGAATTAGTGCTACCAGTTGTTTTTCTATGTAGATTTTCTGGGCTCAGATTGTAAATATGTGTAATTATATACGTTTTCATCAAGATTTAAAATAACCCATACTGTTTACAACAAATTGAAATACGATAATATCAAAATAATTAGTCAATTTGAATATTCGCTTGTTCATTTTAGCTAGTTGATGATTCATAGGGCTAAAAAAGTCTTTGATCTCACAGTTGTTGCTTTTCTTCTTTTTAATACTTACAGTCCCATAACAAAGTACTCGCTCCGTCCCATACTTATTGTTACTAAATAAAAATTATACGGGGATTAAAAAAATATGTTGGAAAAGTAAGTGTTTTGAGTGGGTAGGAGAGAGAAAATAAGTTAGTGGATAGTTGTTGTGCGTGGGTAAGAGAGAGAAAATTGAGCATTTTAAGTAAGTAGCAATACGTATGGGACGCCCAAAATTGAAATAAGTAGCGATAAGTTTGAGACGGAGGGAGTACCTATTTGTTTTTTACACAAGAATTAAAGAAAATTGTTGAAAAAACAGATATTGTGAATGAGAAGGAGAGAGAAAATGGGGTAGAAAATAGTGAGTGAATAGTTGTTGTGCATGGAAAAGAAAGAGAAAGCAAAGGAATCTTTTCTAATTAAACACTCAAAATGACAAACTCGGTATTTTGTTAAGAAACGAAAGGAGTAGTTAACTGAGACAATCAATACAATACCTAAATAAATAAATATTCTTACATAATTCTTTTCAAAAGAAGTCTTAAATAAATATTGAACTTTTAATAGTTAATTGTGACAACCAGTATGATACGGAATGAAAAGGAAGTGGTGTGGAATGCACTGTCCGAATTAATCCCATTTTTCATTTTATGGCAAAATTATATTTTAATCATTAAATTTTGAGTCATTTTAAATGAAAAAACTATCATAAATAAGCGTTATATCTATGTGTGATGGGTCCTACAACATTGTGAGTGGAAAAGAGAGAAAATCTGGGTCTCACACACTGTCCTAAGGATCCGGAACCGCTCCACCGAGTTAGCTCCATCTCTCCACCCAACGGCTCCGATCAAGGCCACATACACACACTTATCATCTGTGCGGTTCGGATGATTTCAATTTTTTGTGGGACCCACCAAGCTCGGCTACATCTCAGCCGTTGGGTGTAGCTAAAATGAGGTGGCTCCAATCTCTATCATTGGGTGGAGCTAACTGGTGGGTGGAACGGTTCAAAATCCTGTCCTAATACTTGAGTCCATTTGCATTTTCGCTTTTGATGAACTCACAAATTCTCAAAGGCTTAAATCTGTTTTCATTTTCTCGCTCTTGATGAAAAATGTAATTATCCTTTTAAAAAAAAAAGCATTTAAACTACTATTAAATGTTCAAATAAGCTGAAATGAATAGGTGTATTTTTTGTTTTTTTTTGAAACATGAATAGGTGTACTTGAATAGTAGAGTTGATGTACAATATTGGAAGTTTCTTGTACGACATTCATTTGCAAGTACAGCTTTTATGAAGATTTTTCAAAGAGGAGGGACCCAAACAGATTACTCTCTCCGTCCCGTGCACAAAATGGGTTTTACACGAGAATTAAGGAATGAATATTAGTGGGTATTTGTTGTGAGTGTGAAAAGTGAAGTAGAAGAGAGAAAGTGGGTAGAGAATAGTAAGTTGATTAGTGTTGTGAGTGTAAAAGTAAAATATGAGAGAATGAGTGAGATGAATAGTAAAGATTCTTTGTCATTTTAAAAAAGTGTGAGTTATCAATGGGACACCAAAAATAGAAATTTGTGCATATAGTTATGGGACGGAAGGAGTAAGTTACAATTGCAATGTGGGCGTTGCTGATTGATAGTTAACAGTTTTGACCCTTATGGTTTGCGAAAACTATTAGGTGGCTAAATTCTGTCAAATTTTATTTATATTTTCTACATTGATCTCGACGTGAGAAACTAAGAAAAAACGTGTTTTTCTTTAAATGTCGCGTGTGTTTTTAAAATAATGCGGTGATATTTTTGTAATTAACGAAACGTTGTTCAGCGCTGATCGTAAGTGCCAGTGGTAGTGTATAAAAGTGTCAGTCATGTACACTGACACTTATTGACACTACCACTGGCACTTTTAATGAGTGTCAGTATCAATGTTTAAAAGTGCCAGTGTAATGGCTGACACTTTTAAACACCAACACTAACACTTATGAAAAGTGCTAATTTTAATGTTTATAAACGTCAGTTTGAATTACTTGCACTTTGTAATATTAACACTCGCCATTTACGATGCTCCCAGTTATTTACGAACATGCCACCTCTTGTTTTTAAAATAGTGCCAGCGTCTTTTGAAAAACACGTTTTTCCTATGGTTAAAGTAAAACACGTTTTTCACAATACCTACTCGATCTCGATACACGCTCCCCCTCCCCGTTTCTGAGTAATAATGCTACATGAGATATGGACACTTACAAAAAAACAATAAAAGAGAAGTAATTAGTACAAGTGAGTTGAAATTATAATTGTCCAAAACACTAGTATTTATTATACAATTGAGTAAAATAATAGATTGTAAATGTTGATTTTTTTTATAATAATACAAGCATTATAAAAACAAAAGTGTCCAAAACACTATTTATCAATTTTCATTTTATGAATGAGACTCTTAATCTGAGACGTACCAAAAAGAAAAGTAAGACTCTTACTCTGGAATGGAGGAACTACTATACATTACAAAATTATCATGAAAATATAAACTTATTTAATTTTTAACCGTCAACTTAAACTAAATATTAATGTCACTCTTATTATACTAGTGAAAGAGGAATTATTTTCTAAGTTACATTTGTGATATTTACTTTGCAATAAAATGAAAAGAATATTTGTGTTCGTTCTAATGAGACTAGGGAGTAAGTACCAACATTCACTTGATAAACCATACTCCCTCTGTCTCAGTTTTTAAGTTATGTTAAAAGAGAAATTCGGTTATAGACATAAGGAAGATAATTAGGGTTTCAAAACTTGATTTATTTCATTGATCTCATCTGTTTTTATAGTACATAAAGGAGAATCCTATTTAGGAAATAAGCTTTAAACTCTCATAAGGCAGCGAAATCGTTCCCAGAGATAATGAGATCATCAACATACACGAGCACATTTATCTTAACAACACCTTTTGTTAAGGTGAAGAGAGAATAATCAGAATAAGATTGCAAAAATCCATACCCCTTTAAGGCAGCTACAAGCTTGGCAAACCAACAACGTGGAGCTTGTTTCAACCCATATAATGACTTGCGCAAATGACACACCATATTCGAGTTGGAGGTCTCAAAACCTGTAGGCATCTTCATGTAGACTTCTTCTTCAAGATCCCCATGTAAGAAGGCATTGTGAACGTCCATCTGATGAAGCTCCAAATTTTTAGAAGCGACAACTGTTAGAAAAGCACGAACAGTCACCATTTTTGCAACCGGAGCAAACGTTTCAGCATAATCAATTCCTTCCTTTTAATGATTTCCGAAGACCTCTAAGCGAGACTTCAATCTTTCAATGCTTCCATCAGAACGGTAGTTGATGCGATAAGCCCACTGTTTTCCCAATGCATTTTGCCTAGCGGTAGAGGCTCCAATGTCCAAATGCCGTTATCTTCTAAAGCTTTGATTTCTTCGTGCATGGAATTTTTCCATCCTTCATCCGTCATGACTTCACGAAATGACTTTGGATCACTGTCCAAGGTTAGTGCAGCAAAAAAAATTTGGTGGCTCACAGAGAAATTGTCATAATTCGTATAATGTTCTATAGGGTAAGGTGTACCTAAGGGAAGTTTGTTGAGAATGTTTGGCGAGAGATGGACTTTTTATTGGTGTGTATGCCTTAGGCATGTAAGTTGGCACGTTGTTTGACAATGTTTGTTACTCCCTCCGTTCCGTATTAACTGACGTTTTAGCAATAATCTCTTGTACCAAGGAATCCACTAATGAGCCTCTAAATTTACATCTCTACCCTTCTTTCCCATCTTTAATGCGAGCCTTTACTCACTCACCACCGACCCTTAAGTTTCTTCTTCTCCGATCGTCGCCAGCCACATTCGCACACCATACTTTTCTTCTCTTTCTAATCCTTCTTGTAGCAGAGATTAACGAATCAGGTTTATTAGCACGAGAGTGACGAGTCGAAACCCCAAGAGAGAGGACAGCCACCTCCGACCACTGCCATTTCCATTAAATTTTTCTTTCTCTTCAAAAATCTGGTTTGGTTCTTAGCTTTCCTCAGTAAATCTGGTTTGGGCTGTTCATCTTTTTCTTTTAACAATTCTTGCCAATAATTTTTTTCTCTTTCAAAAACCTATTTAAGTTTCTGATGGAGCCGACCAAAATTTGGCCGGAAATTCCATTGTTTCGGTTAGTTTTCTGCCGAATTAAATGAACACGAGATGGGTTTGCTTTGATCCAGAAATACGCCGAGAAGGGAAGCCTTGTCGGCGGCCGGAAGTAGTGAGACGTTGAAGAGTAGGAGATAGTTGAAGAAGAGTGATGAAGAGAGAGGGGACTAGGAGTAATAATGAGAGAAGGGCAATTTCGTCTGTTTGAACCAAAAAAGCCAAGAACGACAAATAAATTGAAACAAAATCTCACCCCTAGAACGACACTTATATGGGAACGGAGGGAGTATCATTCTTTCATATATATATATATATATATATATATATATATATATATATATATATATATATATATATATATATATATAAAGAGATGTTTTAGATTATTATTTGTTGTTACATGTTTTGTTATAATAATCTCCTTCCCTAGTACTTATGAAGAACTAGTATAAGTTTAATTAGATAATCATTTGATGATTATGTATATTGGATACAAGTTAAACTTATGGGTATATGTTAGTGAACATATACTGGACATGACCCAAAGATGAGGTTTATGTCATGGTCATAATGTCATAATTAAACCTCTAATAGTTATATCATTGGAATCCTTAGACTTGAGATTATTGCGATCTTCCACATAATGGAGATCATGTTTGACATATTCAAACGTTACTCTTAACCAAGTAATTATAAAGGATATAATTGGCGTGATCGAAGTTATATTGGGAAGTGTAATAAATCAAGATAGGATTTGTCCCTCAATATGAGAGATGTCAAGCTTGGGCCCCTCGATGAATAGTTGTGATGAAATGCATGGCCATGCTCTAAATGAATTGATGAGATCGATATCATTTAAACTATCAAACTATTCGGAATCGAGTAAGTATTGAACATTTTAAGTTGACTATTGACCATGGCTTGCGTTCAATGACATCGTAGGACAAAAGAATTGTGATATGTTCTATAAAGGATACGAACATAAATAGTTAACACTAATTGGGTAGGTATGACGGTTTGCTAGAACTCAATCATATCTTATGGGTTTACACCCATTGCCAACTTAGTATAATCCTAAAGGGTCACATACATTAGAACGAATCTAAATGGACTTAATTGGAATATTGGGTCGAAGAACTTTTAAGGGATTTTAGGAATTTAGAGGAGAAAACAAGAAAGTCAGGAAAAAGGGAAAGGTCCGGTCGGACCTCCCCAAGGACCCGGTCGGACCTTGAGGGATCCGGCCGGACTTGGTAACCCGGTCGGACCTAAGCTCCATGCTAGAACTTTTCTTAATCCGTTTTTTTTGCGGGTTTGGTTACTAGTTACCTATTTGGAATAGTCTAACAAGTATAAAAACCCTCTCTAACAGCCCTATTCAGTCCATAACATTGTGAGTGCCTCCAAAGAGTTTGAAAAGATTAATTCTTGTTCTAATATCATAAAAGTGAAGAACAAGAGATCACATATATTCCATATAGTTCATATCATTGTGAAAGCGTGTTTCACAATTTGGTCTAGCAACCAAGATCAAAAGGCTTCTTGATATTCGTTCGTGGTGTGGATACCGTTAGAGGGTGAAGCTTATCACCTCCAAGTTCGTGATCTTGTTCGTGATATTGTTCGTGATCTTGTTCGTGATCAAGTTCGAAAATCTCCACCAAAATCAAGGTTGTTGATCAAACACATCAAGGATTAGTATTTTAGTATTCATCATAGATGTATTTTACTTAGTCATATGAATGTATCTATGGGCTTTGAGTTTCATAAAATTTTAAATGCTTAATTTCGCTGCGCATGACACGCCCCCAGGTCCCGGGATCCCCTAATAGAACCTCGAACCTGGATGCGCGTGACTAACAAGAATCAAGAACTAACAACGAACTGGATGACAACTGTTTAACAAACTGACATGATATATATACTCAAGAGTAAGGAGCTATACTAGCTCACAACATTAGTTCTAGACAAGAAAATTAAAACCAAACTTAGATACATACACAGCGGAAGATATGCCTAGCACAAAAGCTGGCATTACAAGATGTCTAGAGACAACAAGAGACAACAAGTCTACCCAAAAATACTGAGTTACATCACCCATAATACATCGTCCTCACCAAAATGTAAAAGGACACAATCCCCAAAAGAATAACCACCTGCGTAGTAAGCTCCCAGCTATGACGAGCCTCACTGCGCTCTATCACTAGCCTTCCTTTGATCTAAGGAAAACAATTAAACAAGAAACGGGGTGAGATAAATCTCAGTAAGCTATTAGATGCAACTACATGACATGTTATCATGCAATTCAAGTAGATACTCAAGTAATCATATATCAAGTATCATCAAGTAACAAGTATATGAGAGGCTAAGCCACTCATCAAGTAGCACATAAGGCTAAACAAGCAAGTTATAAAGGATATTGCTTCCTTCCTTATTCCTCCAAAGAATACCATTGTTGTCGTAGCTTTTATTACTTTGACAAATCACGATCAATATCAAGAAACTGATTATTCAGTATATATCAGAAGACCCGGTAACCAGTGTCATTCCCAAGATCAAGACTCACGAGGTGTTCTAGAATTTAGCATTCACTTAAGTCAGGCGTATTGCTCCAACCAAGGAAGCTATGCCCTTACTATGTCCGGTAGTAAGGGGTCAAGAGCAAATACATAGGGACCCGATTATCACTTAACCCCCAGCTCTCGCGATAAGCGTGAACCTATATATTTCCGAACAAGCAAAGAGAACCAGCTGGACTCACACAAGAATGTACAAGTAGGTATTTACTTGAACTACGGGAGAAGAACTAATCCAAAAGTAGTGGACTAGCTCAACAAGGAACATGCTTCAAGTAATCAAGAAGTCACCTTGTTATCAAGCAACTATATGCAATGTTTGCACACACACAACAAGAACATGTCTCATACAAGTTAGTGCTTGTGCATAGCACACCATACCTATGTATTGGCATCAAGTCATGTACAAGATTTTATTATCTTATATTCAAGTCTTAATCCAATTCTTGGATGTTCAAGTCATGTATAAGATTTTATGGTCTTATACTTCAAGTTATAACTACAATATTTGGACATTCAAGCATGTATAATAGTTATACATTTACTCTTACAAAATCCCAATCCTATTCTTAGGATGTTCAAGTCTAAAACTTTGTTCTAATGCCCCTAAGGTGCACAATCACAAGTTTCAAGACAAGCATAACACATTAGTGCTTGTTCATAGCACTTTCAAGACATAAAGAAGAGTTGTTACTCTTATACTTAAGTTCTCATTTGAGTTCTATAAGTGTTCATGTTCAAGACTAAGTTCTCATTCTAATTCAATGAGTATTCATGTTCAAGACTCACTTCTGATGCCCCTAAGGTATCACAACACTTGTTAGGACATCTTATACTAAGGCTATATGCCTTAGGAGGGGTAAGCTTTCATTTCAATTTAGATTTAAAACACTTTTGTTGAAACAGGGGACCAGGCGGGTGCCTACAATGGACCGGGCGACCGCTCATTATAGCACTTTTGAAACCAAAACTTATGATGAAATGGGTGGGCACTTGGTATCTATGTGGGCGGGCGCCTGGTACAATTTTCAGCAAATACTAAATTTCTTCCCAGGCCTAAAATTCTCCGTCCCAAGCGTAGGAGTAACTTTTTACTAACATATTAACAATTCCTAGGAAGGCATAACAACTTATTTCAAGTTCTCTTATTATTTTACACAGTAGGGTTTTACTCCCTTTGTCTTAAAATTTGAAGTATCACAAAAATTACCCCAAACACAAAATTGACATGCACAAGTATTAGGAATAACATATATGCATGTTATTACAAGCAAGGGGGAGCTAATAACTTACCTAGTCCGAAATCAAAGTTACCCAAATAAATTTATGTTCGGCCTGGAACGCTCTATTCAATGCCACGAATATTTATCCGGGATCGGAATCAAGAACAGATGGATAATTAAACTCGAGGAGTCGAGAATAGGGTAAACCCTAAACCTACTTTTCAGAACAGAGGAAAGAACGAGAAGAAATGAATTTTGAGAATTCATTCTCTGGAACAACAAGATATACTTAGCCACTTTCCAAGAATGACACCTAGGCCCCTCAAGTTTCACTTTTAACAAAAGGCCCCTAAAGTCAATTTTTCACAAATGACCCAAAAGTCAAAACTAGACATTTAACCACCTTAATATTCTAAAGCAGTTAATAAATTAACCCAAGTAAAACTAGCACATAATATGCAAGTTCAAGTATTTAACAAGTAAGTCAAATATTTAACGAGAATAAGGATGGGCGTTACATCCTCCCCACCTTAAAGAAAATTCGCCCACGAATTTTACTTACCAAAATTTTCAAATAGGCTCGGGTATTATCTCGCATCTCTTTCTCGGTTTCCCAAGTAGCCTCTTCTATTTCATGATTCCTCCAAAGGACCTTCACAATAGGAATCCTTTTGGTGCGTAAGACTTGCTCTTTCCAGTCAAGAATTTCAACAGGTTGTTCCTCATAAGACAAATCAGGCTGAAATGGAATAGCCTCATACTCAAGAACATGTGATTCATCCGCCATATACTTGCGAAGCATAGATACATGGAATACATCATGAATACCAGATAAAGAAGGTGGTAAAGCCACTCTATAAGCCAACTTCCCAACTCTTTCAAGAATCTCGAATGGACCGATATAACGAGGAGTCAATTTTCCTTTCTTTCCAAATCTCTTTATACCTCTACGAGGAGAGACTTTCAAGAATACAAAATCACCTACCTGGAATTCAAGATCCCTTCTTCGATGATCAGCATAACTCTTTTGTCTACTCTGAGCTGTGCGCAATCTATCTCGAATGAGTTTCACACTCTCAACTGATTGTTGAACCATTTTAGGTCCCAAGAGTCTAGCTTCTCCCACTTCATCCCAGCATATAGGAGATCGACATTTTCTGCCATAAAGAGCTTCATATGGAGCCATTTCAATGCTAGACTGAAAACTGTTGTTATAAGCAAACTCAACTAAAGGAAGATGAGTATCCCAACTACCTTTAAAGTCAACAACACAAGCACGTAACATATCCTCAAGAATCTGTATAAGTCTCTCAGATTGCCTATCAGATTGAGGATGAAAAGCTGTACTAAAATTCAATTTAGTACCCATGGCACCCTGAAGAGCCTGCCAGAATCAAGAAGTAAAACGAGGATCTCTGTCAGATACAATACTCAGAGGAACTCCATGCAGTCGGACTATCTCCTGAACATACAAAGATGCCAACTGAGACAATGAATATCCCATGGAAACAGACAAGAAGTGAGCTGATTTAGTCAGTTTATCCACTATAACCCACACAGCATCGTGGCCTCGTCTGGTACGTGGCAAACCAGTCACAAAATCCATCGTGATATGCTCCCATTTCCACTCTGGAATTTCTAATGGTTGCAACAAACCTGCTGGACGTTGATGTTCCACTTTTACCTGTTGACAAGTCAAACATTTGGACACATACTTAGCAATTTCTCTTTTCATGTTGTTCCACCAGAAATGTTTCTTCAAGTCTTGGTACATTTTAGTGCTTCCAGGATGAATAGTATACTTGGCTTTTTGTGAGCCTCTTCAAGAACTTTCTTCTTAATCTCAAGATCAACTGGAATACAAACTCTGCCTCGAAAGGTAAGAATTCCATCACTGTTGAAAGAAAAATCTGGTTGCTTTCCTTCATTCATTCCACTCATAATTTTCTGCAATTCAGAGTCAGTTACCTGAGCTTCTTTAATCTGTTGGAGTAAATCTGAAGTAGCCTTTATATTAGAAAGGATAATTCCATGATTTGATTCACAAGAACTCCAATCACACAAGTCTTCTAACAATTTCCATTCACGAATCATCAAGCAAGAAACATAAGTCTTTCTGCTCAGTGCATCTGCCACAACATTTGCCTTTCCTGGATGATAAAGGATAGTACAATCATAATCCTTCAATTTCTCCATCCATCTACGTTGCCTCATGTTAAGCTCTTTTTGAGAAAACAAGTACTTCAAGCTTTTATGATTAGTAAAAACTTCAAATTTTGTTCCATACAAGTAATGCCTCCATTTATGCAAAGCAAAAATAATCGCAGCCAACTCTAAATCATGAGTAGGATAATTCTTTTCATAAGGAGATAATTTTTGAGAAGCATAAGCTATTACCTTACCATCTTGCATTAAAACACAACCCAATTCTTCTTTAGAAGCATCAGTATAAACCATGAAATTCTCAGAACCACTAGGCAAAGCTAAGACTGGAGCTGTAGTTTAGTTAAGCGCCTTTTCAACTCTTGAAAACTTGCTTCACATTTGTCATTCCACTCAAAAGAAATAGCTTTCCTAGTCATATTAGTCAATGGAGTAGCAATCTTGGAGAATCCCTCAATGAACCTCCGATAATAACTAGCCAAGCCCAAGAAACTACGGATCTCTGTCACTTGGCCTCTTCCAGTTTACAACTGCTTCAACTTTGGAAGGATCTACTGTAATACCAGTAGCAGACACAACATGTCCCAAGAATGAAACTTCTTATAACCAGAAAGCACATTTGCTGAATTTTGCAAATAATTGTTTTTCACGAAGAACTTGCAATACCACTCTGAGATGTTGTTCATGCTCAGCCCGTGATTTAGAATACACAAGAATATCATCAATGAATACCACCACGAAACAATCAAGATATGGTTTGAATATACGGTTCATCAAATCCATAAATACAGCTGGAGCATTTGTCAAACCGAATGGCATAACAATAAACTCATAATACCCATACCTGGTACGGAAAGCTGTCTTTGGTATATCCTCAGATCTGATTTTCAACTGATGATAACCACTTCTCAAGTCAAGCTTCGAGTACACTACTGAACCTTGAAGCTGATCAAACAAGTCATCAATATGAGGTAACGGATATTTGTTCTTGATAGTTACCTGATTAAGATCTCTGTAATCAATACACAATCGCAGAGTCCCATCTTTCTTTCTGACAAATAACACTGGTGCACCCCACGGTGATACACTAGGCCTGATGAAGCCCCTTTCAAGTAATTCCTCAAGCTGTGTTTTTAACTCTTTCAACTCAGCTGGAGCCATTCTATAAGGTGCTTTAGAGATTGGTGCTGTACCTGGTAATAACTCAATACAGAACTCAAGCTCTCGATCAGGTGGCATGCTATACTCAGAAGAGAACACATCTGAAAATTCAGACACAACAGGAATATCTTCCATCTTGGGAACAGATAAACTCTGGTCAAGCACACATGCGAGATACTCGGCACAACCACGAGATAAAAGTTTTCTAGCTTTTAAAGCAGAAATAACACGTATAGCACATAAAGGCCTATCACCTTCAAAGGTAAAATCAGGCAAACCAGGTATAGAAAAAGTTACTACTTTTCTATGACAATCAACAGATGCATGATGCACATATAACCAATCCATGCCAAGAATCACGTCAAAGTCCCTTATAGGTAACACGACTAGGTCAGCAAGAAGGGCATGATCACCCACAAGAACCTCACATTTCTTGTAAACCTCAGAAGCAAACATGCAATCTCCCATAGGGGAAGATACTTCTAGCACATAAGGTATAGAATCAGGAAGAACATGCAAGTGCGACACAAAATGAGATGCCACATAAGAATGAGATGAGCCTGGATCTATCAGGACTCGTGCTCTCATACTAGAAAGTAATATAGTACCTCTTATGACCGCAGAAGACTCAGCTACACCCTGCTGATCTAGAGCAAACACTCGACCCTGAACTTTAGGTCGATCCCCACTATCTCTCTTAGTACCTAAGGCCTATTGACTTGTACCCCCAACTTGGCTTTCTTTGCCTTTAGGACAATTCTTGATAAAGTGCCCAATTTCACCACAAGATAAACATCTTCCTTGCTTTGGCCAACACTTGTCTTCAGAATGGACTTCTTTCAAACAATAACCACATACTCTCCTGGGACCTTGGACTGTTGTCCTCGAACCAGTTGATACACTACCACTTGTACCTTCAGAACTCATTGTACCTGTAGGTAAACACTCGGCGTTAATAACACCCCAAGACTAACCCACACCTAAGCCATAGACCCTATCCAGACTTAGAGCAAACCAAGGTAGCTAAACAGGGTAGTTAAACCAGGGTAGCTCGCATACCAATGTTGGTCCCAAAGGGCAACAAGGGTATGAAAAATAGCTAGAGGGAGGGTGAATAGCTGTTTTAAAATTCTTTTCGTACCCTTGATAAACTCAATTACAAATGCGCATTTTATCAAGTAAGCGTTATGAAATGCGCCTAAGTGAGTGAGTGAAATGCACAGCGGAATTTAGTAATGTAAAAAGGCGCAAAGTGTGATAAAGGGGGCACACACACACTCTAAGGATTTTGGCTCAAAGTGGGTGAAATAAGAAACTAAGGCAAATGAGTTAACAACATAACACAATTCAGATCAATCAATCTACAATGAGTAAACAAGCAAATAGTGAGTGAAGATAATAGCTTGAAAGTAAATGACAAGATAATAACACAAGCTATTTGGAGAGGTTCGATCAATGAAAGATCTACGTCCTCTACCAAGATGGTTAGTCTTGGATTTCTAATGGAGATCTTATATAATGAGTGAGTGTTACAAATTACAACTTTTGAGCTTCTACACTAACTCAAGATCTAATATTCTATTAATGAACAAATCCAAAACAATAACCGGTGTATCTCTAAAAGAAGGATCTAAGTGATCAAACTTAAAGAGGTGCGTGTGTGATTTTAGTATCAAGGCTATTTAGATCTTTATGATTTAGAGCACAATGAAACTAAAGTGTTATAGCTTGAAGATATGGGCTAAGGATGAAGGTATGAAGATGTTCTTGAAGAATTCTGGAAAAAACAAAGGCAATCTTCAAATCTTCAACAAATGCTTTGAGAGAGAAATTCTTGAAATTCTTAGCAAAACTCAGCAATTTCAAAATGTTGAAGTTATGGGGTATTTATAGTGAACTTCAAAAAAACTAGCCGTTGGAGATCCTTGTGGATAAGATGTGCTTTCGCTCGTTGATTGGAGCATGCATATATTATGACCATTTTGACACTCAACATAAATGTGACCGTTGTGGACACTTGTCAACAGATTAGGCGCATATGCATCTTTTAACTACCGTTGGATCATTGGCGTAATTTGAATTCTCTTCAAGTCTTTGAATCTTCAATAAATCACTGAGTGTTGAATAAACACTTTGAGGCGCGTTGAGCCAAGAGGCGCGCAGTATGTGTGCGCTTAAACCAAGGGGCGCAGAGGCGCGTATCATAGCTAGGAAGAAATCCTTATGTGCGCGCTCTGAAAGGCGCAAGACGCGAATAGAGAAAGGCGCATGGCGCAGGAGGCGCATATGCGCGGCTCAAACTCACTGAGTGATTTTTCTTGAATCTTGATCTTCTTGCCCTATTTCTAAGCCTATTCTATAACAATGGACAACCTAAAAAAAATGAAGTATAAATACTTCTTACATGTGGGTCTAAAGTCCATGAAATAAAACTTAGGTGATGGATCAATCAAATCTAATAAAAACTATTACATTAAAACTGAGACATATGTGGGCATACCCAACAATCTCCCCCTATTTGATTGATGCCATTACCTACTATATCAAGGACAAACATTATACTTGATAAAAACATGTTCAAATAAATAACTTTGATAAATCATGTCTCAAGTTAATGCACACACTAGTCCAAGATAGAGATTTCTAATCTATTCCAAAAAGGATAACACATTACATATGGAAAGATAGAAACAACAGTTTAACACATTCAAAATGATATATGAATTTTAGTTTTGAAAAGTGTTTAAACCAAGTTTAAACTCAATGCATGAAAGTATGAAACAATTCAATATGATGCATATGAATTTAAACAATATTCATTGTTCTACAAATAAGGAGTTTGAGTGAACAAGGTTTGATAATAAGTGATGCATTGTTCTCATTAAAACTTGGGGTGTAGGAGTTACAGATTACAAGTTTTGAATAGAACAAAGACAAAAGGTGCTAAAACAAGTAAGCACTAAATCACTAACACTAAAGAGTAGTTTCTATCACAAAAGATTCTAATAACTTACAATCAAAAATAGAAACTAAGGGTTGTGAGGCGCGTCATCGTCATTCAGTCCTTCAACGATCTCTAAAACGGAGCGCTGAATCTTTTTAGCGAGCTGATGACTACGGTTTGCTAAGCCCTGAGTGTTAGTGACACTAGTGTGAGTGGCAGTGACACCGTCTCTGATGTAACTCAAGTGATTCACATTGATGTTTTGATACTCATCAATGGAGCGCTGAGTTATTTGCTGCTGCTGCGAAATATTTTCTTCTAAGATTTGAAGATGGGCTTCAATGGCATTTTGAGCCGTGATAATGTCAGAAGAAATGTGTTCAGTGCGTCTGTCTGAGCTTGAGTGAGCAGCAGTGAAGTGAGTAACGACCAATTCTTTCAAAACATCCAACTTTGATACTAACACGTTCATGTTGGATTGAGACGCAGCAGACTGAGGTATGAAATTAGGCACAGAAGATGTGGTATGCGCCTGATCAGAATGAGGTTGTACCTGAGTCTGCGCCGGAGGAGGAGGAGCAGAAAGTTTGTCCTTGAGAGAATTCATCTCCCCCTTAATGGCAGCGATCTCTTCAGATTGATCAGTAAGCAATGAAGTAAGAAGCTCAAATTGAGACTTTATCTGTGTCTGGCCTTGCTCTAAATATGCTTGCCCCTGCTGCAAAGATTGAAGAATAGAAAGTACCTCGCTCAAATCTAGAGCAGATGGAGGAGGCGCAGGGGTTGACCGGGGCGCATCAGATTGTAGAGGCGCAATAGGAGGTTGAGGCGCATGAGGAGGTGAAAGAGTAGGAAGCGCATAGTCATCTTCAGTTTCATCATCAACTGTTTCCGTTGTGATTAGATCTGGTCCAGAAGGAGGTGGAGGCGCAACTGGAGAAGGAGTGCGCTCAGGAATGGTCTCTTGCTCCCCCTGAAATGGTTCATCTATGTCTGAAATATCATCGCCAAAAAGATCAGAATGGAGTTGTTCCCTTAACACTTTGGTTTGTTGAATTTTGACAGGAGGCGCAAGGGGAGCGGGGGCGCGTTGAGTAGGCGCGCGCTGGGTAGGCGCAGGAACAGAAGGGCCTTTCTCAACATCAGCGCTTGAACCAGCGCCTTTCCTGCGCTCTAGCTTCTCTGACTCAGCAGCTTGCTTGGCTTGAAAATCTTCATCTCTTTTCCTTTGAGCCTCAAGTCTGCTGGCTTCCTGCGCTAGCCTTAGATCACGATCTTCATCAGATTCAAATTTGGTGCGTTTGATAGGCGCACGAGGAGGGTCAACAACCACCCGTTTTCCTTTGCTTTTCTCTGCTCCTGGCACGGGATCAGCGCCTTGAGTTGCGCTTGAAGTTACTGCGCTTTTCCTTAACGGTGCGCCTTTAAGAACTTGCGCATCATCTGATTCGGTGTCTTCATCGACTAAGCCTTCAACGGTTTTAATCTGAATTCCCTTGGCGCGCTTTGCAGGCTTCTTTCTGCGCTTTTTGAGATCCAAGTTCGCTTTTCAAAAAGTTGGAATATCATCAATTTTATACTCAGGATTCTCATTCAAAAATTTAACTAACTCAGGATAAGTTAGAAAAAGTTTTGTGAGAAGAAGGCAGTGAGAGCGAAACCTGGTCTTTCCATCACTCTTGTTCTTCACATACTTGTCAATCTGCTCACGCAACGTTTTGAACAAAATGTGAGGCCAGTGAAGCTTCTCCTTGGCCATGATGGCAGCGGTGTATTCCCATTGTTCCACCTTGAATCGGTTCACGTTCCCAGTTTTGAATACAATAGAAGTTCCCACTAAGTGCGCTATATGAGTCAAGAGTTCTCCACCATCTCGAATTTCAGTGGTTTTGATATTATTTTGAAGTGTGGGAATATTCAGAAGTGAAGCAGCCATCCTGTTCTGATCGTCAATAGAATAAGTCATCAGACGCCCAATAATGCGATCGTCACCCGTAGACGGAAAACTGAGTAAGTGTCGAATCACAGATGAGGAGATATGGACGTCTATATTTTGAACGCGAGCCTCAATTCGGTAGTGAGTGCGTCCATTAACATCAATTTCTACTAGAACAGCGGTGGAAAAGAACTCATCCACGAGGAGCGGAGAATAAAATGTCTGATCCATAGTGAATAAAGGGAGCAGACCAGCAACGCGCAATGTTTCTATGATTTCTCTTCCAATAACTTCACCAGATAACTCTAACAGATCAAGAGTTTCTTCGAGTTTGAAATTTGCAAGGTCCTGAAAAAAAAAAAAAACATTGATTGATTTTAGAAGTGATAGAGGCGCATAGAAACATAAGATGATCAAAGTAACATAGGCGCATAAAGAATTAAGATGCGCAAAATAGAATCAGGCACACAAAAACATAGAGAAACAAGGCGCATGATAGGATTAGGCGCATGAAATTTTAAAGGCGCATAGGGTTACAAGGATCATATTATGGTTCTATGTAAATACTAAGGAAAAATTTAAAACAACGAAATTTGACTAAGTACAAAGTTAGGCGCATAAGGTTTTAGGCGCAGAATGATTTAGGCGCATATACAAGTAGAGGCGCAGAAAGCATTCAGGCGCATAAAAGAAATTTGGCGCATAATGATGTATATAGGCGCATATCGTGTGAAAATTTTGACTTAGCAAAAACAAAAATAACAAGCATTCAAATGAATGAAATGAAAATCAAAAAGTACACATTTTCGAAAACAAGATAGAAAATTTTTAGAGACCAAAACATGCAAGAATGACGAAGAACACGAAGAACAACCCTTGAATGCTCGAAGAACACCAAGAACACGAAAATCATGAAACTTCATCAAACCAAACAAATAATATATCAAAATGACCGCATGACAATAAGGAATCTAAAAATGTAAACAAAAACATGAACAAATCAACAATGAAAGCACAATGAACAAAAGAAGAACCGAAAAATTTGAAAAGTTTTGAAAACCAAAAGTTCAGATTCGCAATGATGAAAGCATTGATCGTAAAAAAGTTGTATACAAAAGATTCGAAAACATAAAATGAACACGACTCAACAAACGATATAGAAAACGGATCACCGAAACAAGATTAAACAAGAAAAAGGGCATCCGGGTTTTAAAAAAAAACGAAGAACCATAAAATGACGAAAAAGAAAAAGAATTCAGAAATTTAAAGAGTTTAAGAGTTGAGAATTCATACCATTTCGTCTTGTGAAGATGTTGATGCTTTCTTAGGACCCATAAATTTATATATATAGAGTGAAAAATGAAGAAGAAAAAGAGAGAAGGAGATGAAGGTAGAGAGAGAAAATGATGAACAGAGAGAGAGTCGGGGAGAGAGAGAGACGAGAGAGAGAAGAGAGATAGAGTTGGTAAGGGAGTGTAGGTGATGATGAATATATAGGTTAGGTTTTTAAAATTTGCACTGATATGGAAAAAATACTGTCAAAAATTTAAAAAGATGGGAAGTTGAAAAGATGTGCATTAATGAGGGATTTTGAAATACGGCTAATCATTACCGGCGCATTTATGAGGGATTTTGTGATATGAAGAGCATTAAATGCTGAATGACACAAAGTACGATTGATGTGACATCTTGGTTTTTGAAAATCTGCTCCACTTTCCCTTTAAGTGTATGAGCAATTTTGACTAATTTTTGCACAAACACCAAAAACATTTATTTTGGTGTAAGTTTGGGGTGCAAAAAATATATCCCCAGAAAATAAAATTTTCGAAAAACGTAAAACGAGGGAAAAATTTAATTGCACAAGTATCCTTGAACAATTAAAGGAATGTCAAAAGACATAGATTCCTACAATAAATAAGAACAATCATACCTGGTACTTGTGAAACATTAATGCGTTCAATCATTGAAATTAAATGTTTGAGCATTGAATGAGTCGCAATAGTTAATGCGCGCATGAAGGGGCGCATTACTCATAAAGGCGCATTACTCATCAAGGCGCGCAGAGATGTTTGAGGGCGCGCAGAGATGTTTGAGGGCGCATTAGATGCTAGGCGCGCATGAGGTACTAGGCGCGCAGGAGATGCTAGGCGCGCATGAGATGCTAGGCGCGCAGGAAGTTTCCTTGAAACTTTGAAATGATTTAACATTTGAACCTAGTTTACTCATAACTCAACAAAACATAAAATCATTAGTATTGACAAAACTATATTGAATTTAGTTGAGTTCAAGCATACCCATTTCACCTCTCAAAAACATGAACCGTTTCTCGTCAAGTGCTTTCGTTAGAATGTCGGCGATTTGATAGTCGGTTCCCACGTGTTCCAAATGTATATTTCCTTTCTCCACGTGGTCTTTGAGGAAGTGATATTTGACGTCGATGTGCTTGGTCTTTGAGTGCATGACGTGATTTTCAGAAACCGCAATTGTTGATGTATTGTCGCAGTAGATGGGACAATTTTCTTCGATGATATCATAGTCCACCAATTGCTGCTTCATTCAAAGTATTTGACAACAACAACTTCCCGCAGCGATATATTCGGCTTCGGTTGTTGAGACAGATACAGAAGCTTGTTTCTTACTTGCCCATGACACAAGTCGATATCCGAGGAAATGACAAGTGCCACTAGTGCTTTTCCTATCAATTGTGCACGCTGCGTAATCCGCATCTGAATAACCTACAAGTTTAAAGTTCGAATCTTTGGTGTACCAAAGTCCAAGGTTAACAGTACCGGAGAGATATCTTATAATACGTTTCACAGCAATTAAGTGTGCTTCTCTAGGGTCGGATTGATAACGAGCACAAACACAAACACTAAACATAATATCGGGCCTACTAGCAGTAAGATAAAGGAGTGAGCCAATCATACCTCGATAGAGCGTTTGATCAACACGTTTACCTTTTAGATCTTTGTCGAGTTTGTTGCCGGTGGCCATTGGAGTATCGTATGATTTAGCGTTTTCAAGTCCAAACTTCTTGATTAAATCCTTTGTGTATTTGGCTTGATTGATAAAGATGCCTTCACTCATTTGCTTGATTTGAAGCCCGAGGAAGAATGTGAGTTCTCCCATCATGCTCATTTCAAACTTGCTCTTCATTAGTTTCTCAAAACGCTTGCACAACAATTCATTAGTAGAACCAAATATAATATCATCAACATAAATTTGAACAAGTAATTTATGACCATTATGTTTGGCAATGAAAAGAGTTGTATCGATTTTACCGCAAGTGAAGCCTTTTTCGATGAGAAACTTGGATAGTGTATCATACCATGCTCTTGGTAATTGTTTGAGTCCATACAAAGCTTTCTGGAGTTTGTACACATGATTTGGAAATTGTGAATCTTCAAATCCAGGTGGTTGAGCTACATAGACTTGTTCTTGGAGTTCACCATTTAGAAAGGCGCTCTTCACATCCATTTGATATAACTTGAAGTTCTTGTGAGCGGCGTAAGCTAGAAATAATCTGATAGCTTCAAGTCTTGCTACGGGCGCAAAAGTTTCATCGTAGTCAATTCCTTCTTCTTCCTATAGCCTTGTGTAACCAATCTTGCTTTGTTTCTTGTGATGGTTCCATTCTCATCCATCTTGTTCCTGAACACCCATTTCGTACCAATCACTCCATGATCATTTGGTCTTGGAACTAGAGTCCAAACCTTACATCGTTTAAATTGATTGAGTTCTTCTTGCATAGCAACAACCCAATTAGGATTTTGGAGCGCTTCATCAGCCTTCTTCGGTTCAATTTGAGAGATAAAAGCAGTGTAAGCATTAAAGTTTGTAGCTCTCCTTGTATGAACACCAACTTGTAGATCACCGATGATATTAGCAATTGGGTGACCTCTAACTTCACGAATTTCAGGAGGTAAGTTAGGTTGAGTCGTAGTAACTTGAAGGTCTTCAATTGGTACATCTTCACCAGATTCTAAATCATCAAAATTTGGGGGTTGAATTGGCTCAGAATCGAAATTTGGGTTAACACCAGATGCAGCAGTAGAAATAGGCGTGTGAGAGGAATCATGAGGCGCATCATTGGAATGAGGCGCAATAGAGGATTCACCAGGCGCACCATTCAATGAATTAGGCGCATTTGATGTAGATGGATTTCCTTGTGTTGATAGATTCTGATCTTGAGTGGGCGCAACATGAATAGGAGCACCTGTATCATTTAGCTCAACAGGATCATCATCAACATTTGGAGCCAAATGTGGCTCAAGGAGAGAATGTTCATCAAATGTAACATGTACAGATTCAACTATCACTAATGTAGTTCTATTAAAAACGCGAAAAGCTTTAGAGTGTTTGGCATACCCAACAAAAATACCTTCGTCGGCTTTGGCATCGAATTTACTTCTATGTTCGTTTCCGTTGTAGAGGATATAACATTTGCAACCAAAGATCTTGAAGAATGCAATGTTGGGAGTTCTACCACACCAAAGTTCATACGGAGTCTTGTTGTGAAGTTTGTTGATGAGGGAACGATTTTGAGTAAAACATGCAGTGTTGATAGCTTCTTCCCAAAAGTACTTAGGCAATTTAGCTTCAGCTATCATCGTCTTTCCCGCTTCAATCAACGTCCTATTCTTTCTTTCAACAATGCCATTTTGTTGAGGGACTCCGGCGGTTGAAAAGTTGTGATCTATCCCATGATCTTCACAATATCGAGCAACACCGTTGTTTTTTAAATCTGTTCCATTGTCGGATCGAACACTAACGATGTCATCTTCTTTTTGGGTTTGGAGCAGTCGAAATAAGGTAGTGAGAATATCATAAAAATCATCTTTTGTAATCATCATCTCTACCCATGTATATCTTGAATAATCATCCACCACAACTAGAGTATACTTATTTCTTCTAATACTTGCGGTGGAAACTGGTCCAAATAGATCAATGTGAAGGAGTTTCAAACATCTAGTAGTTGAAGGATTTGGCTTGCTTGAAAATGACTGCTTCGGTTGTGTGCCAAGTTGACACGCGGCGCACTTTTTGTCATGATAATCAGCAACCTTGGGAAGTCCTTTGACAAGATTATTCCTGCTGAGTTTAGATAGATACTTGAAGTTCAAGTGACTTAAGCGCTTGTGCCACAGCCAACTATTTTCGTTCACACTTTTTGCTACAAAACAAAGATTAGTACTAGAGTTCATACTATGGAAATCAATAATATAAATATTTGTCTTACGATATCCCGTGAGTAAGATAGCTCCAGTTTTGCCATTCTTGATAAGACATTGCGTTGAAGTGAAATGGCATTCTAATCCTTTGTCGCAGAATTGAGATATGGATAATAAGTTGTGCTTGAGCCCTTCGACGAGTGATACTCTTTCAATGCACACTTTGTCTTTCTTGAGCTTTCCATATGCTACAACTTGACCTTTGTTATTATCACCAAATGTTACGGAGGGACCTCTTTTTTCATGGACATCTTCTAATAAGGATTCATCTCCAGTCATGTGTCTTGAACACCCACTATCGAGAATCCATTCATAATTTCTAGCTTTTGAAGATCCAGCCATGAAACAAAGAACCTGAAATATAGACATTTAAGCAGGTCCCCTTTATTCCTTTTGGGTCCTAGGGTTAGCAACTTTTGACAACCCACTCTTGCTTGACCTTAGGATTTTTACGTCCTTTGGCATTGGGAGTGAATCGCAAAAGGCATTCCACGGCCTTGTGTCCTGAACAATCACAAATGGAACAATGATGAAAGCCACCAATCACGTGAGTTTTCACAAACTCTTTACTTTTCTTGGGGATGACATTCTTCTTTGGGTCAGATGAACTAGCCTTAACAAAATCTTTCTTTTGAAATTTTGGAGCGCTTTTTCTTGGAGGGCGCATAGGGCTAGGAGGCGCACGGCGATGAGGCGCGTGGCTCTTAGGCGCATAATGAGCACTCGGAGAAGGAGCGCGCCTATTTTCAAGAATGATTTTGCTAGGAGATGGTTCATCTGTAGCTATATCTTTCCCATTAGCTTTCCCAAATTGCTTCGTTGGGTAGACATAATGGAATGTTTGTCTCTTGACTTTTTCCTGTCCTTTACCCATTGAATTAGAATGTTTTTCCTTGGGAATTTCAAAAGTTTGCTGGTTAGTAAATTCACTATTTCTTTCAGCACATACATCACATTTAAAGTTGTCACTAGTTGATGAGAATCCCAAGCCACTTTTATCACCACTGACATTTTGGGACTCAAATATATTCTCCATAGTGACACAAGAATTGGACCACTCATTTGTAATATTTTTAAGATCAGTAATTTGAGCAACCAATTCATCATTTTGAACTTTAAGAAGTGAGTTCTGTTCTGTTAGAAAAGTGTTTTTAACAGTAAGAGGAGTTATGCTCTTTATCTGCTCCTTAAGGAGGGTGAGTTCAGATTTAAGTAGAGATTTCTCGGTCTTAAGCTGGGAAATTTCATCACATGATAGTGCTAAAGCTTCCTTCATACTATCAAATCTAGTGATTACCTTTTCAGCCTTTTTGAATAATTTTTCTTGTTCAGCAATCACTTCATCATCATTGATTTTGGAGATTGGAGCAGTTGGTTCAACTTGAGGTCTAATGTATGCTCTTTTTCTCAACTTGTTCCTTGCACTAAGATCACATCGTGAGAATAACAATCCACCATCGCTTTGAGCCGGAGTGAGAAATCCTTGTTCAACGAGCTCGCAGATTTCTTGATAGGTTTATTCAAGGCATTCATATCGGGAACATCCTTGGAGAAGTCATCATCAGAATCATAAGTATCCACTTCATCATCATTTTCCATCAAACAAACGAGTCCATCATCGGAATCTTCATCGCTCTCATCGGAGTCTATTTCAATCCAAGTGTTGTGCTCATTTGCTGGTGCTTCTTCTTCCACAACCATTCCCTTGTGTCGAGTGAATTTGGGAGTTAACTTGGGAGTATGGCTGCTCTTCTTCTGCATATATTCAAATTTTGGAGTTGGGCAACTTGAAGCAAAGTGTCCTGGTTTCCTGCAATTAAAACAAACAAGGTCTTCTTTTCTTTTTGAGTCACTGCTCCTCGTGAACTTTGGAGGAGCTCTGCTGGTAGATCCTTGAAATTTGCTGGTTGAGCCGGGCTTGGTAAATTTTCTAAACTTCTGGAATCTCTTCACAAATAAAGCGAAGTCTTCATCGTCCATGTCCAATAGCTCAGAAGTAGAAATTTTTGGATCTGAACTTTTCTCATCTTGTGCCGGCGCAGGAGCAGGCGCAGGTGTAGGCGCAGCTTCCCTATGCGCCATCATAGCCATAGATTTTGACTTTCCTTCAGTTTCGCTGATTCGTTGGAGTTTGAGCTCATAAACCTTGAGATTTGCATAAAGGTTTCTTAAAGTCCATACATCTAAAGTTCTGGCGTCTTCAAGAGCGCTGGATTTATGTAGGTATCTTGATCCAAAGGCTTGGAGAAAATTGACATTCAAATCTTTGTTAGAAAACTTCATGCCAAGTGAAATACATAGATTGATGATTTCACAATAGCGTTCATAAGTTTGTCTTAAGGTTTCACCGGGGAGTTGAGAGAAATTGTTGAATCTCTTTTGAACTTCATATTTCTTGTTTTCCTTGCATACGGTGTCTCCTTCAATATGCTCTTCAATAGCATCCCATAGCTCATTGGCGGTAGCACAATGCATGACTTGTTGTTTCATAGCCGTGCTTAGAGTGCTTAGAAGTATGTTTCTTGCTTTGCCATCATTTGCAACTCTTCTTGTTTCTTCCCCAGTCCATTCCTCTTTTGGTTTTTTCACGGTTGGTTGAACTGCATTTGTGCGCGGATTTGGATTCGCTTTCATAGGAATGTAAGGTCCATAAACCACGGTGTCATGAAGTCTTTCATTGATTGAGTTGAGATGAGTTAAGATGCTGAATTTCCACACGTCAAAATGATCTTCATCAAAGATCGGAACGTGAGTGTAGTTTGCAGTTGCCATAGGTTTTGAGTTTGCCATTTAGAATCGGCACCCAAGCTGTTAAGCTTAAAAAACGAAAATGTTTTATAAAGGTGTTTGCTCTGATACCACTTGTTGGTCCCAAAGGGAAACAAGGGTATGAAAAATAGCTAGAGGGGGGGGGGTGAATAGCTGTTTTAAAATTCTTTTCGTACCCTTGATAAACTCAATTGCAAATGCGCACTTTATCAAGTAAGCGTTATGAAATGCGCCTAAGTGAGTGAGTGAAATGCACAGCGGAATTTAGTAATGTAAAAAGGCGCAAAGTGTGATAAAGGGGGCACACACACACTCTAAGGATTTTGGCTCAAAGTGGGTGAAATAAGAAACTAAGGCAAATGAGTTAACAACACAACACAATTCAGATCAATCAATCTACAATGAGTAAACAAGCAAATAGTGAGTGAAGATAATAGCTTGAATGTAAATGACAAGATAATAACACAAGCTATTTGGAGAGGTTCGATCAATGAAAGATCTACGTCCTCTACCATGATGGTTAGTCTTGGATTTCTAATGGAGATCTTATATAATGAGTGAGTGTTACAAATTATAACTTTTGAGCTTCTACACTAACTCAAGATCTAATATTCTATTAATGAACAAATCCAAAACAATAACCGGTGTATCTCTAAAAGAAGGATCTAAGTGATCAAACTTAAAGAGGTGCGTGTGTGATTTTAGTATCAAGGCTCTTTAGATCTTTATGATTTAGAGCACAATGAAACTAAAGTGTTATAGCTTGAATATCTGGGCTAAGGATGAAGGTATGAAGATGTTCTTGAGGAATTCTGGAAAAAACAAAGGCAATCTTCAAATCTTCAACAAATGCTTTGAGAGAGAAATTCTTGAAATTCTTAGCAAAACTCAGCAACTTCAAAATGTTGAAGTTATGGGGTATTTATAGTGAACTTCAAAAAAACTAGCCGTTGGAGATCCTTGTGGATAAGATGTGCTGTCGCTCGTTGATTGGAGCATGCTTATATTATGACCATTTTGACACTCAACATAAATGTGACCGTTGTGGACACGTGTTAATAGATTAGGCGCATATGCATCTTTTAACCACCGTTGGATCATTGGCGTAATTTGAATTCTCTTCAAGTCTTTGAATCTTCAATAAATCACTGAGTGTTGAATAAACACTTTGAGGCGCGTTGAGCCAAGAGGCGCATTGAGCCAAGAGGCGCGCAGTATGTGTGCGCTTAAACCAAGGGGCGCAAAGGCGCGTATCATAGCTAGGAAGAAATCCTTATGCGCGCGCTCTGAAAGGCGCAAGACGCGAATAGAGAAAGGCGCATGGCGCGTGGCGCAGAAGGCGCATATGCGCGGCTCAAACTCACTGAGTGATTTTTCTTGAATCTTGATCTTCTTGCCCTATTTCTAAGCCTATTCTATAACAATGGACAACCTAAAAAAAAAATGAAGTATAAATACTTCTTACATGTGGGTCTAAAGTCCATGAAATAAAACTTAGGTGATGGATCAATCAAATCTAATAAAAACTATTACATTAAAACTGAGATATATGTGGGCATACCCAACAACCAACCTGACACGCCCCCAGGTCCCGGGATCCCCTAATAGAACCTCGAACCTGGATGCGCGTGACTAACAAGAATCAAGAACTAACAATGAACTGGATGACAACTGTTTAACAAACTGACATGATATATATACTCAAGAGTAAGGAGCTATACTAGCTCACAACATTAGTTCTAGACAAGAAAATTAAAACCAAACTTAGATACATACACAGCGGAAGATATGCCTAGCACAAAAGCTGGCATTACAAGATGTCTAGAGATAACAAGAGACAACAAGTCTACCCAAAAATACTGAGTTACATCACCCATAATACATAGTCCTCACCAAAATCTAAAAGGACACAAGCCCAAAAAGAATAACCACCTGCGTAGTAAGCTCCCAGCTATGACGAGCCTCACTGCGCTCTATCACTAGCCTTCCTTTGATCTAAGGAAAACAATTAAACAAGAAACGGGGTGAGATAAATCTCAGTAAGCTATTAGATGCAACTACATGACATGTTATCATGCAATTCAAGTAGATACTCAAGTAATCATATATCAAGTATCATCAAGTAACAAGTATATGAGAGGCTAAGCCACTCATCAAGTAGCACATAAGGCTAAACAAGCAAGTTATAAAGGATATTGCTTCTTTCCTTATTCCTCCAAAGAATACCATTGTTGTCGTAGCTTTTATTACTTTGACAAATCACGATCAATATCAAGAAACTGATTATTCAGTATATATCAGAAGACCCGGTAACCAGTGTCATTCCCAAGATCAAGACTCACGAGGTGTTCTAGAATTTAGCATTCACTTAAGTCAGGCGTATTGCTCCAACCAAGGAAGCTATGCCCTTACTATGTCCGGTAGTAAGGGGTCAAGCGCAAATACATAGGGACCAGATTATCACTTAACCCCCAGCTCTCGCGATAAGCGTGAACCTATATATTTCCGAACAAGCAAGGAGAACCAGCTGGACTCACACAAGAATGTACAAGTAGGTATTTACTTGAACTACGGGAGAAGAACTAATCCAAAAGTAGTGGACTAGCTCAACAAGGAACATGCTTCAAGTAATCAAGAAGTCACCTTGTTATCAAGCAACTATATGCAATGTTTGCACACACACAACAAGAACATGTCTCATACAAGTTAGTGCTTGTGCATAGCACACCATACCTATGTATTGGCATCAAGTCATGTACAAGATTTTATTATCTTATATTCAAGTCTTAATCCAATTCTTGGATGTTCAAGTCATGTATAAGATTTTATGGTCTTATACTTCAAGTTATAACTACAATATTTGGACATTCAAGCATGTATAATAGTTATACATTTACTCTTACAAAATCCCAATCCTATTCTTAGGATGTTCAAGTCTAAAACTTTGTTCTAATGCCCCTAAGGTGCACAATCACAAGTTTCAAGACAAGCATAACACATTAGTGCTTGTTCATAGCACTTTCAAGACATAAAGAAGAGTTGTTACTCTTATACTTAAGTTCTCATTTGAGTTCTATAAGTGTTCATGTTCAAGACTAAGTTCTCATTCTAATTCAATGAGTATTCATGTTCAAGACTCACTTCTGATGCCCCTAAGGTATCACAACACTTGTTAGGACATCTTATACTAAGGCTATATGCCTTAGGAGGGGTAAGCTTTCATTTCAATTTAGATTTAAAACACTTTTGTTGAAACAGGGGACCAGGCGGGCGCCTACAATGGACCGGGCGGCCGCTCATTATAGCACTTTTGAAACCAAAACTTTTGATGAAATGGGCGGGCGCTTGGTATCTATGTGGGCGGGCGCCTGGTACAATTTTCAGCAAACACTAAATTTCTTCCCAGGCCTAAAATTCTCCGTCCCAAGCGTAGGAGTAACTTTTTACACATATTAACAATTCCTAGGAAGGCATAACAACTTATTTCAAGTTCCCTTATTATTTTACACAGTAGGGTTTTACTCCCTTTGTCCCAAAATTTTAAGTATCACAAAAATTACCCCAAACACAAAATTGACAAGCACAAGTATTAGGAATAACATATATGCATGTTATTACAAGCAAGGGGGAGCTAATAACTTACCTAGTCTGAAATCAAAGTTACCCAAATAAATTTCTGTTCGGCCTGGAACGCTCTATTCAACGCCACGAATATTTATCCGGGATCGGAATCAAGAACAGATGGATAATTAAACTCGAGGAGTCGAGAATAGGGTAAACCCTAAACCTACTTTTCAGAACAGAGGAAAGAACGAGAAGAAATGAATTTTGAGAATTCATTCTCTGCAACAACAAGATATACTTAGCCACTTTCCAAGAATGACACCTAGGCCCCTCAAGTTTCACTTTTAACAAAAAGGCCCCTAAAGTCAAATTTTCACAAATAACCCAAAAGTCAAAACTAGACATTTAACCACCTTAATATTCTAAAGCAGTTAATAAATTAACCCAAGTAAAACTAGCACATAATATGCAAGTTCAAGTATTTAACAAGTAAGTCAAATATTTAACGAGAATAAGGATGGGCGTTACAGCGCATGTCTCTTTGAAACCTAACAGTGGTATCAGAGCCCTGTTCATTATGATTATTTCAATACATAATCAAGTTATGTGTATAAATTGTTTATGTGCCTAGCATGATTTGAATAATGGATTATGTTGTTTTATGTGATCTATGCGTTTTATGTGGTTTGTTGTTTTGAAAAAACTTTAATCGCGCTATTCAATCGCAATAAAAATTATGTTGGATTTAAAATTGTTTGGATTATCAATTTTTGATTGGATCAAAGTTTTGATAATCTAGAGATTCATGAATAAATTGTTTATTCAAGGTTCTGATATTCATAGTGATTAGATCATCAAGATGTTGGGACATGACTTGCAACACAAGTCATTTAGACTTCCATTCATAAAATTATGATTATAATGTTAATTATAAAGTATAGTTTATAATGAAATGTGTAGAATTCCTGGATATATAATTACCTAAATTGTGATGGGCAAAAGGGTAATATTATATCACTTATCTTGAAAGGGTGTGGTCCCTAAGTGAAATGTCACCAAGTCTCCTATATAAAGGGTGTTCCATCAACCCTTAGAGACTTAATGAATTCTTGCTTTCTCATCTAAATTTATCTTCATATTATTAGAAGACTTTGAGAGAAAAAGAGACATTATCACTTAGAAGAACACTCTCCCTATTTTGTTCTTCTTCTTGTTCTTCATTTCTCCCTACAACATTCATATGGATTCAACAGGTAATTGTTCTTAATCGCTTCCGCTTCATCTTCTTCCTCAATCTTATTCTGAAATGAGCGTGGCATTCAGGGATATAAAGAATTTTCCCAACAATTGGTATCAGAGCCCCGTTCATTTTGGTTTAAGTTTGGGTTCTTCTTTGGAAAAGTTTTGTACTTTCAATTTGATTCATTTTCCCTGTTGAATCATTAAGTTTTAATGTTGATTAGGGACTCTAATTCGTTCATAGAGTACTGATAATCATTATCTAAAATTCAGAAAATGGTTTGAAAGTGTTTTGTTCATTAAATTAAAATGGTTCAAGTTAGACTATCCCTTCATAACATGGTTTTATGTTTTAAGTACATACCATGTGGATCTACTTACTTGATTCCATTAATTTTAAAAGCAAGATTATCCTAAATAACATGGTTTTATGTTTTAAGTACATACCATGTGGATCTACTTGTTATTCATGCCTTTTGGGACAAAATGTGGAAAAAGTGCAGCAAAAATGCATGAAACGGTGGCTTTAGCCCGGTCGGGTATTATGTTCCGCCCGGTCGGGTCTTATGTTCAGCCCGGTCGGACCTCAAGAAAAGACCCGGTTGGACTAAATGTGTTTTCTCGGTCGGGTCTTTGGTTCCGCCCGGTCGGGCATTGTATGTTGCCCGGTCGGGTATTAGGCATTGCCCGGTCGCGCATATTCACTATTCACAGGATTTTTGCCTTTTTCAAGATGTTGCACAATTTTGGTTCCCCTTTTGAACAAAACCATAATTATTTTCAAACCTTAAAGTTTTTTGATTAATTATATGCTTTGACAATTTTATTCATTGTTTAAATAATATTGTCGCCTAAGTGATTTACGTTATTTAAACCCTAAAATTGTAAAGTGTTGGATGTTTGAGTTGATATGTGAATGGCTTGAATTTTCCAAAGAAGATCTTGACATTTGACTAAACTTGGGCATTCATATGGTAACAAGTAAAATGAACATTAGGTTATTTTCTTAGATGTTTATGTCGGCCCAAAGGAAGATTAAGTATTTATTAAAATATAAGTTCAAATTACTTGTTACCTAAGGCAATCATTTATGAGTCAACTCGCAATCCAAAGATTAGTTTTGATGTCATGTTGATTGTCTTGTTGATGGATTTCGTTGATATAATTAATCATTTTTCATTATGTAGTATCTTATAAATGTTTTGTATTCATTCTTGTTCTCAAAATTCCAACAGATTTACTTATAGCTTCATCTGTGATTACTTCTATGAGTACCTTACCGATGCTTAATGGGACTAATTTTAAAACTTGGAAAAATAAATTGATGATGATCTTAGGCTATATGGACATAGATCATGCATTAAGGGAGCCGTTTTCTCTTCCTCTCTCTCTAATGAAAGCACTCAAGAAGATTGCTTAAATGAGGAGAAGTGGAAATGCTCCAATCGTGTGAGCCTAATGATCATGAATATAGTTGTCCCGGAGACCATTTTGACCGGTATCTGCAAGGATATTGATGCTAAAACATTCCTTGATATGCTTGAGGAACGTTTGGCATCTACCTCTTCTCATGGGACAAAGAGAAAAGGGAAGGATGTTGTGGTTGCAAGAAATAAGAAACGTAAGGGATCATCTAATGATCATGAAGAATGCTTCTTTTGCAAGGACCTCAATCACATGAAGTACGACTGCCTTAAGTATCACCCTTGGCGTGCTAAGAAAGGTATGTCATTTGGTCTTTGTTTGTGATAAAGGGTAATTTGGTTTCATTTCCTACATATACATAGTGGTTGAATATTGGAACGAAAACTCACATAAAGGAAGTTTATGTAGGATTGCCTGAAATACCGAAGTCCTGGAGAAGATGAAGGATTCATCTATATGGAAGCCGGGATCCGGTTGAAGTGCAAGGCATCGGGAATTTTTGTTATTGTTAAAGTACTTAGTAATATTTGTATAAATACTACATTTGTTGTACCGTCATTTAGACGGAATTTGATATTTATCACACTATTGAACAAAGAAGATTATTTTGTTCAATTTTATAAATGTGATTTTTATTTTTATTTCAATGTTGATGGTACTAGTACTTTGTCAAGTAGTCTTTATTCACTTGACCTTATTTACACAATAAATGAATCCCATAAATAATGAAACCAAAACTAGAAAGCAAAAGTTATCAAGTAAATTTTTAAGGCATAGGCGTTTGGGTCATCTTTCCAAGAGGAAAATTGATAAGCTTATGTTAAAGGAAATCTTGAACAAACTTGATATTTTGGAAAATACTTTTGCATTAAATGCCTTAAAAGAAATTTACAAACATTAAAATAATAGTATTCTCGAGAGTATCAGGTGTCTTTAAAACTAATACATATGAACATTATGGGCCATTCATTATTCCTTCGTGGAAAGGTCAACAATAGTTATTACGTTTCTAAATGACTACTCTCAATATGGATGCATTTATTACTTCATGCAAAGACTCAAGTTATGGACGTTTTCAAGTCTTATGAGGTCAAAGTTGGAAATCAACTTTGAAAGACTATTAAAAACATTAGGTCCAATCATGATATAGTATATCATGGTTGGAATGATTGTTAAAGGAAACAATGTCTAGGTCCTTTTTACTCGCTATTTTGAAGAGTGTGGGATTGTCTTCATCTACATTAAGCCGGGTACGCCTAGCATGAATGATGTACACAAGATACATGATAAAATCCTTAAGGAAATAGTAATAAGCATGTTTTGTGCTTCTTTTACCTCACTCATTATGGGCGATACATTAAAACCGCAGCCTTATTCTCATTAAAGCTCCCTCTAAGCTACTAATAAAAACCCTTTATGATTTTGGGACGAATAAGGAACACGTCCTTAAATCATCTTCATTTATGGGGTTGTCTAACATAAGGGTAGACCTTATAAGTCTACTAAGGGCAAGTTAGACATAAGATTGTTAGTAGTTATTCATGAGGTAAGCCAGAGATCTAGGAGATATATAAATTTTACAACCCGAAAATTTGAACATTTTGAAACGAGAAAAGCTAGGTTATTTGAGGATGTTGAATTTAGTGGGAGATTAGGTGTAATATTTTGAATTTGGAAAAGAAGAGGCATCCATTTCTTCACATCTTCCATAAGTTCCAATTGGATTTCAAATTTTGTACTTGATATTCAAGAAGAACATATAATTCAAAATAAATATGGTTTCCCTATAAATATTGAACAACATGAAAATGTTGATCATAACCTCAGAATTAGTAAGAACCGGTGCCCTTAAAGAGATACAATAGAGTAAGAAGGATTGCAATACCGGATAATTATGAGATGTATCTTACCGAGAAATTAAGGACACATAGGTTTAGTGGGAGATGAGCCATTCATCTACCATAAAGCCATTAATAGTCCTAATTCTCATAAGTAGATTAATACCATATATAAAGAGTTGAAATCTTTGAAAGATAACAACTTTTGGGATCTTTTTACATTACCTAAAGATGTGAAACCTATAAATGGGTCTCTAAGACCTAAAAGGATTCACAAAAGTAATGTTGAAATATATAAAAACCCATCTAGTTGCTAAAGAATTTTCAACTCATAAGAAAGGCATTAATTATCAAGAAAGAAACATTTTCCGGTATCTTCTAAAAACTCTTTTAAAATCATTATGGCACTAGTAGCAATTTGTGTCTTAAGCTTCATCAAATGGATATTAAGAGAACTTTTCTTAATGGAGACATTGAGGAAACTATCTATATGGAGAAATTTATTTATGACTTAAGAAAACTTCTCATTAATGGTATTTAAAGATTAATCAAGTTATTCTTTCATTTGGTTTTGAAATGAATCTTGATAAATATTGTGTATACCATAAGTTCAGTGGGAGTAAAAATTATAATTTTGGTCTTATATGTGGGTAATATTTGCTTGCTAGTAATGTTTTAAACCTTAATAAAGAAACTAAGAAATTTTTTTGGAATGAAAGTTCTTGGTGAGACATCCTTTTGTATTAGGAATCCAAGTTCACTGTGAGTATTCACGGAGTATTTTGAGATTATAACAAAAGGCCTATATAGAAAAGGTATTACAAAAGGTATAGAATGCAAAACTATAAACCACTTGACACCCCTAATTTTAAAGGAGACATGCTTAGTCTCAAACAGTGTCCTAAAGTTAATTATGAATCCAAGTATATAGAAAATATCCCTCTTTGCATCAGCAGTAAGAAAGCTTAATAAATGCGTAAGTCTTGTATTCAATGTTGGGATGCTTGATCAATACCAAAGCAATCCAGAAAGAACATTAAGTAGTAGCCAAAAGAATGATATGGTATTTACAAAACACAAAGATCTACATCCCTAATTTTAATCGGATAATCTTGAGATCATTTGGTATTCCGATATTTGTTAAAATTACATGGCTACATAAGTTTTAATGGACTGTGATTTGTCAAAACAAGTGTCGAAAGACCAATTAAGATATGACTATCAGGTAGCAGTTCCGTACTCTAACAAAAATTTATGGATTTAGACATTAAGTATCTTGTTATAAAGAAAAGAGTACAAAATGAACAGAGAAATACAACTTATTAGAACAAACTCCATAATTTAACGGATCCATTTATGAAACGTTATCATCTCTAGTGTTTCACGAGCATGTTGCTCATATGGGTGTAACAATTTGATAACATTTAATTTAGTGGGAGTTTTGTGTTGTAATTCATTAATTGTTCCATTATTTTTGATCTCATTTGGTTAAGTTGGACTAGTTGGAAGAATATGCATATATTCATTATGATTCCATGCTACACATCTATACTTTGATCTATGTCATTTAGTTGGATTTGTATACGTGATTATTGTGGGTTTAGTTGCGAATCAATTACAACGACTGCCCCTTTAGTCCTATACTTGTATGGTTAATGGACGAGAATGTTATAAATGATAATAAAGTGTGCACATTAGGGTTGTCATTTGTGTTATATTCATGATTTAAAGGAAAGACTTTGTTTTGCAACCCAAGTGGGAGATTGTTGGGACATGGCTTGCAACACAGGTCATTTAGACTTCCATTCATAAAATTATGATTATAATGTTAATTATAAAGTATAGTTTATAATGAAATGTGTAGAATTCCTGGATATATAATTACCTAAATTGTGATGGGCAAAATGGTAATATAATATCACTTATCTTGAAAGGGTGTGGTCCCTATGTGAAATGTCACCAAGTCTCTTATATAAAGGGAGTTCCATCAACCCTTAGAGACTTAATGAATTCCTGCTTTCTCATCTAAATTTATCTTCACATTGTTAGAAGACTTTGAGAGAAAAAGAGACATTATCACTTATAAGAACACTCTCCCTATTTTGTTCTTCTTCTTGTTCTTCATTTCTCCCTACAACATTCATATGGATTCAACAGGTAATTGTTCTTAATTGCTTCCGCTTCATCTTCTTCCTCAATCTTATTCTGAAATGAGTGTGGCATTCAGGGATATAAAGAATTGTTCCAACACAAGAACACCAAATCCTAAATTGAATCGGGGAATAACAATTTTGAGACAAATTTTCAAAACTTGAAAAACTGGTTTGTTTTTCTAGAAGGTCCGACCGGACCCAGTATATGACCCGGCCGGACCTCCAGGTCTGGAGCGGGTGCATGGCTGGGGTTTTGAGGTTGGCCTTGTGGTTTGAAACTCCTATTTGTTTTAGTCTTTTGAATTCTGAGATTGGTTCACGGTTTGGATGGCTAGCCTACGTTCTCGAGACTGTGTTTCCCAAACTTGATCGCAATCAAAGATTCAAAGATAAAACGAAGTTAGAAGAAGGTGCAGATGGGCCATAATATGGGGTGGTAGTTGTCTGAACATCCTGTTGCACAACTAGTGCAACAGGAGCTGGGGTTTCCGGAATGTCATAATCAGCAAAATCTAAGTCGATCTCCCCATTCAATTCAACAATTGTTTCAGGAACAATGTTTACTGATTCAGGTTCTTTAAAAGGAAATATGTCCTCAAAAAATTTGACATCTCTAGAGATAAAAACCTTTTTAGTGTCTAGATCAAAGAGTTTCCAACCCTTTTTCCCAAATGGATACCCCAAAAATATGCACTTTCGACTACGACTGGCAAATTTATCACCACATGCTTTTTGATTGTGAGCAAAGCATAAAGAGCCAAAAACTCGAATAGTATTATAAGAAGGGGGTTGCAAAATAGAATCTCATGGGGAGTTTTGTTATGTAATAAGGGATTTGGGGTTCGATTAATTAAATGAGCGGAAGCAAGATTTGCCTCCCCCCAAAAATAAATGGGGAGATTGGCTTGGAACCTCAAAGACCTTACAACATTCAAAATATGTTGATGCTTTCTTTCAACTCGTCCGTTTTGTTGAGGAGTTCCAATGAAAGATGTTTGAAAAATAATTCGCGTGGCAGAAAAGAAAACCATCAAACTCCTCAACTCCGTACCATTATCACTTTGAACAATTTTAATGTTTTGATTAAACTGACGATTCACCATAGCAACAAAAGTCATAAATGCTTGAAAAACTTCAGTTTTGTCAATCAACAAATAAACCCAAACAGCACGAGAATAATCACCAACAATGGTGAAGAAATAACGTGCCCCACAAGAAGAAGCATGTCTATAAGATCCCCACAAATCACAACGTACTTTTTCAAAAATTCTAGTAGACTTATTTTCCCTTAACAAAAATTTGTCTCTATGTTGTTTAGCATGAAAGCATACCTCCAACCTCACAAGCTTTATTAAAACGACACTTAAGAGTCACTAACAAGGGGAAGTATCTTTACTATTCCTTCAAACGGATGTCCCATTCTTTTATGCCAAAGTTCCAAGGTAGATATTGCTCCATTAACTGAAATCTGATGCAGTCTATCCACTCCTTTGAAGTAGTAAAGTCCATCTCGTCTAACACCCGTTCCTATCAACTCCCTCGACTGGTACTGTATAGCATATATAAGAGAGTTAAATTGGAAAATACACTTCATATCATCATTTAATTGTGAAACCGAAATTAAATTGCAACTTAAATTTGGCACGAAAAGAACATTCCGAAGAGTTATTTTATTTGTCAATACCACAAATCCTTTTCTTCATTGCAATGACAGAATCACCATTGGGGAGACCAAATGGACAATCAAGAACGTCACTAGTGTGACATAATATAGCCATATTACGAGTGACATGATTAGAGGCTTCGGTATCAATTATCCATACAAAATTATCAAACATACCATTCAAGCGATCCTCTGAAAGTCTAGTATTACGAATAAGTTCAGCAACAACTTCTCCTATAGAAGCAAGAGTTGTACCAGCAGTTGTAGGGGCAGTTGTGTGAACACAGACGGCACATCTGACCTCATATATCCGTTTCTGGTTGCTGCGTTGGCTTGAACTGGACCATTCTTGCCTCGTCCAACCTCTTGAAAAACAAGTTTTCCACCTTTACCCTACCATTCTGGGTAGCTTATGATTTTAAAACATCGACTGATCTTGTGACTGGGATTCTTGCAATGATAGCAACGCAAGTGTTAGGTTTTCTTGTAAGTGGCGGAGTTGGGTGGCTAGTTGTTCCGGCAGCTGGTTACGCAGCCGGTTGCTCAGGCTCGGTCATAATGATGATCTTGATTTAAAAAATACCAACTGATACCATGTTAAAGAAAAATTCGGTTATAGACATAAGAGAGATAATTAGGGTTTCAAAGCTTGATTTATTTCATTGATCTCATCTATTTTTATAATACATAAAAGGAGAATCCTATTTAGGAAATGATTCTAAGAAGTAGGGAACAAGAAAGCAATCTAGAACAATTCTATGCTAACCAAAATTCTATCAAATCTGAGATTAATATCAATCGGATCTCCTAAACCCATTAGGAGATCCTAATATTCTGTAACAAGTTAAGGTTCTTAATTTTCACTAGTGGGTAACCCGTGCTTTGCACGGGAAACTAATATACTATTTTTTTTCGTATTTTATTTATTTTATGTTTTTACTTAATAAAGTAACATAATAACTTTTTATAATATAATTATATTGTATATGAATTAAAACGTTTGCTTACAAACTTAGGAAAATTGTGTTAATTTTCTAATTTTGTTGTAATAATTATAATAATTGAAATTTGAATATAAAGATAAATTATTATCATTATGAATTAACTTTTAATTTTATAGATAATTGACTCGATAATATTAGCTATTATTCAAGAATTATTTTATATATACACACTATGATTAGTAAATATAAAAGTTTACAACGTACATCTAATGTGTTAGCATAATAATTTTATTATGTCTTAAATAAATAATTTTTCTAGTTATAGTAACTAATAGCATATCCATCATCTTAACTAATACTATTACTAAATAATAATTTAAATAACTATTATAATTACCTAATATTATTAATTATATTTACTAACATATATAATAATTATTATTATTCACTACTAATATTAATAGTAATAATTAACCTATATAGTAACTATTACGATTAATTAATATTCCCTCTGTCATATCGTAAGAGTCATATATTGTTTGCGCACACATATTAAAAAACACTAGAAAATTGGTAAACAATGCAAGTGGGTTGAGGGTATAATTGTCCAAAATACTATTCATTCTTTTCATTATTTGTCATTTTAGGAAAGAGACTCTTACTCTGGGACGTATAAAAATAGAAAGTAGGACTCTTACTCTCGGACGAAGTGAGTACTATTAATAGTAAATATTACTCCCTCCGTCCCGGAGTAAGAGTCCTACCTCTCATTTGCACGGAGATTAAGAATTGGTGGAAGTAATGTAAGTGTTGTGAGTGTAAAATTAGTAGGAGATAGAATGAGTGGGAGGAATAGTAAGTTGATTGGTGTTGTGAGTATAAAATTAAAGTATGATAGAGAATGAGTGGGATGGATAGTAAAGATTCTTTGCCATTTTAGGAATGAGACTCTTACTTTGGGACGTACAAAAATAAAAAGTAAGACTCTTACTCTGGGATGGAGGGAGTAATATATAGTATTGTATAATGATTAAATAATACTATTAATAATGATAGTTAACTCATATAGTAATTATTATGATTAACTAATTATACTATTAATAGTAATAGTTAATATATATAGCAACTATTACGATTACTAATACTATTAATATTAATTTTTAATTTATTCAATAGTTAATTATAAATGTTAATTATAATAATTGTTAACTATTAATAGTTAACTATTATTTGTTTAACATCATTAACTAATAATATTAATTAGGAAAAATTGCATTTATAATCACCCAACTAACTATTAACCATGTGTGGTTTTGATCACTCAACTATTTTTTTTTTGCGTTTAATAGCCTGAACTATTTTTTCTGTACTTCTGTGATCACTGGGACTAACTCCATAAAAAAAATCGTTAACTAACTCTTTGCTTATCGATGTGCCCTTTTTTGGAGGGTAAAAGAGGAAAAGTAGGTTTATATCAAATTTTAGTATAAAAGGTACTTATATAAAATATTAGAATAATTCTTAAGTAAATATTATTTTGCCTTTCAAAAAATATATATTTTAAAATCATATATTAAATAACAAATTAAGTTTCTTTCAATCCTTAAAATATAATTCAATTTTAATCCATGACCATTTTTATTTTTGTTTTTGTAAACACGGTGTAATTGATCAAGAGGATGATTAACGTGAGTTGATGAAAAATGTAAACGCATAAAACTAAAAAAAAAAAACAAAAAAAACTAGCTGAACAACCATTCAAATTATACCTTTTAAAAAAATAAAAATAAAGCAACCTTTTATTAACATTCAAAGTCTACCTTTAAAAAACATTTAAATTCTATGTTACTTTGTATTCCTATTTTACCCTAAAAAAAGGGGCACGTGGACAAGCAAAGGGTGAGTTAACGATTTTTTTTTATGGAGTTAGTGCCAGTGATCACGAAAGCACAGAAAAAATAGTTCAGGCTATTAAATGCAAACAAAAATAGTTGAGTGATCAAAACCACTCATGGCCAATAGTTGGGTGATCATAAATACAATTTTTCCTATTAATTACTATATAAGGTAACTATTATAGTAACTATTACTAATAATAGTAATAGCTATAGTTACCTATTACTAATAATAGTAATAGTTAATAGTAAACTATTACTATTATTAGTAATAGTTACTATAATAGTAAACTATAATAGTTACCCTATATAGTAACTAATATTATTAGCTTATACTATTAACTAATAGAAAAAAAATAAAAAGTCACTTATTTATGAGAATAGTGTTGATGTGGCATCATCAAATTCAAGTTTTTTCATGATTTATCTACATGTCAACACCTTAGCCCTCTTCACCAACTTTAAATATATATAGATTTTGGTTTGTATCATCAGTGTATGATTCTTACTTTATATTATTCTATGACTTAAAAATTATGAGCATTATTTTGGAAATCTTGTCTGTCACAATGTTCACATATAACAAGAAAAATGTTACTTAGCTAACTTACTTTCCATTCACTTTTTTTTTTATAAATACTATTTTGTACTATTATATCCTCAACTTTGTACCATTGTTGATCGAGTTTATTGCAAAACTGACATGCATACTTTCATTTATTTTCAATTAGACTCGCAAACTTTGGAAACATCAAATGTGGTTTGCGTACTTTAATTTTCAAAATTTTTAGACAACTTTTTTAACACCCGTTAAAAACATAACGGGGCACTTGTTGGGTATGCCCACATATATCTCAGTTTTAATGTAATAGGATTTATTAGATTTGATTGATCCATCACCTAAGTTTTATTTCATGGACTTTAGACCCACATGTAAGAAGTATTTATACTTCATTTTTTAGGTTGTCCATTGTTATAGAATAGGCTTAGAAATAGGGCAAGAAGATAAAGATTCAAGAAAAATCACATTCTGAGTTTGAGCCAAGTGACCATGCGCCTATGCGCCATGCACCTATATGCGCCATGCGCTCCATTTGCTCGCGCGCTACTCATACGCGCCTGTGAAATTATATGCGCCTCTTGATCACGCGCAGCAACCATGCACCTAGATTATAGCTCATGCGCCTCTAATGTTTTTAATGCGCCATGCGCTCCTCTGGCTCTCGCGCCTCAAAGTGTTTATTCAACACTCAGTGATTTATTGAAGACTCAAAGACTTGAAGAGAATTCAAATTACGCCAAAGATCCAACGGTGGTTAAAAGATGCATATGGGCCTAATCTATTGACACGTGTCCATAACGGTCATATTTATGTTGAGTGTCAAAGTGGCCATAATATTCGCATGCTCCAATCAACGAGTGACAGCACATCTTATCCACAAGGATTTCCAACGGCTAGTTTTTTGAAGTTCACTATAAATACCCCATAACTTCAATATTTTGAAGTTGCTGAGTTTTGCTAAGAATTTCAAGAATTTCTCTCTCAAAGCATTTGTTGAAGATTTGAAGATTGCCTTCGTATTTCCAGAATTTCTCAAGAACATCTTCATACCTTCATCCTTAGCCCAGATCTTAAAGCTATAACACTTTAGTTTCATTGTGCTCTAAATCATAAAGATCTAAAGAGCCTTGATCCTAAATTCACACACGCACCTCTTTAAGTTTGATCATTTAGATCCATCTTTTAGAGATACACCGGTTATTGTTTTGGATTTGTTCATTCATAGAATATTAGATCTTGAGTTAGTGTAGAAGCTCAAAAGTTGTAATTTGTAACACTCACTCATTATATAAGATCTCCATTAGAAATCCAAGACTAACCATCTTGGTAGAGGACGTAGATCTTTCATTGATCGAACCTCTCCAAATAGCTTGTGTTATTATCTTGTCATTTACTTTCAAGTTATTTTCACTCACTATTTGCTTGTTTACTCTTTGTAGATTGTTTGATCTGAATTGTGTTGTGTTGTTATTTCATTTGCCTTGGATCCTTATTTCACCCACTTTGAGCCAAAATACTTAGAGTGTGTGTGCGCCCCTTTATCACATTTTGCGCCTATCTTCATTACTAAATTCCGCTGTGCATTTCACTCACTCACTTAGGCGCATCTCATAACGCTTACTTGATAAAGTGCGCATTTGCAATTGAGTTTATCAAGGGTAAGAAAAGAATTTTAAAACTGCTATTCACCCCCCCTCTAGCTATTTTTCATACCCTTGTTGCCCTTTGGGACCAACAAGTGGTATCAGAGCAAACACCTTTATAAAACATTTTTTGTTTTTCAAGCTTAACAGCTTGGGTGCCGATTCTAAATGGCAAACTCAAAACCTATGGCAACTGCAAACTACACTCACGTTCCGGTCTTTGATGAAGATCATTTTGACGTGTGGAAATTCAGCATATTGACTCATCTCAACTCAATCGATGAAAGGCTCCATGACACCGTCGTTTATGGACCTTATATTCCGATGAAGGCGAATCCAAATCCACGCACAAATGCTGTTCAACCAACCGTCAAGAAACCAAGGGAAGAATGGACTGAGGAAGAAATTAGAAGAGTTGAAAATGATGGCAAAGCAAGAAACATTCTTCTAAGCACTCTAAGCACGGCTATGAAACAACAAGTCATGCATTGTGCTACTGCAAATGAGCTATGGGATGCTATTGAAGAGCATATTGAAGGAGACACCGTCTGCAAGGAGAACAAGAAATACGAAGTACAAAAGAGATTCAACAATTTCTCTCAACTCCCCGGTGAAAACTTGAGGCAAACTTATGAACGCTACTGTGAAATTATCAATCTATGTATTTCACTTGGCATGAAGTTTACCAACAAAGATTTGAATGTAAATTTTCTACAAGCTTTTGGATCAAGATACCTACATAAATCTAGCGCTCTTGAAGACGCTGGAACTTTAGATGTATGGACATTAAGGAACCTTTATGCAAATCTCAAAGTTTACGAACTTAAACTCCAACGAATCAGCGAAACTGAAGGAAAGTCAAAATCTATGGCTATGGTGGCGCACAGAGAAACTGCGCCTGCACCTGCGCCCGTTCCTGCGCCTGTACAAGATGAGAAAAGCTCCGATCCCAAAATTTCCACTTCTGAGCTATTAGACATGGATGATGAAGACTTCGCTTTATTTGTGAAGAAATTTCAAAAGTTCAGAAAATTCTCAAGACCCGGCTCAACCAACAAATTTCAAGGATCTACCAGCAAAGCTCCTCAAAAGTTTACAAGGAGCAGCGATTCAAAAAGAAAAGAAGATCTTGTTTGTTTTAATTGCAGGAAACCCGGACATTTTGCATCAAGCTGCCCGATCCCCAAATTTGAATATATGCAGAAGAAGAGCAGCCATACTCCCAAATTCACTCCCAAGTTCACTCGTCACAAGGGAATGGTTGCTGAAGAAGAAGCACCAGCAAATGAGCACAACACTTGGATTGAAACAGACTCCGATGAGAGCGATGAAGATTCCGATGATGGACTCGTTTGTTTGATGGCAAATGATGATGAAGTTGATGCTTATGATTCTGATGATGACTTCTCCAAGGATGTTCCCGATATGAATGCCTTGAATAAACCTATCAAGAAATCTGCAGGTTTTCAAGAAGTGAAAAAGAAGAAAGGACCAACCATCAGCGAGCTCGTTGAACAAGGATTTCTCACTCCGGCTCAAAACGATGGTGGATTGCTATTCTCACGATGTGATCTTCGAGCAAGGAAAAAATTGAGAAAAGGAGCATACATTAGACCACAGGTTGAACCAACTGCTCCAATCTCCAAAATCAATGATGATGAAGTGATTACTGAACAAGAAAAATTGTTCAAGAAGGCTGAAAAGGTAATCACTAGATTTGATAGTATGAAGGAAGCTTTAGCACTATCATGTGATGAAATTTCCCAGCTTAAGACATAGAAATCTCTACTTAAATCTGAACTCACCCTCCTTAAGGAGCAGATAAAGAGCATGACTCCTCTTACTGTTAAAAACACTTTTCTAACAGAACAGAACTCACTTCTTAAAGTTCAAAACGATGAATTGGTTGCTCAAATTACTGATCTTAAAAAGATTACAAATGAGTGGTCCAATTCTCGTGTCACTATGGAGAATATATTTGAGTCCCAAAAAGTTAGTGGTGATAAAAGTGGCTTGGGATTCTCATCAACTAGTGACAACTTTAAATGTGATGTCTGTACTGAAAGAGATAGTGAATTTACCAACTAACAAATTTTTGAAATTCCCAAGGAAAAACATTCTAATTCAACGGGTAAAGGACAGGAAAAAGTCAAGAGACAAACATTCCATTATGTCTACCCAACGAAGCAATTTGGGAAAGCTAATGGGAAAGATATAGCTACAGATGAACCATCTCCTAGCAAAATCATTCTTGAAAATAGGCGCGCTCCTTCTCCGAGTGCTCATTATGCGCCTAAGAGCCACGCGCCTCATCGCCGTGCGCCTCCTAGCCCTATGCGCCCTCCGAGAAAAAGCGCTCCAAAATTTCAAAAGAAAGATTTTGTTAAGGCTAGTTCATCTGACCCAAAGAAGAATGCCAGCCCCAAGAAAAGTAAAGAGTTTGTGAAAACTCACGTGATTGGTGGCTTTCATCATTGTTCCATTTGTGATTGTTCAGGACACAAGGCCGTGGAATGCCTTTTGCGATTCACTCCAAATGCCAAAGGACGTAAAAATCCTAAGGTCAAGCAAGAGTGGGTTGTCAAAAGTTGCTAACCCTAGGACCCAAAAGGAATAAAGGGGACCTGCTTAAATGTCTATATTTCAGGTTCTTTGTTTCATGGCTGGATCTTCAAAAGCTAGAAATTATGAATGGATTCTCGATAGTGGGTGTTCAAGACACATGACTGGAGATGAATCCTTATTAGAAGATGTCCATGAAGAAAGAGGTCCCTCCGTAACATTTGGCGATAATAACAAAGGTCAAGTTGTAGCATATGGAAAGCTCAAGAAAGACAAAGTGTGCATTGAAAGAGTCTCACTCGTCGAAGGGCTCAAGCACAACTTATTATCCATATCTCAATTCTGCGACAAAGGATTAGAATGACATTTCACTTCAACGCAATGTCTTATCAAGAATGGCAAAACTGGAGCTATCTTACTCACGGGATATCGTAAGACAAATATTTATATTATTGATTTCCATAGTATGAACTCTAGTACTAATCTTTGTTTTGTAGCAAAAAGTGTGAACGAAAATAGTTGGCTGTGGCACAAGCGCTTAAGTCACTTGAACTTCAAGTATCTATCTAAACTCAGCAGGAATAATCTTGTCAAAGGACTTCCCAAGGTTGCTGATCATCATGACAAAAAGTGCGCCGCATGTCAACTTGGCAAACAACCGAAGCAGTCATTTTCAAGCAAGTCAAATCCTTCAACTACAAGATGCTTGCAACTGCTTCACATTGATCTATTTGGACCAGTTTCCACCGCAAGTATTAGAAGAAACAAGTATACTCTAGTTGTGGTGGATGATTATTCAAGATATACATGGGTGGAGATGATGATTACAAAAGATGATTGTTATGATATTCTCACTACCTTATTTCGACTGCTCCAAACCCAAAAAGAAGATGACATCGTTAGTGTTAGATCCGACAATGGAACAGAATTCAAAAACAACGGTGTTGCTCGATATTGTGAAGATCATGGGATAGATCACAACTTTTCAACCGCCGGAGTCCCTCAACAAAATGGCGTTGTTGAACGAAAGAATAGAACATTGATTGAAGCGGGAAAGACGATGATAGCTGAAGCTAAATTGCCTAAGTACTTTTGGGAAGAAGCTATCAACACTGCATGTTTTACTCAAAATCGTTCCCTCATCAACAAACTTCACAACAAGACTCCGTATGAACTTTGGCGTGGTAGAACTCCCAACATTGCATTCTTCAAGATCTTTGGTTGTAAATGTTATATCCTCTACAACGGAAACGAACATAGAGGTAAATTCGATGCCAAAGCCGACGAAGGTATTTTTGTTGGGTATGCCAAACACTCTAAAGCTTTTCGTGTTTTTAATAGAACTACATTAGTGATAGTTGAATCTGTACATGTTACATTTGATGAACATTCTCTCCTTGAGCCACATTTGGCTCCAAATGTTGCTGATGATTCTATTGAGCTAAATGATACAGGTGCTCCTATTTATGTTGCGCCCACTCAAGATCAGAATCTATCAACACAAGGAAATCCATCTACATCAAATGCGCCTAATTCAATGTATAATGCGCCTGGTGAATCCTCTATTGCGCCTCACTCAAATGATGCGCCTCATGATTCCTCTCACGCGCCTATTTCTACTGCTGCATCTGGTGTAAACCCAAATTTCAATTCTGAGCCTGTTCAACCCCCAAATTTCAATGACTTTGAATCTGGTGAAGATGTACCAATTGAAGACCTTCAAGTTACTACGACTCAACCTAACTTACCTCCTGAAATTCGTGAAGTTAGAGGTCACCCAATTGCTAATATCATCGGTGATCTACAAGTTGGTGTTCGTACAAGGAGAGCTACAAACTTTGATGCTTACACTGCTTTTATCTTTCAAATTGAACCGAAGAAGGCTGATGAAGCGCTCCAAGATCCTAATTGGGTTGTTGCAATGCAAGAAGAACTCAATCAATTTGAACGATGTAAGGTTTGGACTCTAGTTCCAAGACCAAATGATCATGGAGTGATTGGTACGAAATGGGTGTTCAGAAATAAGATGGATGAGAATGGAACCATCACAAGAAACAAAGCAAGATTGGTTGCACAAGGCTATAGGCAAGAAGAAGGAATTGACTACGATGAAACTTTTGCGCCCGTAGCAAGACTTGAAGCTATCAGATTATTTCTATCTTACGCCGCTCACAAGAACTTCAAGTTATATCAAATGGATGTGAAGAGCGCGTTTCTAAATGGTGAACTCCAAGAACAAGTCTATGTTGCTCAACCACCTGGGTTTGAAGATTCACAATTTCCAAATCATGTGTACAAACTCCAGAAAGCTTTGTATGGACTCAAACAAGCACCAAGAGGATGGTATGATACACTATCAAAGTTTCTCATCGAAAAAGGCTTCACTCGCGGTAAAATCGATACAACTCTTTTCATTGCCAAACATAATAGTCATAAATTACTTGTTCAAATTTATGTTGATGATATTATATTTGGTTCTACTAATGAATTGTTGTGCAAGCGTTTTGAGAAACTAATGAAGAGCAAGTTTGAAATGAGCATGATGGGAGAACTCACATTCTTCCTCGGGCTTCAAATCAAGCAAATGAGTGAAGGCATCTTTATCAATCAAGCCAAATACACAAAGGACTTAATCAAGAAGTTTGGACTTGAGAACGCTAAAGCATACGATACTCCAATGGCCACCGGCAACAAACTCGACAAAGATTTAAAAGGTAAACGTGTTGATCAAACGCTCTATCGAGGTATGATTGGCTCACTCCTTTACCTTACTGTTAGTAGGCCTGATATTATGTTTAGTGTTTGTGTTTGTGCTCGTTATCAATCCGACCCTAGAGAAGCACACTTAATTGCTGTGAAACGTATTATAAGATATCTCTCTGGCACTGTTAACCTTGGACTTTGGTACACCAAAGATTCGAACTTTAAACTTGTAGGTTATTCAGATGCGGATTATGCAGCTTGCACAATTGATAAGAAAAGCACTAGTGGCACTTGTCATTTCCTCGGATATCGACTTGTGTCATGGGCAAGTAAGAAACAAGCTTCTGTATCTGTCTCAACAACCGAAGCCGAATATATCGCTGCGGGAATTTGTTGTTGTCAAATACTCTGGATGAAGCAGCAATTGGTGGACTATGATATCATCGAAGAAAATTGTCCCATCTACTGCGACAATACATCAACAATTGCGGTTTCTGAAAATCCTGTCATGCACTCAAAGACCAAGCACATCGACATCAAATATCACTTCCTCAAAGACCACGTGGAGAAAGGCAATATACATTTGGAACACGTGGGAACCGACTATCAAATCGCCGACATTCTAACGAAAGCACTTGACGCGAAACGGTTCATGTTTTTGAGAGGTGAAATGGGTATGCTTGAACTCAACTAAATTCAATATAGTTTTGTCAATACTAATGATTTTATGTTGTGTTGAGTTATGAGTATATTAGGTACAAATGTCAAATAATTTCAAAGTTTCAAGGAAACTTCTTGCGCGCCTAAACATCTCTTGCGCGCCTCACCCTCATGCGCGCCTAAGCAATTCCTGCGCGCACAGCAACTAATGCGCGCCTAGCATCCAATGCGCTTCAAACATTTATGCGCCCTCAACCATCTTTGCGCGCCTTGATGAGCAATGCGCCTTGATGAGTAATGCGCCCCTTCATGCGCGCATTAACTTTTGCGGCTCAATCAATTCTCAAATTTAATTTCAATGATTGAACGTATTAAATACACAAGTACCAGGTATGTTTATTCTATTCATTTATTATAGGAATCTCTGTCTTTTGACATTTCATTAATTGTTCAAGGGTACTTGTGCAATTAAATTTTTCCATTGTTTTACGCTTTTCGAAAATTTTTATTTTCTGGGGATATATCTCTTGCACCCCAAACTTACAACAAAATAGATGTTTTTGGTGTTTGTGCAAAAATTAGTCAAAATTGCTCATACACTTAAAGTGAAAGTGGAGCAGTTTTTCTTTTACCCAAAATGTCACATCATGACACTTTAGGTCATTCAGCCATTAATGCCCCTCAAATCCCAAAAATCCCCCATAAATGCGCCGTACTTTATGTCATAATTAGCCGTCTTTTTCAAAACCCCTCTTTAATGCAAATCTTTTCAACTTTCCATCTTTTTAAATTTTTGACTGTATTTTTTCATATCTGTGCAAACTTTTAAAACCTAACCTATAAATACTCATCATCACCTACACTCCCTCCTTACCAACTCTCTCTCACAGACTCTTATCTCTCTCTCTCTCTTCCCGTTTTCTCTCTTCTCTCTCTCTCTCTTTTTCTCTCTCTATATATATTCCTCTTCTCTTCTTCTAAATCTCGTTAATGGGTCCTAAGAAAGCTTCGAAATCTATTCAAGACGAAATGGTATGGATTCTTAAACTCAAACTCTTTAAAAAAAAATTTCATCATTATCTGTTGTTTTTTTCGTCTTTTTCAAAAACCGAGATTGCATTTTACTTGATAAATCTTGCTTCGGTGATCCGTTTTCAAAATCGTTTGTTAGGTTATGTTCATTGTTTGATTTCGAGTCTTTATAACTAATCTTTTCAACGATCAAGTCATTATATTTCGCAAATCTGGAGATTTTCAATTTTTTGACTTTTCGGTTTCTCGGATCTTTGAATCCATTTACTGGATTCGTTGTTGGTTTTTACTTGTTTTGTGTTACATTTTTGATATCCTTGTCTTCGTGCGGTCATTTTGATATATTGTATGCTTGATTTGGTGAAGTTTCACGAATTATGTGTTCTTGGTGTTCTTGGTGTTCTTCGAGCACTCGAGACATGTTCTTCGTGTTCTTCATTATTTTTGGTTGACTTGGATTTCATAATTTTCAAAACTTGTTTTTCAAAATTTTCACGTTTTGATTCTGAAAAATTGCATATGTATGTTTGCATGTGTTTGTGAGTTTTTATACTAAGTTTAAATTTCTACATAAGTAATGCGCCTATATATGAATTCATGCGCCTAGTATGATTATGCCCACATTGATATTATGCGCCTCAAAGAGATTCTTGCGCTCACATGCGTTTGCGCCTCAAATCCTTTATGCGCCTAATATCATCATGCGCCCACACTTACTATGCACCCCCAATTCATACTTAGTCAATTTTTATGCTCAAATTTTTCCTTAGTATATTTCATAGAACCATAAATATGCGCCCTGTTTTTCTATGCGCCTCATAATTTCATGCGTCTACTTTAATCATGCGCCTTGACTCACTGTGCTCTCTTATGCGCCTATGACTCTCTGCGCCTAATTATTTTATGCGCCTAAAATTTTGTATGCGCCTAATCCTCACTTCGCTTATTTATGATTCTATGCGCCTGATTCACACTAATTCCTTTCATTGTTTATATTTTTCAGGACCTCAATAATTTCAGACCTGGTGAAACATTTGATTTAAACGAGCTATCTGCTGATCCTATGGGTGTCGAAGTTATGGAATATATCAGACTGGCTGGACTTCTCCCTTTATTCACTCTGGAGCAACCTTTCTACTCTCCGCTCCTCGTTGATGAATTTTTCTCTACATCAGAATTTGTGGAAATTCCAACAGATGTTGAAGGGATGGTGCGCTATCGCATTCGCGCCGTAGTTCAAGATGTTGAGATAACCATGTCTGCAGGCACTATAAAGATCCCTACTCTTCAAAACAATATCAAGACTGTGGAAATTAGAGATGGTGGTGACTTACTGGCGCATATTGCGCATCTGGTTGGCACTTCCATTATCTTCAAAACTGGAAATGTCAACAGATTTACTATGGAGCAGTGGGAATTCACAGCTGCTATTATGGCAAAGACCATCCTCAACTGGCCTCAGATCTTATTTACTAATCTTCAGGACCAGATTGACAAGTACAATAAAAACAAAGCTGGCGGCAAGACGAAGTTCAAGACTCACTGCCGTATTCTCACCAAAATCTTCCTATCCTACCCTGCGCTTGCAAATTTCCTTGCTCAGAACCCAGCCTACCAGACCACTGATGTCCCTATTTTTGGTAAGGACAGTTTAGTGATGAAAAGGCGCAGAAAGCGCATGGCCAAGCGCGCGCCAAGGGTGAAAGGAGCTCAGTTGGTAGATGAAGCCACTGATTCTGATGAAGAAGCAGCTGGCGCAGATGGTGAAGAAGAAGCTACAGTAGCGCCACGCGCAGAATCTGGCGCAGTTAAAGGCAAAGGCAAAGGGATTGCTGAAGAACCAAGCAGACCTGCTAAGCGCCCCAGAACTGACACTGAAGAAGAAAAGGAGCTGAAACGCGCTAAAGAAGCCAGTAGACTGGAAGCGCAGTTGAAAAGGGATGAAGAATTCAGAATGAAACAGGCTGCTGATTTATCTAAATCTGAAAGGCGCAAAGGCGCAGGGTCTAGCGCTGATGCACGCGCGCCTGCTCTTGATGCGCGTCCAACTGTTCATGCGCCTCCATCTTCTGATCGACAACAAGTCAGAGATAAAATCTCTGCAGATTTATTTGGTGAAGATATTGAGGATTAACCTCAGGGGGAGCCAGAACCTTTAAGGCGCAAACCATCTTCTGTGCGCCCAAAGACTCCTGCGCCTCATCCTGAAGAAATTTCTTCAAGTGCAGAATATATTCCATCTCCTCCCCGCGCTCCTACTCCGCGCCCCTCTACTCCTGCGCCTTCTCCTCCCACTCCTGATATGAGTGTGGTTATTTCTCTTCTGAAGCAACTCCAGCAAGGCCAGTCTCAAATGAACTTACAATTAGAGCTTCACACTTCAATGCTTACCCAGCAGGCTGATGATATTGCTGCCATTAAGGGGGAGATAAAGCGCATAGATGCCAACATCAAGGACAAACACTTCCTGACCCCTCAACAGTGGAATGATGCAATTGATCAGATGAACGATTTATTCAAAGGTACTCTTGCTTCTCTTCACGAGCGAATTAGCGCTGGTATCCAACTCACCGATGGCCAAGATTTTATAAACGCTATAAAGGAAGTAGAGTTGAACATAGCGGGGGATATAAGGAAACTGTTTGAGATGGTGGCTGGAGATAGCCATAAGTTATTGAGCGTTGTTGATAAGCTCAACGAAGTTAAGGATGAGCTACAAATCCTGGGACTATCTGTATATGGCGCAGAACCAAATGATGAACCCAGTACTTCTCCAATTTCTCCTGATTCACATGCACCTGGATCTCATGCGCCCTCTTCCAGCCCTGCTCCTGCTCCTAGCGCGCCTGTTGACATTAATTCCCTGCTTTCAAAGATTGAAGTCTTGAAGGAGTTAGTTGTCACCCACTTCAACGCCGCACACTCCAGCGCAGACAGGCGCTCAGATAGGATTTCCTCTGACATTGTTTCAGCGCAGGCTGCTATTGAAGCAAACTTTCAGAACGTTGCTGAAAACGTCGCTCAACAGCAAGCCATTACTCAACGCACCATTGATGAATATCAAAACATCAATGTTGGTCATTTGCGCTACCTCAGAGACGGCGTCACGGACACTCATGGTTTAGTGAACCGCGCCTATCAACTTTCCAAACAAATCCAGCGCTCCGTTTATGAAATTGAAGAAGGATTGAAGGATGACGACGCGCCTCCTAATCCTTAGTTTTCTTTGATTGTAAGTTAGAATTTTTTTTGTTAGTAAAACCCCTTTTGAAGATAGTGATTTTAGTGCTTACTTGTTTTAGCACATCTTTTGTCTTTGTTCTATTCAAAACTTGTAATCTGTAACTCCTACCTTCCAAGTTTTAATGAGAACAATGCATCACTTATTATCAAACTTTGTTCACTCAAACTCCTTGTTTGTAGAACATTGAATATTGTTTAAATTCATGAATCATATTGAATTGTTTCATATTTTCATGCATTGAGTTTAAACTTGGTTTAAACACTTTTCAAAACTAAAATTCATACATCATTTTGAATGTGTTAAACTGTTGTTTCTATCTTTCCATATGTAATTCTTTATTCTTATTGGAATAGATTAGAAATCTATATCTTGGACTAGTATGTGCATTAACTTGAGACATGATTTACCAATTTCATTCATTTGGACATGTTTTTATCAAGTATAATGTTTGTCCTTGACATAGTAGGTAATGGCATCAATCAAATACGGGGAGATTGTTGGGTATGCCCACATATATCTCAGTTTTAATGTAATAGGATTTATTAGATTTGATTGATCCATCACCTAAGTTTTATTTCATGGACTTTAGACCCACATGTAAGAAGTATTTATACTTCATTTTTTAGGTTGTTCATTGTTATAGAATAGGCTTAGAAATAGGGCAAGAAGATCAAGATTCAAGAAAAATCACATTCTGAGTTTGAGCCAAGTGACCATGCGCCTATGCGCCATGCACCTATATGCGCCATGCGCTCCATTTACTCACGCGCTACTCATACGCGCCTGTGAGATTATATGCGCCTCTTGATCACGCGCAGCAACCATGCACCTAGATTATAGCTCATGCGCCTCTAATGTTTTTAATGCGCCATGCGCTCCTCTGGCTCTCTCGCCTCAAAGTGTTTATTCAACACTTAGTGATTTATTGAAGACTCAAAGACTTGAAGAGAATTCAAATTACGCCAATGATCCAACGGTGGTTAAAAGATGCATATGGGCCTAATCTATTGACACGTGTCCATAACGGTCATATTTATGTTGAGTGTCAAAGTGGCCATAATATTCGCATGCTCCAATCAACGAGTGACAGCACATCTTATCCACAAGGATTTCCAACGGCTAGTTTTTTTGAAGTTCACTATAAATACCCCATAACTTCAATATTTTGAAGTTGCTGAGTTTTGCTAAGAATTTCAAGAATTTCTCTCTCAAAGCATTTGTTGAAGATTTGAAGATTGCCTTCGTATTTCCAGAATTTCTCAAGAACATCTTCATACCTTCATCCTTAGCCCAGATCTTAAAGCTATAACACTTTAGTTTCATTGTGCTCTAAATCATAAAGATCTAAAGAGCCTTGATCCTAAATTCACACACGCACCTCTTTAAGTTTGATCATTTAGATCCATCTTTTAGAGATACACCGGTTATTGTTTTGGATTTGTTCATTCATAGAATATTAGATCTTGAGTTAGTGTAGAAGCTCAAAAGTTGTAATTTGTAACACTCACTCATTATATAAGATCTCCATTAGAAATCCAAGACTAACCATCTTGGTAGAGGACGTAGATCTTTCATTGATCGAACCTCTCCAAATAGCTTGTGTTATTATCTTGTCATTTACTTTCAAGTTATTTTCACTCACTATTTGCTTGTTTACTCTTTGTAGATTGTTTGATCTGAATTGTGTTGTGTTGTTATTTCATTTGCCTTGGATCCTTATTTCACCCACTTTGAGCCAAAATACTTAGAGTGTGTGTGCGCCCCTTTATCACATTTTGCGCCTATCTTCATTACTAAATTCCGTTGTGCATTTCACTCACTCACTTAGGCGCATCTCATAACGCTTACTTGATAAAGTGCGCATTTGCAATTGAGTTTATCAAGGGTAAGAAAAGAATTTTAAAACAGCTATTCACCCCCCCTCTAGCTATTTTTCATACCCTTGTTGCCCTTTGGGACCAACAGCACTCCATATAGGGGGTAAAAGTGTAATAAATAAAACTTAAATCCCTAAATAATGCTGCTGAGAACAAAGAAGAAGACATGAGCTGGGAACCTTTGGTCGCCGGAATCCATGGAATAATTCTTTATCTTTTGTTCATACCACAACCACCCACCTCCGTCACACCACCTCCCACTACCCACCACCCATCACCGTTAACACAAACCACATCAATTTACCACCACAAAACACCATCATCAACAACAAAACAAATGACTCCGGGCAGTTAGCAAATGGATCAGACTAACTACACCATACCAGTCGACCACTAAATCAGTGGTCTTACTAGATTCAATGCAATCATATTCACGCTCAACTCAAACCCAGATGCCCACACACACACAACGCATAACGAACAAATCTATAACAATCGAGAGAAAGAATGAGAGGGAAGGGCGATTTCGGGGAAGCTCCCGTTTTCGAAAAAATCTGACAATGTGGGTGAAGAAATTGCAGATCTAGACTGACATCGACTATGATTCCGGCGAAGCTCCCGTTTTCGGGAACTCATTGAAGCTCCAGTTTCCGGCGACCAAGCTTCAGTGTCTCCTCATCAGATTTGATGTTTCCAAAGGCTTCTCTGAATCTAGAGATAGTCGAGGAAGGTCATCGTGATCGTGACCGGAGGACGAAGATGAACGAGACAGACGAGAAGATACGAAAATAGACTCGTTATCAATTTCTTTTAGCAGCGGAAGGATAAGAGACGAATCAGACGATTTTGAGCTCCGATGAAGAAATTGCCTGATAGACTTAGAACTGTTGCCATTCTGTGACGGCACAGAGGGAGTGGTTTTGTGGTTATCTTGCTTGACATTGCTGTTTTGGTAGAGTTTCCGTAAACCTAGAAGCTCCTTCCACCTACTCGAACACCTTGGAGCCTTTGATGAGAACAGGTACGGATCGTCCCCCAAAATTTCCGTTCTCCGGCGAGACATCGGGGAATCAGGCGATTTGATTTCGGACAGAGCACTCGAAAATGAAAGGTTGTTAATGGGGAAGAAGAACGGACTAGAGAGAGAAAGAGGTTTAGATGGTATTTTTTATTTTAGCACTTTAAGTTTTATTCCTTACACTTTTACCCCTTATATGGAATGTCACATTATGTATTTTAATGGGTGTTAAAAAAGTCGTCTCAAAATTTTGAAAATGAAAGTACGCAAACCACATTTGATGTTTCCAAAGTTTGCAAGTCAAATTGAAAATAAATGAAAGTACGCATGTCAGTTTTTCAATAAACTCATTGTTGATCAAGTTTTCATTGCTCTCAAAATAAGCGTGTAATGTTAAGCTAAAAACTTTAAATTAATTTTTCCAACGTCATTCTTTTAAAAAAATTGCAAATGGATTTGAATATAAGAAATCTATGCTATTTTTGTCGGTCATTATGAGACATTCTTTGAAAGTTTTTGAAAATGAATTTGAAAGTTAGAAATATCTTTTACTACCTCTGTCCCTAAATGAGTGTCCAAATTTCATTTTAAGGGACACTGAAAATCTTAATTTTTTGAACAATTTGGTAACAACGATTCATATATAATCTTGTAATCTTCTTTCCAAACCTTTAGTTTTGCACGTATAAAGAAACCAGCGAAAAAAATTTCGAAAAAAAATGTTTAGGGAGAAAGTTATGTTAAAAAAAGACACTCTTTTAGGGACAAAGATTTCTTGAAAATGGACACTCATTTAGGGACAGAGGGAGTATATATTTATGTCAGCTGATATATTTATGGCAGTTGCAATGAGGGAAATTTGACTCATAATTTCTTTTTGGGACAAATTGCTTTGCCTTAAAGTTCCTAATTAAATTGAAATATCCGAATTCTTGCTCACAAAATGAGGTGGTGATATTTTATTGGTTGCATCGATAATGGACCCGCCACACTCCAATTACACTTAGGAGTTTTTGTGCCCTTAGTATTGACAAACACTTCCATGCGAACATGGAAGGCCCGTCTCATCCATGAGACGGGTTTTTTTGACCCGCCCCATTGAACCAGCCCCATGACCCAGGGATCAATTTTTTTTTTTTTTTTTTTTTTTGCTTTTTATATATTTTTTTTTTGGTTTTTTTTCGGCTTGTCAAAAGTAATAGTTACTATAACTTAATGTAATGACTGTATACATATAAAGTAACAGTTTGTATACATAAAAGTAGTACATATATACAGAAAAGTAACAATGTTTTTTTCTATGTTTTCTTCGTTTGCCAAAAGTAATACTTATTACAACTAAAATGTAATGTGTAAGCGATATATATTTTATATCTCCATGATTGATACAATCTATCTATTTTAAGTAGATAACATTAGTATAGTTAGAATGAATCCCTATTAATATTGTGTAGATCTTTATCCTTATATTGTTCATAGTAGTAGAACTCTTGTAATCATTTTGTATATAAGGAGTACCTAGCAATACATGAACTCTCACATTGAGAGTCACAAAAACACCACCGTCATCTTCTTCTCTCTTATCTCTTATGTATTCTCGTTTCTCTCTTTGTCTTATATGGTATCAGAGCCACCGATCCATGGTGGCCTGATTTCCGCTTCCACTATTTTCTTTAATCTACTCTAGTTTTGTTCTTTTTAAAATTAGTTTTGTTCTCTTAAATAAAATTAATTTTTTCTCTTTTCTAAATCAATGGATGATTTTTGGTACGATCCTGTTTGCTTTGATACGTTACCATCATCCTATGATATATGTCAGTTGTGCAACGGTCTTGGTCATACTGCAATGGATTGTTTGCGCCATTATGAACCAACTAATACCGTTCATACTGATTCTTCTTTTTCTTTATCGAATTGGTTATATCCGGAACAAAATGAATCTTTAGATTCAAATGGTTGTTCATCGACGTAGAAGAATCATTAACTTATGTTAATGAGTCATCTCCTTCTCTTCTTTGTTCTAATGAAAATTGGTATATTAATGATCTCCTCGACCAACTTTCTTGTCTTCAAAAACATCCGTCTCAATCTTTGAAAAATTTCTTTTCTGAAGCAAAATCGATTTCATATGCTCTTGATAGGGCCGGATATTCAATATCCGAAATCGAGATTATTGACTTTCTTGTTGATGGACTAGATCCATTATATAATAAATTTGTCAAATATTATTTTTTTCGAAAACCCTCAATTTCTCTTGACTTTCTCTATAGTCATCTAATTGACATAGAACAAGCAGCAGCAACATGTACTTCTGTGGTTGGGACCTCAATTCACTTCTCTATGGAGCCAACTCCTCATGTGAAGAATCAGTCTAATCCATCTACCCTGGTCAATATTGCTGGCCCGAATGATCATCCCACTGTAGCACATGTTAGAGCCTTGTCCCCTGCTGACCTACCTTGCTTGTCCAGCCCTTCACCGGTTTCTAGTACTGATCATTCCCCACAGAAGGCCTTTCTCAGGCCCACATTCCAAAATAGTCAAGTTGGTGTTCAACTCGACTTGTCCTCTCCCTCGCCAGATGGACCTGTTTCGATGGAACAACCCACACCAGTTTGCGCAGCTCAAACTCCTTCACTGGCTACTCCTTTTGAGCCACCCTTGGCCCAATCGGCCATGCATCCCTTTTCTCCATCCTTGGTGGGCGGCATCTTGTCCACAGGCCCTAGCGTATCTGCACAGTCTGCCTCTTCTTTTGAGCATCTCCAGCCATGGGCCTATTATGTGCCTCACCCAACTGCGGGCAACTCGTCTACCAGCCTTGACTCCGGCACAATGGACAATGGCCCTTCTATATCAGCTGCTTTAGTTTGTGGCCCAAGTCTTCAGTCAGCTGATGTTAGTCACAAGTTTTCTCTTGGACTCACAGTCGTTCCAGAATCTCCTGACCTTGAAGATAATTATTACGCTCTATATCCTCTAAAGGAATGGCAATATTTGGCGTGTCTTGATTATCTCTACCTTCGGTTATTGTTCAATATTAATCGACTATTGTCTGTGTTTCCACGCAAGCTGCATCTCCGTACCTACGATTGGCTTGAGGGAGGGTGTAAGCGATATATATTTTATATCTCCATGATTGATACAATCTATCTATTTTAAGTAGATAATATTAGTATAGTTAGAATGAATCCCTATTAATATTGTGTAGATCTTTATCCTTATATTGTTCATAACATTTAGCCTTATATGTAATAATGTTTATACATAATTATAACACATATGTATAGAAAAAGTAATAATTCAACCATTTACATTTTTAGAGCTAAAAACACTTGATTAGTGTTACATGTAAAAGTATTACATTATCTATAGAAATATGTTATAATTTCTTTTATTAAAGTGTTACATTTACTTGTACAAACAATTACATTCGTATATATGAGTTGTTACTTTTCAAATGTTACTTTCTTTCAAAAAATTAAATCAAAATACAGAATATTTTACATTTTTGCAAAAACATTATTACATTTAAGTATAAATGATAATTACATTTAGATAATGTTTGGGTTACATGTAATTATAGTTAGTATTACATTTGACAAAATTGGGTAAAACGAGTTTTTGTTTTTGTAAAACAGGTGTTACGTTTACTTATGAACAATGTTACTTTATATGTATACAGTCATTACATTAAGTTATGGTAACTATTACTTTTGGTAAACGACGGAAAAGCCGAAAAAATAATATAAAAACTCAAAAGAAAAACCAATTTTTTTTTTTTTTTATGAGAGACTGCCACGTGGCGGGTTATGCCCCACGGGGCATGGGTCGACCCGTCTCATGGATGAGACAGATCCCCTTGTTCTCATGGGAGACCACCTCCTTAGTATTATTCATTATGTTCAGTTGTACAGTATTATACACTCTTATGTGATGCAGTAAATTACATAATAATGCAACAAAAACAATACGATATGAGAAGGAATTTGTCGAGCATTATGATACTTTTTAAGAACTTATGGGGGGATATTCTTCCTATAAAGAGACAAAGGCTTCAAGTTCTAATGAAATTGGAGTACTACATATGGGCATGGGCTTGTTTAACAAACCCCAAATTCGGCACTATATAGTGAGTGTAGGCCAAAATAATGGACTTCAAGTTTACAACTTTAAAGTGAAATTGGATTACTACATTCATTCATGGGCTTGTTTAATAAAATCTAGCCCGGTCCATAATAGGTCTTAAGTTCTACTGAGATTGGGTTACTGCTATTTGCCACGGGCTTATTTAACAAATCAGTTGGCTTTTAAAATGAAACTAACTAATTTATTTTACATAGAAAATGCACTTATTTTTTGTTTAAAGAAAAATTATTTAGGTTAATTATATTATTTTTTGTTGTTGTTACTAAATACCAAAAAAAGGAGAAAATATTTTTCAGAAGACATTTTCCCCAAAAGCAACAGAATCAAAATTGAAATCAATGTTTATAGGAGTATTAAAACAGATTTTTACAGAATCTCATTTACAAGTTAATTTGGGCGACAATGGAAAGGGTGGTTGGGGAAGGCTGTTGGTGGTGTTTGGATGGGATGGGGCTGAGGTTGAAGATGAACCAAACTAGGTAGAGAAACGTCTATGAAATAATATCGTACTAACGATAACTATCCACTAATAATTCTTTACCCCACTTTTTCTCTCGTAGCTTACTTTTCTTACTAACGACACTCACTCAACTATCAAAATTTTATAACATAGTATACTCCCTACGTCCCAACAAAAGTGAGACTTCTTTCACTTTTGGTTCGTCTCAAATGGAAATGTTTTAATATATTTATGCTCACTCTATCCCACTATTTAACCTCACTCATTCTCTTTCTTTACTAGCGGGTAACCCGTGCTTTGCACGGAAACCAATACTATGTCTTAAAAAATATTTTAACTATAGTTAACTAATATAGTAATCATCATTTTAACTAATACTATTAATAATAAAAATTAATCTATATGATTACTATTATTATAATAACTATTATAATTAATTAATACCATTGATAGTAATAGTTAATATATATATTAATAGCAATGATTAGTTAATATAATAATAATTATTAATATAATTATTATAATAAAATAATATTATTAATAGTAATAGTTAATTGATATAGTAACTATTATGATTAATTAATATTATAAATTAATAATCTAACTTATATAATAACTATTATAATTAACTAATACTAATAATAGTAATAGTTAACGTATGTAGCCTATTATAGTTAACCAATACTATTAATAGTAAAAAATAACTTATAAAGTAACTATTATGGTTAACTAATACTATTAATAGTAATAATTAACTATATAGTAACTATTATAGTTAATTAATACTATTAACAGTAATAGTTAACTAATATAGTAACTATTATAGTTAACTAATACTATTAATAGTAATATTTAACTTGTATTGTAACTAATATTGTTAACTAATACTATTAGTAGTAATAGTTAACTAATATAGTTAACTATAATAGTAACTATTACTAAGAGTAATAGTTAACTATAATGGTTAACTATTATAGTTAACTATTACTAATAATAGCTATAGTTACTATAATAGTTAACTATTATAGTTACCCTATTTAGTAACTATTATTATTAGCTAATAGTATTAGCTAATGAAAAGAAAATGAAAAGTCACTTATTTATTAGTATGTTGTTGATGTGGCTTCTCCAAATGCAAGTTTTCTCTATTGTTTATCCACATGTCAATACCATAGCTGTTTTGGCCAACTTTAATATATCTATATATAGATTTCCCACTACTCAATTTATTCAAGCAACACCTATTATTTACCCCACTCATTCTATTTCTTCATTTTCTAACACACATATACTCTATTTTCTTAATTATTGTGCCAATCCTCTAATCCTACTTGTGCTGGGACGGAGGGAGTGAACTTCCTTCTTATTTTCCATTTGTGTCTTTTATTGTGGGACAAAAGAAGTACTCCCTCTATATCGGAATAAATGTCATCCCTTTTGAAACGTTAGTACGAAGGTGCTTTGAGAAATAATTTAAATTAATTTAATTATCCTAATAAAAAATAGTGTATCAATAACAAATAACAAGTTTTATAATTTTATTTGGATATTTATTTTTTGAAACAAACAACTTTCATTAATATTAATAAATTTCAAGAGAATGACGCTCCACAACAGCCGGAGACTCATTCTTGAAGAGAGAATTTTGATCAAGACGAACAATCAAATACAAATTGCCCGCCTCCATGAAAATGCCTAACTCGTCTCGGATAATGAAGTGTAACCTTAAGCGCAATCTTCTTTGAACGCCCTTCCGAACAACGATCTCGGATGCTCAAATGTTTCTCCAAGCATAATTTGGAAACGGCCCAACATTGGCCTTCGAAAAATCCCAACATGAAAATTATTTACCGTTGAAAACACAACAATGTAAAACATTTGGGTTGACAATAAATGTCCAACCAAGCATCCAAAGCATTGCAACACAAAAAAATTTAAACAACAAACAAAGGCTCTCAACAAATGGAGAGAAGGCAAAGACTCTCGACAAAGGAGAGAAGACGAAGGCTCTCAACAATTGAGAGAAAACATATAATAACAATAAAAAAAACTTTGACTGCACGATAAAATCGACGATGAGAGGAGCGATTGCTGTAGCCACTTCAAGCACCACCACCAATCTTTCTTGAAATCATAATCCTCAAATCTGATTTAAATTCAGAAATTATTGAACTAAAAAGAATACAAGTTACAAATAGTAACAAAACATCGGACGAAATCCGACGGAAATTGCCGGATCTCTACCGACGCTATCTGCTTTCTCTCTTTCTGTCGGTGGTTTTGGGGAGTTCTTTAGGAGAAGTTTCTTTGGGAGAACAAACGGTTCTTCATTTTAACGTGATTTTTTTTTTTTTTTTTTTTACACTAGTTACAACATTTATTTTGTGAGAAAAAGGAAGTATTAAAAACTAGATTGATAAATTTAAAATATTGGGATCAAATTAAAATAACCAAAATACAAATTAGCGAATTGCATTATTGCAATTTGCCCATCAATTTATTCCATATTAAGTTACTATTGATCATTAATTTTGAAAATGGATATACCTAGCATTACGTGGCTAGCATGAGGGACATAGGTGGATACGCATGCACTTGGGGACATAGGTGGATACGCATGCACTTGTATATGCCAAGTGCAATTATGAAATAAAATGGTGTTCCGAGGTTTGTGACAACTTTGTGGTAAAGTGTTAGGATATTTTACTTTTGAGATTGTAACATGTTAGGATATTTTACTTTGAGATTGTAACACCATAAAATCAAGAGCTGCGCTAACACCTGCGCCATCGGCAATTTAGTGGAAAATTGATTTCCAACAGTCCCACTAAACTCTTTATAGTATTATTTTGTTGCATATCAGTGGTGAAGTCAGGAATTTTCATCAATATGGTAAAGATTGCACAACAAAAAATTTAACTGTATTTTTTGCAATGAGGGCTAAAAACAATTCTAGTGTATTACTCTTTCTGTCCCAGAGTAAGTGTCAACCCTTTCATTTGCATGAATATTAAGAAAGGGAAATAATAAAGTTACAAAAGAAGGCTACAAAATATGGCTTACAAAATGAGGTGTCATAATTGTGTTTGTATTTTTAATTAGAGTGTGCCGGGTCCACTATCGATGTAGCCAATGAAATATCACCACCACATCTTGTATCCTTCATTTTGTAAACTTATTTTGTAAGCCTAGCATTGCCTATTAAGAAATGGTGGAAGAGATGCAAGTGTTGTGAGTATGAAAAGTGAGGTACGAGAGAGAACGTGGAGTAAATAGTACTCCCTCCGATCCAAAATAACTGTTTTTTTTGCATTTGCACAACTCTTAAGAAATGTAATAATTATCATGACTTAGTGACAAAAGTTCCAACTTTACCCCTATTAAGTGTGCAACTTTCTTACATTAATGTCTCACACTAATATAATTAATAAAAGACTGCAAGGATAAAAGAGACATTTAGCTCAAAAATGACAATTATTTTGGACCAAAATTTTGGTCCAAAAGTGACAGATATTTTGGACCGGAGGGAGTAGTAAGTTGATAGGTGTTGGGAGTATAGAATACAGTAGGAGAGAGAGAATTGAGAGGAACAATAAAGATTCTTTATCATTTTAGGAAATGGACACTTACTGAGACAAAATAAAAATGAAAGATGGACACATGCACTGAAACGAAAAGAGTATTCCCTCCGTCCCAACTTAAGAGTCAAAAAACTTTTGGGTTCAAGAATTAAGGAAAAAATGATGTGTTTTGAGTGTTGATAGTTAGGTAGGAGAGAGTGTCACGACCCGAAACCCCCCTATTTATAATCTTAATTATTTAATATTATTTATGTGTGCATTTTATTCTCTCATAATAATCTATGCTCAACATGATTTGCTTGATCATTTGTGATTTATTTATGTGTTAGATTTTATGTTAGATGATCATTATTGTGTGGGGTATTGGAGGGCTTGGGTGTAAGTTGTTAAGGGTTTAATTGGGTGAAGTAGAAATTGAGGGGTTTAAGTGTAACTCCTAAATTAACTAGTCAACCTTTCCCCCTCCTCCCTCCTCATCCTACACTCTTCCTCACCACACACTCACACTCATTTCCCTTTCTCTCTCTCCCTCCATTGTTGTTGAGGTAAGCTCCATCTCTCTCTCTCTTCTTTTGATCATCTTGTATGCTTCCTCTCTTAATAATCGATTTATATAAAACATTTAGATCGTCGCTAGGATCGTTTGGAGCTAAATAGAAGTTATTTTGGTTGAGTTTGATTTCCATTTGAGGTAAGTTACTAAGCCCCTTTAGCTTAAAAATTGTCATATATGTTTTATATGATACATGAGATGATGATTCAAAGCTTTGTTGTGAAGATAAATGTTGATTTAATTTTTATTCATTTTTTTTTTGTGATAAATTGATGTTTGAATCATTTGTTTGATTTGAGTTGTGTAGAGGTTGTTTTGTGGGTTTATAAGTGGGTATAATGCTTGAGTATACTTGTTAGAAGTGTTAGGGTTGATTAGGATTGAAATGGAAAGGTTTGGGTTGAAATGGATATTGGAATAGAACAAAAATTGGGTAAAAATTCGTGTTCCAGGTCTGTTACACGACTCGTGTAAGGCTACACGACTCGTGTAGAGAAAAGTACTGAAAGGGTGAAAATCTACACGACTCGTGTACTGATACACGACTCGTGTAGCAGCTGTTACACGACTCGTGTATGGGTACACGACTCGTGTAAGGGCCAATTCTGCACTTGTACATTTTACGTGAAATCTTCCGGAGGTCATAACTTTCTCATCCGGACTCCGTTTTAGGCGTGTAAACTATCGTTTTAAAGATCTAATTGAGTACTTCGAGATGAGTGGGTTTATTTAGTTGGGTTTTAGGTTCATATTATGTCGATATTTCCGTAAGTGTTTTATAAAACAAATCGTTTAGAATTGGTCTAGGTTTTGAGTACTATTCTTATTGACTTAGATGGACATTGTGGAACACTCTAGTATTTTAAATGGTTTCTTTGTGAACAAGCGTGTCATGATATTTGACTAAGTATTGTTTGAGAGTGTTGGGTTTGGTCTGTTTGTGATCATGTTTGCAATGTATGAATGTGAGTACCAGTTGCATCTTTTGTGAAAATGTTTGGCTTGGTTCCCTACTTTGGAATCATTGCCCCGTTGTTGTTTCAAGCGAGTATTTATTACTATGTGCTTGTATAGAGTCCAGCTGGTCTTGTTGTGTTTGTTTTGGGCAGTGATGTATATTATAATGGCACGAGCCAAGTCCAGTATAATGTACTTCACTGGTAACCCAGTTTCCCCATGTTCAGTGGCCTTGAGTGGGATGCCCCTTCCCGAGATTGAGGTTGGGATGAGCTAGCTCCTATGGTGAGTATTCTAGCTACACGCTTGGGGGTGTGACTATGTGTTATTTCCCCCACTACTGGTTGTTGTTGTTACTTGGTTCCGGAACCTGCTTCAGCTCTTTCATGCTGCTCAACGGGCTCTTCTCAAAGGATGGTGTTCCGTTTATAGAACCTTGGCTCAGTATCCACTTATGAGTGTTTATTTCCGCATATTGTGTTATGTGATGAGTGGACTATATCTTTTGTGTTATATGCAAATGTGAATGCCTATTGATATTGTTCCTTTGTGATTATCATGTTGGCATGAAATGTAGTTGCATATTAGTAGCTTACTGAGATTTTATCTCACCCCTTATTTGTTTACTGTTTTAGATAAGGGAGTGCATCCGGGATAGGTCACTTATCACCAGGAAGGACGTCGAGGTGGTAATTCTTTTGGGGTATGTTTGTGAAGGCTACATTATGTAAATGTATAACCTTAAAGGGTAGTGTATCCGTGACTTGATCTTGTAACACCTATTTTTGGATAATGTTGGTGTTCGTACTTTTGTATAGTTGTTGTAGGCCTTCGTGCCAAGTACTTTCGTTGCGAAAGTTGTTTGAAAGTAAAGTGGAGGTTTTGAACTTCAAAAGTGAATTTTATTTATCTTTATGATAGTTTTCGAAAAGTATTTGTTAAAAGTGTTTTATGGCGTCTTCCGTGCGCGTCCCGAGCGTGGGGCCATGTAGGACCACGGGTACGGGGCGCGACAGTTGGTATCAGAGCTAGGTTGTAGATAGTCTAGAATGACTAAGTGACCTAGGAGGGTAATTGAGTATGGAATGAGTAACGATGAGTGTCTTATGCAGGTACTCAGTAATCATGGTAGGGTCTGATAATGAACAGGGTGGTCCTGCCGGACAGGGAAATGCGAGGGAAGAAGCATTAGCTATGTTTCAAGGAATATTCGAGGCGGCATTGAAAACCATGAATGATAACAATCGTAGAGAGGCACCATTGGCTCCGAGGACCGGACTGGAACAATTTTTGAGAATGAAACCGACAGAATTTGATGGAGGGTCAGATGTGGCTAAAGCAGAAAGGTGGGTTGAGTCTATGGAAAAGATCTTTGAGGTCTTGCAAAGCTCCGACGAGGATAGGGTCAGATTTGCGACCTATAAACTAGTTGGAGGGGCGGAGTATTGGTGGAAATCGTTGAAAGCTAATTGGGAAGAGGCACATGTACCCCATGTCTGGGAGACATTCAAGAAGAAGTTCAAGGAACATTTCATCCCAAAGGTAGACCAAGATAGGAAGGAATCAGAGTTTCTTAGCTTGGAACAAAACTTGTTGACGGTGGCAGAGTATGTTGCCAAATTCACGGAATTGGCTCGCTATTGCAATTACATGGTTTCGACTGAAGAAAGGAAGACCTCGAGGTTTGTCAAAGGGTTGAAAACGGTAATCAGAACACAACTCACTTCCCATAAATTTCAAGACCTTCAGGATGCCATAGATCGTGCCTACCAGGTGGAGCAGGACATTGTAGAGCATAAAAAGAAGACTGAATCAACGAGTGTAGTGAAACAAGGAGGACAAGGGAAGCCACAACCTCATCGTGGTGACACTAGAGGAGCTCAGAATATCTTTTCACCTTTCAGAGGAACTTCTCAAGGACATCAGGGCAACAGGAATCAAGGTAACACTTCGGGGAGTCAGAATAATCGGGTTTGCAACTATTGTCAAAAGGGAGGGCACTCCGAAGAGAAGTGTTGGAAAAAGCAAGGTAAGTGTTTGAATTGTGGCCAGTTGGGTCACTTCCAGTTTAATTGTCCCAAACCGAAGAATCAGTCAGTTGGTAGTGGTACCGGGTCTTCTTCGGGTCAGAAGAGAGATGCCTCGGGCAAGCCCAAGGTACAAGGTCGTGTTTTCGCCATCAACCAACAACAGGCTTCTGATGCTTCTAACGTGATTGGAGGTATTATTTCTATGTCTAATAGGAGGGCACGTGCACTAATAGACCCCGGTTCTTCGCATTCTTATGTGTCGGTGCATTTTGCATCCCAGTTATCTTCGTTGCCTGAGTCTCTACCTTATGTGTTAGAGGTGTCTACCCCTATGGGTAAGAGTTTGGTGACGGATAGGGTGTTGCGTGATTGTGATGTGCATATACGTGAGCATGCTTTACTTGCTGATTTAATTATATTGCCATTGCAAGATTTTGATGTCATTTTGGGTATGGATTGGTTGAGTCGATACCATGCTACTGTTGATTGTTTTAAAAAGGTGGTTACTTTTTCTAACCCTAATGTTCCTGAATTTTCATTTGAGGCTGTCCCTTTGGGTAGGAAAGTTCATATTATTTCGTATGTAAAGGCTAGGAAGTTGTTGAGCCGTGGTTGTGTTGGGGTTTTGGCCAGTGTTCTGGATACTACGAAAAAGGTTACTAATGTGGAAGAGGTAAATATTGTTAGGGAGTTTCCGGATGTATTTTCTCCGGAGTACTCTATGCCTCCTGATAGAGAGATCGAATTTTGTATAGACTTGCTTCCAGGTACAACTCCTATATCGGCGGCACCTTATAGAATGGCTCCAGCCGAATTGAAAGAATTGAAGGAGCAGTTACAAGAGTTACTTGATCGTGGGTTTATCCGCCCTAGTGTGTCACCGTGGGGAGCTCCTGTATTGTTTGTCAAGAAGAAAGATGGATCCTTGAGACTGTGTATCGATTACAGGAAACTGAATCAGGTAACCATAAAGAACAAATATCCTCTTCCCCATATTGATGACTTGTTTGATCAGCTTCAGGGGTCGGTTGTCTTTTCAAAGCTTGATTTGAGGAGTGGTTATCACCAGTTAAAGATTCGTTCTGAGGACATTTCCAAGACCGCCTTCCGTAGTAGGTATGGGCACTATGAATTTCTTGTCATGCCTTTCGGGTTAACGAATGCTCCGGCTGTATTTATGGATATGATGAATCGGGTTTTTAAACCGTACCTTGATACCTTCGTAGTTGTGTTTATCGATGACATTCTGGTTTATTCTAAGTCTCGGGAGGAACACGAACAACATTTGCGAATGGTCTTATCTATTCTTCGGGAGAAACAATTGTTTGCAAAATTCAGTAAGTGTGCTTTTTGGCTCGAGGAGGTTTCCTTTCTGGGGCACGTGGTTTCTAATGGAGGGATATCCGTAGATCCTTCAAAAATTGAAGCTATTGTGGATTGGAAGAGACCGGAATCAGTTACGGAGATTCGGAGTTTCTTGGGCTTAGCCGGGTACTATAGAAGATTTATTGAGGGATTTTCCAAAATTGCTACCCCGTTGACTCAGTTGACCAAAAAGAACGTGCCATTTGTGTGGGAAGAAAAATGCCAAATGAGTTTTGATGAATTGAAAAGGAGGTTGACCACCGCTCCTGTACTTGTGTTACCAAATGGGAAAGATGAATTGGTTATTTATAGTGATGCTTCTAAAGAAGGCCTCGGGTGCGTTTTAATGCAAAATGGGAAAGTGATTGCGTATGCTTCAAGGAAGTTGACTCCGAGTGAGCAGAATTATCCTACCCATGACATGGAACTTGCGGCTATTGTCTTTGCGTTGCACAAATGGAAGCATTATCTATATGGGGCAAAGTTTGAGATTTTTACCGATCATCAAAGTTTGAAGTATCTTTTCTCGCAAAAGGAGTTGAACAATAGACAGCGCAGATGGATGGAATTGTTGAAGGATTTTGATTGCATCATTTCTTATCATCCGGGTAAAGCAAATGTGGTCGCTGATGCCATTAGTCGGAAGTCTTATGTAGCTTCATTGATGGTGCGTGAATGGAAAATGTTGGAAGATATTCGAGATTGGGATCCTTATGAGTCCAAGCATGGGGCTATTTTTGCGAACATTAAGGTATTACCTGCCTTAATTCAAAAAGTTAAAGATGCTCAGAAGGATGATCCCGAGTTGATGAAGATTTCGAGTAAGATAGGGGATAAAAAGTTTGAAGCATTTTCTCTTAGTCCTGAAAGGGTTTTGAGTTATAGAGGTCGTTTGTGTGTACCTAGTGTGGAAGGAGTAAAACGCCAAGTTCTTGATGAGGGCCACAAGTCGAGGTATACTATTCACCCCGGGAGTACCAAAATGTATCGGGATTTGAGACAACATTTTTGGTGGAATGGCATGAAGCGGGAGATAGCGGATTATGTGTCGAAATGTTTGACTTGTCAACAGGTTAAAGCGGAACATCAAAGACCCGCGGGGCTACTTCAACCTCTTGAGATACCGGAATGGAAATGGGAACATGTGACGATGGATTTTGTGACCGGATTACCACGCACGAGGAGAAGGCATGATGCAGTTTGGGTGGTTGTAGACAGATTGACGAAGTCTTCTCATTTTCTACCTATTGAGATTAGTTATTCAATGGAAAGACTTGCGACCTTGTATATCAACGAAATCGTGAGATTGCATGGGGTTCCAGTTAGTATTGTTTCTGATCGGGATCCTAGATTTACATCTCGGTTTTGGCAGGCGTTTCAGAAGGCTTTGGGTTCAGAATTGAGGCTTAGCACGGCTTTTCATCCACAAACCGACGGTCAATCGGAGAGAACGATTCAGATTCTTGAAGACATGTTACGGGCTTGTTCGGTTGACTTTGCAGACTCTTGGGATACTCATTTACCTTTAGTGGAGTTTGCTTATAACAACAGTTTTCAATCGAGTATCGAGATGGCTCCTTACGAAGCTTTATATGGTAGGAAGTGTCGCTCTCCTATTTGTTGGGATGAAGTCGGGGAAGCTAAGATTTGGGGTGTCGATTTGGTTAATGATTCGGTTGAAAAGGTTAAGCTTATTCGAAATCATCTAATCACCGCTCAAAGTCGCCAAAAGAACTATGCCGACCACCGGAGGCGAGATCTTGAGTTTCAGTCGGGTGACTTCGTGTTTTTGAAAGTGTCTCCGAAGGTGGGAATCCGTAGGTTTGGTAAGAAGGGAAAGCTTGCTCCAAGGTTTATTGGTCCTTTCGAGATATTAGATAGAGTTGGGAATCTTGCTTATCGTCTTGCGTTACCGCCTTCTTTGGGCCGATTGCATAATGTGTTTCATGTTTCAGCGCTTCGTAAGTACGTGTATGATCCATCCCATGTGTTGTCGGAAGTACCGGAAGATATTGAACCGAATATGTCTTATGAGGAGAAACCAATTCGAGTGATTGATACCAAAGTGCAAGAATTGAGGAACAAGAGTATTCCCCTAGTTAGAGTGGTGTGGAGGAATCATGAAGTTGAGGAGTCAACTTGGGAACTGTGGGAAGAGATGGAACGGAAGTATCCGTGGTTATTCGAGCCTCTTGGTAAGTGTTAAAATTCGGGTCGAATTTTCTTTAAGGAGGAGTGATTGTCACGACCCGAAACCCCCCTATTTATAATCTTAATTATTTAATATTATTTATGTGTGCATTTTATTCTCTCATAATAATCTATGCTCAACATGATTTGCTTGATCATTTGTGATTTATTTATGTGTTAGATTTTATGTTAGATGATCATTATTGTGTGGGGTATTGGAGGGCTTGGGTGTAAGTTGTTAAGGGTTTAATTGGGTGAAGTAGAAATTGAGGGGTTTAAGTGTAACTCCTAAATTAACTAGTCAACCTTTCCCCCTCCTCCCTCCTCATCCTACACTCTTCCTCACCACACACTCACACTCATTTCCCTTTCTCTCTCTCCCTCCATTGTTGTTGAGGTAAGCTCCATCTCTCTCTCTCTTCTTTTGATCATCTTGTATGCTTCCTCTCTTAATAATCGATTTATATAAAACATTTAGATCGTCGCTAGGATCGTTTGGAGCTAAATAGAAGTTATTTTGGTTGAGTTTGATTTCCATTTGAGGTAAGTTACTAAGCCCCTTTAGCTTAAAAATTGTCATATATGTTTTATATGATACATGAGATGATGATTCAAAGCTTTGTTGTGAAGATAAATGTTGATTTAATTTTTATTCATTTTTTTTTGTGATAAATTGATGTTTGAATCATTTGTTTGATTTGAGTTGTGTAGAGGTTGTTTTGTGGGTTTATAAGTGGGTATAATGCTTGAGTATACTTGTTAGAAGTGTTAGGGTTGATTAGGATTGAAATGGAAAGGTTTGGGTTGAAATGGATATTGGAATAGAACAAAAATTGGGTAAAAATTCGTGTTCCAGGTCTGTTACACGACTCGTGTAAGGCTACACGACTCGTGTAGAGAAAAGTACTGAAAGGGTGAAAATCTACACGACTCGTGTACTGATACACGACTCGTGTAGCAGCTGTTACACGACTCGTGTATGGGTACACGACTCGTGTAAGGGCCAATTCTGCACTTGTACATTTTACGTGAAATCTTCCGGAGGTCATAACTTTCTCATCCGGACTCCGTTTTAGGCGTGTAAACTATCGTTTTAAAGATCTAATTGAGTACTTCGAGATGAGTGGGTTTATTTAGTTGGGTTTTAGGTTCATATTATGTCGATATTTCCGTAAGTGTTTTATAAAACAAATCGTTTAGAATTGGTCTAGGTTTTGAGTACTATTCTTATTGACTTAGATGGACATTGTGGAACACTCTAGTATTTTAAATGGTTTCTTTGTGAACAAGCGTGTCATGATATTTGACTAAGTATTGTTTGAGAGTGTTGGGTTTGGTCTGTTTGTGATCATGTTTGCAATGTATGAATGTGAGTACCAGTTGCATCTTTTGTGAAAATGTTTGGCTTGGTTCCCTACTTTGGAATCATTGCCCCGTTGTTGTTTCAAGCGAGTATTTATTACTATGTGCTTGTATAGAGTCCAGCTGGTCTTGTTGTGTTTGTTTTGGGCAGTGATGTATATTATAATGGCACGAGCCAAGTCCAGTATAATGTACTTCACTGGTAACCCAGTTTCCCCATGTTCAGTGGCCTTGAGTGGGATGCCCCTTCCCGAGATTGAGGTTGGGATGAGCTAGCTCCTATGGTGAGTATTCTAGCTACACGCTTGGGGGTGTGACTATGTGTTATTTCCCCCACTACTGGTTGTTGTTGTTACTTGGTTCCGGAACCTGCTTCAGCTCTTTCATGCTGCTCAACGGGCTCTTCTCAAAGGATGGTGTTCCGTTTATAGAACCTTGGCTCAGTATCCACTTATGAGTGTTTATTTCCGCATATTGTGTTATGTGATGAGTGGACTATATCTTTTGTGTTATATGCAAATGTGAATGCCTATTGATATTGTTCCTTTGTGATTATCATGTTGGCATGAAATGTAGTTGCATATTAGTAGCTTACTGAGATTTTATCTCACCCCTTATTTGTTTACTGTTTTAGATAAGGGAGTGCATCCGGGATAGGTCACTTATCACCAGGAAGGACGTCGAGGTGGTAATTCTTTTGGGGTATGTTTGTGAAGGCTACATTATGTAAATGTATAACCTTAAAGGGTAGTGTATCCGTGACTTGATCTTGTAACACCTATTTTTGGATAATGTTGGTGTTCGTACTTTTGTATAGTTGTTGTAGGCCTTCGTGCCAAGTACTTTCGTTGCGAAAGTTGTTTGAAAGTAAAGTGGAGGTTTTGAACTTCAAAAGTGAATTTTATTTATCTTTATGATAGTTTTCGAAAAGTATTTGTTAAAAGTGTTTTATGGCGTCTTCCGTGCGCGTCCCGAGCGTGGGGCCATGTAGGACCACGGGTACGGGGCGCGACAGAGAGAAAGTGAGGTAGAGAAGAGTTAGTGAATAATTGTTGTGAGTATGACATGTAGGACATACTTTTCATTTTTTGGATTTTTGACTCTTAAGGAAAAAGTGATGTAGGACGCTTTTTTGGGAAATTTCTGACTCATTGAGACGGAAGGAGTAACTTTATTCCAAAGGGGAGCAATTTTAAACAAATTGCACTAAAGCTATAATTTTTATAAATTTTGCACTAACAATTTTTTTTTTTTTAAAATGAATAATTATTTTTTTTAAATAAATTTTTGATGACGCCAAAATATGGTTGGATCAGCCTTCGTCTAGCGGTTCGGATAATCCCAGCGACAGTTCTTGATAGCCGGATCTGCACACACGAAATAAACGTAAACTACCCCGGGGCTTCACCGGCGAAGGCCCTCCGGTGTAAGAATAAGGATATGGGTGATTAGAAATAGAGAATCAATTGACTAGATTAGAGCCAAAAGTTCATTACCTTTCTCCTGTTGTGAGGACCTGTTTATATAGGCGCGGGTGTATGAGTTCTGACTTGATAGGAAAGCCAGGAAGCCCGTGGTGATGTAGGACTCATATTCCTTGGAGCTAGACTCCCGATAAGGATGGATGATATCCTGTTATCTGGTATGAGAGTTATCTTGGTTCAGATAAGGACTCTTAATTTTAGAGTTGTAATATAACTCTGTGAGAGGTTTCCCAACGATAATGGGAAGTTTCTAATATAAGTCGGCCCGTCATCTAACCCGGCTCATTAATGAGGACGGTTAGGGATTAGGCTGCTCGGACTCGGCCTAGGCAAGGACTGCCGGCTCGGCCTTACTGATGTCGGCCTATAAACATGGGCTTCTCAGACTTGGCCTAGGCGAAGTCTACATGTCTGGCCTAAATGATGTCGTCATACGAGAAGATGGGCCTTATTGTACGAGCCTTATGATGTATGGGACCAGAGTTTATGGGCCCCATTTAACCAGGTCGGTTTATGTCGTTCAATTTTATACATTCATTTTAATACGATTTGTTTTTTAATTTAGTACTCTCGCTGTCCCTAAATGAGTGTCCATTTTCAAAAAATCTTTGTCCCAACATGAGTGTTTTTTTGAACATAACTTTGTTCCTGAATGTTTTTTTTTTGAATTTTTTTCATCGGTCTCTTTATACGTGCAAAACTAAATGTTTGGAAAGGAGATTGCAACCAAATTGTACAAAGAGTTGAGATTTTCAGATATCCCTTAAAATGAAATTTGGACACTCATTTAGAAACAGAGGTAGTATTTGTTATTTATTTGTATTGTTAATTATAAGTTATTTGTACTGTTAAATTTTTTAAACAAAAATTACAAAGTTTTGAAAATATGTTGAAATATTGAAGGAAAAATTATTAGATAAAAATATTCATACTCCTTCTGTCCCATTTTAAATTTCATAGTCAAACTAAAAATTGTCAACTTTATTGCATATTGACTATGAACTTACGGAGAATGTGGTTATCCTAATAAAAACTAAAAAACAAACATTATTTATCCACCATTAAAAACACTCTCAATAAGAATCTTTAGCCATTCATTGGGATAATTAATTTATCTTGAAAATTCCTTTGTTAAAGTCAAACTAAGTTGGCCTTTTTTTTCTTTGACTTTAAGTTTTAAAATGAGACGGAGGGAGTATTTATTAATTTTATCACTTAATTACTTAATTTTATAACATTATATTTAATTCAATGTAATTTGATAATGATTAATGGTTAACATTATAATTAAATGAATGATATTAAGATTCGGTGCAAGATTTGAAGCAAGTTGTAGGAGATATTGAAAAATATTGTGCTGAAATTGCACCATTTTAAAATTTTAGTGTAATTTATGTACTTTACTGTTGGAGATATTGGTACACGGGTATATAGGGGTGGGAATGGGTATTTCATTCCCAAGATTCATTTAGTTTTGTTTGAAATATTTTCTAATCAAATATGGGTTTGGGTATTTGATTCCTACATGTATCAAATCTATATATATATATATTAAAGTTGGCCAAAAGAGCTATGGTATTGACATGTGGACAAACAAAAGAGAAAGCTTGCATTTGGAGAAGCCACATCAACAATATACTAATAAATAAGCGACTTTTCATTTTCTTTACATTAGCTAATACTATTAGCTAATAATAATAGTTACTATAAATGGTAACTATAAAAGTTAACTATTATAGTAACTATTACTATTATTAGTAATAGTTAACTATAATAGTTAACCATTATAGTTAACTATTACTCTTATTAGTAATAGTTACTATTATAGTTAACTATTACTATTATTAGTAATAGCTATTATAATAGTTACCTTATGTAGTAACTAATAGTATTAGCTAATGGTATTAAGCAAATAACAGTTAACTATTAATAGTAACTATTACTATGATTAGTAATAGTTAACTATTACTCTTATTAGTACTATTAATAGTTAACTATTACTCATCTTTCAACTGTAATATTAACTATAAATACGTGTAACAATAACAATAACTAAATATAATTATCGTTATACTGAAATGTAATAGAGTTTTTCCAGATTTTTTTTTTATTTTTGAGTATTTTGATTTTATTTTTTGAAAGAAAGTAACATTTGCAAAAATAACAACTTATATACTTGAATGTAATTATTTGTACAAGTAAATGTAACACTTTAGTAGATGAAATTGTAACAGATTTCTATACATAATGTAATACTTTTATATGTATCATGATAAGTTGAACCCATTGTAACTTATTATTTGAAAACATATAGATATACTATTATACAAGTAAACGTAACTGTTTTACAATGTTATTATACAAGTAAAGTCTAACATTCGTTTATAAAATTGTTACTTTCTTATTTTTACAGTGTTACTAACACGAGTGTTTTTTGTTCTAAAGTGTAAATGGTTGAATTATTACTTTTCTATACATATGTGTTACAATTATGCATAAACACTATTACATATAAGTAACACGTTCGTTACATTTTAGTTGTAGTAAGTATTACTTTTGGTAAACGAAGAAAACATAAAAAAAAAAAACTGTTACTTTTATGTATACATACTGTTACATATAAGTAACACGTTTGTTACATTTAGTTATAGTAACTATTAATTTTGGCAAACTGAAAAAAAAAATATAAAAAAAAAATATAAAAACTAAAAATAAAGCAAAAAAACATGATTTTTTCCCCTTGGGTCATGGATCCGGGTCATGGGTTCGAGTCATAGTAAAAAATGACCGTCTCTACCATGAGACGGGTCATGGTGTTCTCATCCAAATTTTTGTCAACGTTTTAATTCATATACTATATATTTATATTATAAAAATTATTATATAACTTTATTAAATAAAAACAAAAACATAATAAATAAGTTTCCCGTGCAAAGCACGGGTTACCTACTAGTACCCATTATAAGAAGCATCTTATTCCCATGATTTAAGGTGGGTTTCACTTAACCATTCCTAAGTAATCTAAAATTGTATGAAAAAAATCTGAACGGTGGATAAGATAAACATTTATGTAAAGTGATTGCAACAACATAATCCATCTTTTCTATTATTTCTCTCTCCTCTTGGGAGGTTACATTTAAATAAAAAGGGGTTCTTTTAACCTTTTAACAAAAAAAAAAAGAAAGAAAAAAAGATTGATTTTTTTTTTTTTAGATATTCGTTAATCAGTTTCCTCCTTTCAGATCATTTTGTTAGCCATTCATTCACAAATTTACACCTGCATATATGCTCATACATAATACTCATGCTACAAATTTTCTTATATCTAGTTCTTCCATTGCAACTTCTTGATTAACAATTAAATAAATCAACGCATGAAAAAGATTTGGACATCTTATTATTTTTCTTAAAATTAAAAAAAAATATATAACTTATGACATTTATTAGGTTTGAAGAAATATAATTCATGAAGAAAAAAATGAAATTTATAACCATTGCTTATGTTGTTAATTAAGATAGAATAAAATAAAAAATATTACAAAAACCATTACCGTTAAGTATGCATATGAACCAAACATTGGAATGGTATTCTAGTGTACATTATCTAAGTTAGACATATGCAAGGCCAAACATGGTAATGAGAATATTTAATTCCTTCATTCCCATCTTTTGAATACCTTGGTATTTTAGTTTTTATGTAATTGTAGACACCCCATTTTGAACGTTCTTTCATAATCACACTACTTTTGTGTCTCACCTTTGATTTGGGTCGAAACTCGTTAAGTTTGACATGTTTCGTTAAGTTTCTAACTGACTCTGTTAGTCAGGGGCCAAAACGAACATCAAAACTACCGCAGAAGGGCATAAATGTGATTCCAACACAAAGATGCCTCGTACGAGACATCCCCCCTTTGACAGTCGAGTTTAACAGTTTTCTTGTTGATCTCAACCTCGCTTCTTGGCAAAGACTCCTTAATTCGGGAAAGTTGGAAAGGACGATCAGAGAGTCCAAATAAACCTCTTTGGAAATCAAGTCATTGATTCCCATCCAAATTAAACCCTCTTGCTTGGTCCCTAAGCCTTGAAACCCTATAAATATAGTTGTTCTTGCCTAGAATGACTAATGGTCAACTGAAGGAGGTCTCCTAAAACCCTACACTCTCAGAATCTATCAAGAAGGCTCTCATAATCAGCCTCCTCCTGATACCCACGAAATTTAGAAGATCATAACCCAAGTCTAGTCAAGCTTCTTGGATCATCAAGGCCTTTAGTCAAGGCCATCCATAGGATTCTCGAAGAAAGCTTAGGTAAAACTCTTTGTTTTCTATCTTCTCATCTTCTTCTTTGCTTTGAAGTAGTGTGATTCCATTAAAGGATCATCCTAGAGCCTCTCCAATTCATGGAGAAGGTCTCGAAGAACATGATCCAACATCCCAAATAAATAAGAAATTATTTATTTAGTTTCTTTTGTGCATGTTTTGCATGATTTTGAGGCAACGATGGTGATTTCTTAGCAAGACCAATCCTAGATTGGGTGAATTGGGTGCTCCTTGACCTTCCCAATTCATAACTTAACCCCCGAATCCAGATCTTACGGTCCGTGTTCCGTTAAACATGGTGGCAACTCACAACAAACGAGCAACATTCAAGTCCTTACAATTCAAACCGGAGCGGTGCAGGCACCGGGGGAGGGGCGCGCGCTCACAGTGGCGACTCCGCTGGGGATGTTCAAAGCTAAGAGGGTTAGACTTGCGTCGAAAGAAATCACCGTTGTTTCAAAATCTTACAATTTCTGCGCTGTATTTCTGTTCCCAGAAGGGATGTCTCGTACGAGACATTGATGTCTCGTACGAGACATCCATGTTCTGTCCAGACAGTCTGCTATTCTGGTTTGAAAAAGGGATTTCCATCTGGTTTAAACGCGTACACAGGATTACAGGCTTGTCCTCCCCTCTGTTTCTGAGTCTTAGGACCCTCCTAACGACAAAGAAACTCCCCGTATATCATAAAGCTAACCCTTTTTTTGCAGGAGTACTTGATAATTTGTTTTATTCCCCGCTCTGCTCATGTTTTCTTTATGTGTGAACTACGACGGCCTGAGTTCCTCCACAAGAGGGAAACGTAGGCAGCCACTTGGCCCGGCCATTGCTTGTTTTTGTTTTGCTTTCAAAAAAAAAAAACTTTCTATTTTCTCTTTGACACCTAGATCTTGACTCTCACACACCTGCACACATGTAGAATAAAGGCACTACATACCCTATAAACCCGGGTCCCAATCGGAGGACGGATGTCGGTCAGCACACCCACTCTACGAGTGGCACTCGTCGGTCTCTCCAAAGATGGTGTACCCACTCCGTGACACGCTCCTAGACTGTGTTCATGGGGAGCCTTAGCCGTAAGCCCTGCATCAACCTCATGCATACATACTAGTCAATAAGACACTCCTTGAGACCGGTCGGTTCGATTCTTAGGGTTGTTTTAATCTTTGCCCAAGATAACGCATTTTCTACAATCTGTAATACTAACTTCATGAATTCTTGACGAATGTCCCTTCGGTAAAGTTGTCAGACAAAGGATGACGATAGTGAGATGAGAATTTTTATACGAGGATTCGAGTCTAGTCTCCCTCACCGTCAAAACCCTGGGTTTGACAATGTCCCTTTCGGTTGTCCCTTTCAAGAATTCATAAGGTTTGATTGCATTAAAAGCGTTGTTTAACAAAGTGCAAAAAAACTACGGAATCACTTAGGTTTGACTAATTGAATGGTGGATTCCGATGATAATATGGGACCTTTGCCCGAATTGTCCGTTTGGGAGAGTGCAATGCAGGGGAAAAACAAGGGGCTCATATTCTAGGGTGACAGAATCCACTGTTCCAGGATGAACTAGATAGTAACCTCTCAAAATGGATTAAATTCCGTCCGACCAATAGAATTTAAAATCTGTAATCTGACTGGCAGGTTGGATGCCTCGTACGAGACATCCATGTCTCGTACGAGACATCCTCCTTTTCTGTGCTTCAGCCCGTGTTTGGTCAACCTAACCTCATAAAAGCTAACTTGTTGGGACCCCATCCTGGATTTGACACAGTTTCTGCACGCTTAGGTCCGTCCGATCAGCAAGGTAGCTCCATATTCCCAACACAATCGCTTCGATAGTCTACATCCATGATCCCAAGACCAACAGACTAGAAAAGGTTGCAGTAATGGCCGGTACCCTCATCACTGATTTGGAAACCAGTAAGACCGTCATTGCACGACTTGCGCAGCAAGTCAAAGAGCAAGCTGAAATTGCCGCCCGTGAGAGTGATCGTCAAGCTAAAGACATAGACTCCGTCCTACAAGAGCTCCAAGAACTCAAAAGGAGTAATAAGAAATCAAAATCCCCCTCCAAAGACGGGGAATCCCATGCTAAGAAAATGAATACAAAGGGATGATGATTCAGACTCCTATTCGAATACATCGGACTCTTCCTCCTCCTCCGATGACGAGGATGCTAAGGCTAATGATAAGAAAAAGAGAGCTAATGATGACACCAGCATCATTAACTCCGCCACTGCCGAGTTTCTCGAAAAGAGGTTTGCACATCTTGGTCTAGCAAAGGGCTCCATCGTTCCATTTGACCCCATTGCACTCCGCAAATCAATCACTAAGCTGCCACGAAAGTTCCGCACTCCTGACATAGCCAAGTTCAATGGCACTACTTGTCCTCGTGTTCATGTTGAAAATTACACTTGGGCCATGCTTCCGATGAAAGTGGATGAGACTGTCCTAGCCCAAAGCTTTCTCTAAACTCTATAAGGGGCGGCAAGAGATTGGTACATGTCTCTCCCCTTATCCACAAGGACTGATTGGGCTGCCGCATGTGAGGTCTTCCAAAGGCGTTTTGAGGACAACACTACTTACCGTCCCACTAAAAGGGACCTCGAGCAAATCCAACAAGGTGCTAATGAGACATTTGGTGACTTTGTCAAAAGGTGGAGAGCCAAGATCACCGAAGTCACTCCGTAATGAGTATGAGGATCGCCTCTCCAGTACTTTCTTGTTGGCTTTCGATCTAACATGCGCAGCGGAATTTAGCATTTAAAATTTTGAAACCCAAAGCCATGGATCCATTCATATGATTAAATCAAATACAACATGAGAATAAAGGAATAAACTAACCCTTGATGGCTATCAAATTCTCTTGGTCTTTGGTAGAGGTTTGAAGTCTTGATCACGATCACAAAGCTTGAACACGAACTTTGAAGATGATGATTTTCACCCTCTAGCGGTATCCACACTTCGAACGAATATCAAAGGAGCTTCTTTGATCTTGGTTGCTAGACCAAATTGTGAAACACTTTTTCACAATCAAAAGAACTATATGGAATTTATTTTGTGTATTATTTTATTCCTCAACCAAGAATGTCTTGGAACAAAATAAACCCTCTCTCAAACTCTTTGAGACTCACAAAATCATTAGCTTAGAGTGCTGGCCGAATTTGGTCTTTTATACACAAGTATGACCTATTCCAAATAGGAAACTCGTGTCAAAATCCGTCCAAAATTCGTTTCCTAATCAAATTAGGAATCTGCCACCCGACAGTACTGTGCGGCCGCCCAAAACCATCTGTGCGGTCGCACAACTATCTGAAGCAAAACTGGTACAAAATTGAGCAAAGTGTGCGGCCGCCCAGTCCATACTGTGCGGTCGCCCACTTCTCAGAATGTCCAGAATATCCAAAATTCCAATGTAGTCCTTTTAAAGATTCGTTCTATTGTGTGTGACCCTCTAGGATTATACTAAGTTGGCAATGGGTTCAAACATGAAACCATAAGATATGATTAGGTTCTAGCAAACCGTCATACCCACCCAATTAGTATAACTAGATACAAGTTCGCATTCCTCTTAGAATATGTCACAATCCTTTTGTCCACGATATCATTGAACACAAGTCATGGTCAAAGAGTCAACTTGTTTTGTTCAATACTTTCTCGATTCCGAATATGTTGATAATCCAAATGACATTGATCCAATCAATTCATTTGAGTCCGGCCGAACATTTCATCAACATCATTCCTACGATTGGCCCAAGCTTGACATCTCTCCGAGGAGGGACAAATCCATTTAGCTTATTATTCTTCCCTACGTGAATCCGATTTTGCCAATCATACCCTTTATAACTACTCGGTTAAAAGTAGCGTTTGAATATGTCAAACATAATGTTCATCAAGTGAAGACTATAATAACTTCATGTCTAAGGATTCAAATGACATAACTAATATGAGATATATGTATGACATAGACCATGACATAAATCTCATAGAGCGGGTCATGTCCAGTACCTTGTTCCAAACAAGTACCCATAAATCTAACATGATCATCGCATGATCATTTAGCCTTTATACTAGTGCTTAACAAGTACTAGGGACGGAGATTATTATAAGTAAACATGAACAACAATAATAATCAAAACATCTCTTTATTGATATGAAATAAATGATAACAATTACAACGTTTATTAAACGTGCCTAGGGCACCACTACCAACAATCTCCCACTTGCCCTAGGCCCAATCTCCCATGTATCTAATACCCATGGACCTAACATGACCATCATGTTTAGCTTGTGGAAGTCCCTTTGTCAGCGGGTCCGCAACATTGTCATCAGTAGGTACTCTGCATATATTTACGTCTCCCCTATCAACGATCTCTCGAATGATATGAAAACGCCTAAGTATGTGTTTGGATTTCTGATGTGCTCTTGGTTCCTTTGCTTGAGCAATAGCACCATTATTATCACAATAAAGGTCTATTGGATTAGCAATACTAGGGACCACTTCAAGTTCAGTTATGAACTTCTTAATCCAAACAGCTTCCTTTGCAGCATCCGATGCAGCAATATACTCAGCTTCTGTTGTAGAATCAGCGGTTGCACTTTGCTTGGAACTCTTCCAGCTTACAGCTCCACCATTTAACATAAACACAAAACCCGATTGCGATCGGCTATCATCTTTGTCAGTTTGGAAGCTTGCATCCGTGTAAGCATTTACAACGAGATCATCTTCCATTCCTCCATAGACCAAAAACGAGTCTTTAGTTCTTCTCAAGTACTTAAGAATCGCTTTTACAGCTATCCAGTGATTTTCGCCAGGGTCGGATTGGTATCTACTTGTCATGCTCAAAGCATAAGACACATCCGGCCTAATACAAATCATGGCATACATGATGGACCCAATTGCCGAAGCATATGGAACATCATTCATTTTCTCATGCTCATCTTTTGTCTTAGGACATTGAGTCTTGCTTAGAGAAACTCCATGTAACACGGGCAAGGTGCCTCTCTTAGAATTTTCCATACGGAATCTTCTAATGACCTTGTCAATGTATGTACTTTGGCTTAAACCAAGTAGCCTCCTTAATCTATCTCTATAGATCTTAATGCCAAGAATATATGCGGCTTCACCCATATCTTTCATTGCGAAGCACTTTCCTAACCAAGTCTTCACAGACTGAAGTGTAGGAATGTCGTTTCCAATGAGTAATATGTCATCCACATATAAAATAAGGAATAGCACTATGCTCCCACTAATCTTCTTGTATACATAAGGTTCATCTTCGTTCTTGATGAAACCAAACTCTTTGACTGATTCATCAAAACGGAGATTCCAACTTCTTGAAGCTTGCTTCAATCCATAGATGGATCTTTGCAATTTGCATACCTTAGAATCTTGTTCAAAACCTTCTGGTTGTGTCATATACACATCCTCTTGGAGTTTTCCATTCAGGAAAGCGGTTTTGACGTCCATCTGCCATATTTCATAGTCATGATATGCGGCAATGGCAAGCAAAATTCTTATAGACTTGATCATTGCTACGGGTGAAAAGGTCTCATCATAGTCAATACCATGAACTTGCCTATAACCCTTCGCTACAAGCCTAGCTTTGTAAGTATGCACCTTCCCATCCATGTCAGTCTTCTTCTTGAAGACCCATTTGCATCCTATGGTTTTTACACATTCGGGCGCATCAATCAAATTCCAAACTTGATTGTCTTGCATGGATTGCAATTCGGATTCCATGGCTCCAAGCCACTTGTCCGAATCAGGAGAAGACATCGCCTCTTGGTAGGTTGACGGTTCATCATTCTCAATGATTTCTACCTCATTACTATCCGTTACGAGAAATCCATATCTCTCGGGCTCGGATCGTAACCTACTAGATCTGTGAGATGCTTGTGTATTTTGAACAGGTTCCACAACTCCTTGTGGTTCTTGTTCTTGTTCCACTATTGGTTCAATGTTATTTTCTGGGTCTCGAATTTCTTAAGATTTGTTTTACTCCCACTGATTTCTTTGGAGAGAAACTCTTTCTCTAGAAAGACACCAGTTCGGGCAACAAACACTTTGTTATCCTCTCGGTTGTAAAAGTAATATCCTTTAGTTTCCTTAGGATATCCCACGAAAATACATTTATCAGATTTGTGTGCTAGTTTGTCAGAGATAAGTCTCTTGACATAAACTTCGCAACCCCAAATCCTCATGAAAAATAAACTAGGTTTCTTTCCACTCCACATCTCATATGGAGTCTTTGGAACCGATTTAGTTGGAACTTGATTTAGTGTGAAAGCAGCGGTTTCTAGGGCGTAACCCCAAAAGGATATTGGAAGATCAACTTGACTCATCATTGATCGAACCATGTCTAACAAAGTCCGATTTATCCTCTCAGACACACCATTCCATTTTGGTGTTCCGGGCGGAGTCAATTGTGAAACTATTCCACAATTGTTTAGATGATCGTCAAATTCTTGACTTAAGTATTCACCACCTCGATCTGATCGAAGTGCCTTTATACTTTTGCCAAGTTGTTTTTCTACTTCATTTTGAAATATTCTAAATATCTCAAATGCTTCACTTTAAGTTTCATTAGGTAAACATACCCAAATCTACTATAATCATCAGTGAAGGTTATGAAGTATTGAAATCCTCCCCTAGCATTGCTACTTAATGGTCCGCATACATCGGAATGTATCAACCCCAATAAGTCGCTTGCCCTTTCACCCAACTTGGTAAAAGGTGTCTTAGTCATTTTTCCAAGAAGACACGACTCACAAGTGTCATATGACTCTAAGTCACATGAACCCAAAAGTCCGTCATCATGGAGTTTTGAGATACGCTTCTCATTAATATGACCAAGACGGCAATGCCACAAATAAGTATGATTTATATCATTAGGTTTAGATTTCTTATTTACATGATAGACATTATTTTCATTCTTGACATCCAAGATATAAAGGCCATTAAATGAATTAGCAATACCATAAAGCACATCATTTAAATAAATAGAAAATTTCTTATTCTCAATAAGAAACTTAAAACCTTCATTATCCAAACAAGAAATTGAAATAATATTTCTGCTTAAATCCGGAACATAATAACAATTGTTCAAAACAAGAATTAATCCGGAAGGTAAAGTGACTTCATAAGTCCCTACGGCTAATGCAGCAACTCTTGCTCCATTCCCCACGCGTAGATCTACTTCACCTTCTTTAAGCAGTCTCCTATTCTTTAGTCCCTGCACATTTAGACAAATGTGAGAACCACATCCGGTATCCAATACCCAAGAATCAGTGGTAGAAAGGAGAATATCTATCATATAGATACCTGAAGTCGACGCAGCCTTGCTGCTCTTCTTCTTCTTTTGCTCTTCCAAGAAAGCCTTGCAATTACGTTTCCAATGACCAATTTCTTGACAATGGAAACAAATTGCATCCTTTTGTGTATCGGGTTTTGCCTCAGAAGCCTTGGCAACCTTTGCCTTGCTTATCTTGGGTTTGACAACTTTTGCCTTACCCTTGCCTTTGGCACCAGGCTTCTTCCCATCATGAACCAAGAGCACGGGAGAACCTTTCTCCACAATTTTCATCTCTGCAGTTTTGAGCATCCCATGCAACTCAGAGAGATTCTTATCCATTCCATGCATGTTATAATTCATTACAAACTGATTATAACTTTTAGGCAATTAATTAAGAATGAGATCCGTGGCTAGCTCCAATGGGATTGGATAGCCAAGTTTCTCAAGGTGCTCTACATAACCTTTCATTTTAAGAAAGTGAGGACTCACTTGTTTCCCTTCATTCATTTTACTAGTAGTGAATGCAACAATGGTCTTGTACCTCTCTTGCCTAGCTTGCTCTTGAAACATGGTTCTCAACTCCACGCCTATCTCATAGGCTTCCAAATGTTCCAAACTTTGTTGGAGTTTTGAACACATAGCAGCAAGCATGAGACAACTTACATCTCTAGAATCATTACGATGTTTCTTGTAATTGTCTCTTTCTACCCTAGGGGCAGTAGGCGGTGGTTCAGCGGGGAGAGGCCCATCGAGAATGTACAACTTATCTTCTTGCCTAAGAACGATTCTTATGCTACGGATTCAATCCATAAAGTTGGTACCATTCTCTTCGAGCTTATCCTTCTCAAGGATCGATCGCAACGACATTGATTGAGTGTTATTAGTCATTATCTACAAATATGCAAAAAATTTCCAAAATTTAATAAGTACCGATTTTCATTAAAGAGATAAATAATGTATTTTTCAAACAAAATACTCCCACTAAATTATATAACCTTCATATACATCCAATGTATAATATAATTTAAATGGGTTAAGATCCAACTTTAATTTAATTTCAAGTCCGCTAAGGCGGATTACACAAAATCAAATTAATTAGGTAGACAACTCTTGTCAATCATATCTCATATGACTCTTAGTTCCTTTTATGAGATTCTTTAAGAAATCAAATTTCAAAAAGCATGTTAAACCTCATCTTTGCCTAGGCCCAAAACTGTTTTGACGCCCAATTAAGTCTAACCATTTTAAACGCATAGTTAATGTGTCCCGCTAGGGCGTGCCCACACTATCTATCTTGCTCATACATAAACAAATTTAATGCATCTCGCTAGGGCGAATCTACATTAAAATCACTCATGTAATAACAAGTGTTTTAATCATGGCATGGCAATCAAAGACTTAAAACTTTCTTTGAAGGTTCCTCACATATAGCATATAACACATTTATGAGCACATAATATAAACATGTTACACATCAAGTTTAGCCACTAAATTAATCTTCATTAATTTAAGCATGATATTTATGTGTCATTAGTTTCTCTATAATTATGAGGATGAGACTATTTCAACTTTGGTTATTATCTCCAAATCAAGACAACAAGAAGTGCGGTCGAACTAAGCCATTAGGCAACCACAATCCCGCACTAATTCAAGAAACCAAGAAAGTAGTCCATGTGGCCGAAACTAAGCAATAGATGGTCTCGATGAACGTAGGCCAATTGCATTCACAATTCCACATGGATCTCCAATCATTGAATCAAGAACTTTGTTTCTCAATTTTTAGCAATTATGAACTCTTCATAATTCTAACTTCGTTTTATCTTTGAAACTTTGATTGCGATCAAGTTTGGGAAACACAATCTCGATGAACGCAGATTAGTCATCCAAACCTTGAACCAATCTTAGAATCACAAGACTAAAACAAATAGGAAAATCAAACCCCAAGATCCTCACATAAACCAACTACCCAAAACCCATTCCAGATCAGCAAGTCTGGACTGGTTCTGTTACTGGTTTTGTTGGACCTCTCGAAAATTCCAAATTCTGATTTGAACAAAAAATCAGACAATCTGATCCTTATGTGCGGCCGCCCAAAACTCACTGTGCGGTAGCCCAAACATGTGCGGTCGCCCAAGTGATTTTGTGCGGTCGCCCAAACTGATCAGAATGTACAGAATTTTGAAGTTCGAAAATTTTGTCTCAAAATTGTTTTTCCCCGATTATTAAAACTTTGATCCAATCAAAAATTAATAACCAACAATTCTGAATCCACCATAATTTATTTATTGCGATTGAATCGTGCGATTAAAGTTGCAAAACAATAAACCACATAAAATCACATAACACATAAACATCACATATTCCAATATTCATATCATGCAAGGCACATAAACAATTTATATACACATAACATGATCTAGGTATTGAAATAATCAACATGAACGGGGCTCTGATACCACTGTTGGGTTTCGATCTAACATGCGCAGCGGAATTTAGCATTTAAAATTTTGAAACCCAAAGCCATGGATCCATTCATATGATTAAATCAAATACAACATGAGAATAAAGGAATAAACTAACCCTTGATGGCTATCAAATTCTCTTGGTCTTTGGTAGAGGTTTGAAGTCTTGATCACGATCACAAAGCTTGAACACGAACTTTGAAGATGATGATTTTCACCCTCTAGCGGTATCCACACTTCGAACGAATATCAAAGGAGCTTATTTGATCTTGGTTGCTAGACCAAATTGTGAAACACTTTTTCACAATCAAAAGAACTATATGGAATTTATTTTGTGTATTATTTTGTTCCTCAACCAAGAATGTCTTGGAACAAAATAAACCATCTCTCAAACTCTTTGAGACTCACAAAATCATTAGCTTAGAGTGCTGGCCGAATTTGGTCTTTTATACACAAGTATGACATATTCCAAATAGGAAACTTGTGTCAAAATCCGTCCAAAATTCGTTTCCTAATCAAATTAGGAATCTGCCACCCGACAGTACTGTGCGGCCGCCCAAAACCATCTGTGCGGTCGCACAACTATCTGAAGCAAAACTGGTACAAAATTGAGCAAAGTGTGCGGCCGCCCAGTCCATACTGTGCGGTCGCCCACTTCTCAGAATGTCCAGAATATCCAAAATTCCAATGTAGTCCTTTTAAAGATTCGTTCTATTGTGTATGACCCTCTAGGATTATACTAAGTTGGCAATGGGTTCAAACATGAAACCATAAGATATGATTAGGTTCTAGAAAACCGTCATACCCACCCAATTAGTATAACTAGATACAAGTTCACATTCCTCTTAGAATATGTCACAATCCTTTTGTCCACGATATCATTGAACACAAGTCATGGTCAAAGAGTCAACTTGTTTTGTTCAATACTTTCTCGATTCCGAATATGTTGATAATCCAAATGACATTGATCCAATCAATTCATTTGAGTCCGGCCGAACATTTCATCAACATCATTCCTACGAGTGGCCCAAGCTTGACATCTCTCCGAGGAGGGACAAATCCATTTAGCTTATTATTCTTCCCTACGTGAATCCGATTTTGCCAATCATACCCTTTATAACTACTCGGTTAAAAGTAGCGTTTGAATATGTCAAACATAATGTTCATCAAGTGGAAGACTATAATAACTTCATGTCTAAGGATTCAAATGACATAACTAATATGAGATATATGTATGACATAGACCATGACATAAATCTCATAGAGCGGGTCATGTCCAGTACCTTGTTCCAAACAAGTACCCATAAATCTAACATGATCATCGCATGATCATTTAGCCTTTATACTAGTGCTTAACAAGTACTAGGGACGGAGATTATTATAAGTAAACATGAACAACAATAATAATCAAAACATCTCTTTATTGATATGAAATAAATGATAACAATTACAACGTTTATTAAACGTGCCTAGGGCACCACTACCAACATTTCTTCCCAAGCTTCTCAAGAAGAACTGTTTGATATACTCGTAGAAGCCGGAAAGGTCGCGCCGAGGAAACCTCCTACCACTCCAAGGGAACTCCCTGCAAATCATGCTCACCACCTCTACTGAAAGTTCCACCAGTTTAGCGGTCATGATACCAATTCTTGCCACCACCTCAAAGACGTAATCCAAGATCTCATAGACTCTAAGCAGTTAGGGGTTCCTAATGTAGTAACAAACCCCCTCCCAACTGCGGGAGGAGGGATCAATGTAATAAAGATAGCTAGTAAGGAAGAGGAGACTACTCGCCTAGTCCCAAATGTGGGCGAGAGCACTCCAAAGTTTAATAATGAAATTTCTTTCTGTTACATGTTGTCTTGGGATCAAGTACTAGATAGGAAGAATAATAAAGAAAAGGAAGATGTTAACTTACTCACCCGATCCGGTCGAGTTGTAATCAACAAAGATCCAAGAATAGAAGATCCATCATCTTCAAAAGAGCCCAAACCCGTTGAGCCTGATGATCCACTTCTTAAACAACTAAAGAAAACACAAGCCAACATTTCCATATGGTATCTCTTAGGCTCATCTCATAAGCATCGAATGATGATGTCTAAAGCTTTGGCCCAAGTCGAAGCGCCCAAAGAAATAACTCCCGAAGAGTTAATGCAAATGGTAGGCCAAATCCAATTTGGTAACGTGATCACATTTACCGACTTAGATATACCACAATACGGTGGAGGGAATACTGAGGCCCTTTACATAACTGCAAAGGTAAATGGGCATCGAATCCCCAGAATCCTAGTAGACAATGGATCTGCCATAAATGTCTTACCAAAGAAAGTCATGGTAACGCTTGGCCATACCTCAAGGGATCTAAAACCGTCAACTCTTACTATACGAGGGTTTGATTGCACTGAACGTTCACCTATAGGGGTGATCACTCTAACGGTTATAGTGGGAGGATAACTACAAAGGCGGAGTTCCAAGTCATTGACATCCCCTCTTCCTTCAACCTTCTTCTGGGACGTCCGTTGATACATTAAACAGGAGGAGTACCATCGACTCTCCATCAGTGTGTCAAGTTTAAGCACAACGACACGATAGTCACCGTACTTGGGGAACTTGTACTTGGGGAACTTGTCACTGCTAGCCCGATCTTAGAAATTCAGCATGAGGCAGTCGACCACCTCTTTAATGGATTCGAAATCCAAAAGCAAAGTAACGTAGAGATGGTAGAAGTGCACAATGAGAATGACTACTCAAAGGAAATTCCATTCTCCGGAACACGCCCAGTACTTAACATGATGCTAAAAGAAGGGTACTTCCCCGGTCTCAGACTTGGCAAGAACTTACAAGGGATAAAAGAACCACCACCTGTTGTTCTATACCCACCTGAATGTGGTCTAGGGTATGTGTTACCACTAAAGAGCATCCTTAAGGAAGAAAGGGTTTGGACTTCATACATAGTGCCGATCGCACCACCCTATTGAAGGACTCTAAACGGGTACTTTGTACACGAGGGGGAAAACTTGCCATACTTTATGTTCCCTGAACCATGGATTGACCATAGGGGGAAGCGTCAACCGGGCTTTGAAATCTTCAATGACTATGATCTGTACTCACTTAAAACAGAACCGGTCCAATTCTCATGGCTACCTCGAGAATTAGGGGGTACCAAGGCCGAAGCGTTCAGTGAATGGGACTTTGTGTTGGGAGAAGACCTACTGCGCCAATTTCTCAACCTTTGGAAGCTAGAGGACACTCAGATTAATGCAATCGACAAGGGGGACGCTCCGAACCATGACTACACCGAGCTCATCAAGAAGTGTGATGAGCCTATCAAGAACTGGTACACGACTGGGGGACCCATAGCAAGTAATACTTCCTGATCAAAGAGTTAGGATGTACTCCCCATACCCATATGGAAAGAAAATTTATAACTCTTACCTTAGAGTCAGATACCGCTACCGATGAGCTCACCTAAGAGGGCTTGGATGCCATCGCGGAACGTGTATTCCCCTACTTTCTTAATGAAAACATAGATCTTTCCGAGTATAGCGTCATAAATGATGAATTAACTAATAACTCTAACGAATTAGATAATAATGAGTCATATGACGAGATAGATCAAGAAAATGAACAAATATTAAAAGAGATTAATAAGCTAGTAGGTCATCATAGCGGAAATGGTCCTATTGATGCCAAAGAAATGCAAACAGTTAATCTGGGGACGGACGATGATCCGAAAGAGACCAAGATTGGCAGTTTCTTCAAGGGGGAAGATCGACAAGCCCTCATAGCACTTCTCTGAGAATTTGTAGATGTGTTCGCATGGTCCTACAAAGATATGCCGGGGCTATCCAATTCGATTGTTGAGCATAAGATACCGCTGCTTCCAGATTCAAAGCCAATCAAGCAGAAACTCCGCAGAATAAGCCAGAATGGTCGGTATAAGTCAAGCAAGAGATAGAGAAACTCCTGAGTGTTAGGTTCATCAAAGTAATAGAGTATCCAACCTGGTTGGCTAATACTGTGCAGGTTTCCAAGGCAAATGGAAAGGTCCGCGTCTGCGTAGATTTCCGCAACCTCAACAGAGCATCTCTGAAAGATGATTTTCCTCTCCCTAACATAGACATGCTCGTTGACAATACCGCAAAATATGAAGTCCGTTCATTCATAGACGGATTCGCCGGTTACAACCATATCCTCATGGCAGAGGAAGATCAATACAAGACAATGTTTACCATACTCTGGGGACGTTCTATTATACAGTCATGCCATTCAGACTCAAAAATGCCGGAGCCACGTACCAGAGAGCTGTAACCGCGCTGTTCCATGACATAATACATAAAGAAATGGAAGTGTACATTGATGATATTATCATACACTCTAAAGGCTACGATGGGCAGCACTTCATCGACCTCAGAAAGTTCTTCGAATGGCTGAGACACCGCAGGATGAGACTTAATCCAGTCAAGTGCACATTTGGGGTAGTGAAAGGAAAAGTCCTTGGATACATGGTCACCGAGGTGGTATAGAAGCTGACCCCGCTAAAATTAAAGCCATCATTGACATGCCTCCACCTAAGACGCAAAAAGAAGTAAAGGGATTCATGGGTCGCCTTCAGTACATTAGTCGTTTCATCAATTAGCTCACGACGATGTGAGAGCCCATTTTCAAACTCCTCAAGAAGAATGCATCCCTAGAATAGACCGAAGAGTGCCAAGAAGCCTTATAAAAGGTCAAGGAATACTTGGTCAATCCTTCTGTATTGGTTCCACCGCATAAAGAAAAGCCGTTGACCTTATACCTTACAGTCAATGACACTGCACTAGGGGCTATGCTAGCACAAGAGAAACCCGACTCGAAGAAAGAGAACGCCATATACTTTGTCAGCTGTCATTTTTAAGGGGATGAATTGAATTACTCTGCATTAGAAAAGTCGTGTACTGTACTGGTATGGGTAGCTGAGAGACTAAATCCGTACATGGAAGCATTTCCTGTACAACTGATTGCCCGAATGGACCCAATAAAATACATCTTCGAGAAGTCGCATGTCTCCTCTAGAATAACCAAGTGGTACTTTATGCTCGCGGGGTATGATATCACTTACATCACACAGAAATCCGTAAGAGGAAGAGTCTTTACTTATCATTTAGCCGAATTTCTATGTGATGAAGCGAAGAGGGAAGACCCACGATTTCCTGATGAGGACATCATGGCAATAGCAGAAAGTAAGTGGAAAATATTTTTCGATGGTGCAACCAATAAACGGGGATATGGCATTGGCATGTTACTAGTAGATCCCTCAGATTTCTACACTCCACTCCCAATACGCCTTGATTTTGAGGCTACTAACAACAGTGCCGAGTATGAAGCTTGCATAGCGGGGCTTGAAGCAGCCTTAGAAAGAAATGTGACTGAACTAGAAGTGTACGGAGATTCACAACTCATAATCTATCAATCACTCAAAAGTGGAAGGTACAAGATCGTACACTCCAGAAATATAACGACCATCTCCAAGACTTGGTCAAACAGTTCAAAGAGGTCACTTTCTACTATCTTCCTAGAGATAAGAACCTCTTAGAAGATTCGCTAGCCATGCTAGCATCACTTGTAGAGATTCCCGAATGGACTAAAGTTAAAACCTTCAAAGTCGCGAGACGGACGACTCCCGCTTATTAATCGATCATAGACTTGCATGACTGCAAAGAGGCGTGTGACTTTGTTTCCGTAAATGCCTTAGACGATAAGCCTTGGTATTATGATGTATGACGCTTCCTCCTAGACGAAACATTCCCATAAGACACATCACCTAAAGCAAAGATAGCTCTCAAACGGTTTGCTGCCCAATTCGTTATTATAGGTGATCGCCTCTACAAGAAACATCACAGACAATGTCTGCTCTATACTGATGAGCACGACGCCATGGAAATCATGGACCAAGTCCATCAAGGAATCTATGGAACCCACATGAATGGCAATATGCTAGCAAAGAAAGTCATCCGACTAGGATACTATTGGGCCACAATGGAAGCCGACTGCACCGAGATGGTTAAGAAATGCCACAAGTGTCAAATACATGCTAATTTGCAACACGCACCACCATCCGTTTTATACCCCATGATATCCCCTTGGCCATTTTCCACGTGGGGAATAGACGTCATTGGCAAAGTCTCACCGATGGGTCATAACGGACACTCATTCGTATTGGTCGCAGTTGATTACTTCACCAAGTGGATCGAGGCTCAATCCTTCAAAGTCTTAAATGCCAAAAAGGTGGCTGAATTCATTAAGACCAACATCATATGCCAATATGGGGTACCTCATGAGATGATATCTAACAATTGCACGTACTTTGAGAAAGAATGTGACCAACTACTCGCAGAGACCAAGATGGATAGGCCCTTACATAGTCAAGAAGATCTTCTTCGGAGGAGCGGTACAACTCGCAGACCTAGATGGAGATCAACTGCCGAAGCCCGTAAACATGGAAAAGCTGAAGAAGTACTATTCATAGCTCCATCCCCTATTTCAAAAAAAAAAAAAAAAAGAATGAAAAAAGCACAAGAAAAGGAGCTCGCTAGATTGAAAACATGAAAGGGTGGTCTAGGCAAAAATCAGGGTGTGCATATAAAAAAAATAGGGGACAGTCTCGTACAAGACACATATGCCTCGTACGAGACATGTTAGTCAGCAGACATATTTTTCTCTTTCTTGAACAATAACTACGATGACCTGAGCTCCTTATTTAATTGATGTAAAAGGAGAACGTAGGCAACCTTTTGGTCCGGTCTATTCAATAAATAAAATCAAAATCTTGTTTTCTTATTAACTGAGCGCATTTCAAGAAAGCAATAGGAAATTTTTTGACATGAATACCAACTTGCAAAAGAAAATAAATAAAATACTAAAAATCTAAACATTGGTCTATCTATAGAAATCTCTCGATACTCCTAAGGATCTATTTTGTCCTTGACTTAGTAGGGGCTTGACCACGGTCCGCCTTGTCATTCATTTTCCTCTTATGCAAAGGTATCTCGTAACCGGGAGGAACATCAAGTCTACTGAACTCTGAGGGAGTTAATCTGGTGAACACGTGAGGCCTATCAAGAGATTGAAATTTGCCGGGAAGTCCATTCGCCCTCTTCTCTTAAAAGTCACTATTCAGAAAGTCTTGTGTGGCATCTACTCTGATATTAGAAGGATCCTCCTTAGCGTCCTTCTTCCTCAAATTCAAGCTAGGCTCGAATTGGTCCCCCAACAGAGAACGGCGGATCTCATCAATACCCTCAACACCGGGACGGAGTTCTTCAAGGAACCAATCTAAATATTTATCAGATAAATAAATGATCCCTCCATCATGACGAATATTGGTCCAACGGTCCATAGTGGTGCCTTGCCCCCAAGCATGATCCAAGCTCATAGAGAACTCTGAGTCCATGAAAGAAATATCTTGAGGCTGTCCCACTAATAGGAAAGTATCCTGTTGTTGACCGAACTGTCGCATCACCCTACGAGCAAAGTAGAAAGAGGAATCTCTCAAACCCGGAAGGACGAACTTGTTGTATCCAAGGGTATTAGCCACGAACCTCCTCACTTTCCAAAAGGTTGGACACCAAGCAATATCATCAGTCTTCGCTTTGCAAAGAAATGGGCCCACTCCTCAATGCTAAGACCCTTCACCAATAATCTCTGCCTATGGAGAGTATAGGGAGAACACTCGGTTGGGGAGCTCAACAGTTTAAAATGTTCTCTGAGCCAAATAGTTAACAGCAAGGGACTTCCCCGGGTCATAGAGCCGGTTTGGTGTAACTCATCAAGGCCATGAAGGGTCTCCCCCAAGATAGGAGGGACAACGTTGAAAGCCCGTCCCCTAGCTTGAAAAACGATGTCTACAAGCTCCGTGTCCGTCATGCCACACTTGCTCATAAAAAGTACGCTTTGAAATAAGCACAATGCCAAGAGGCAACATTGGGAATCCACACCGTGACTGCGTGTCATGCGACCCCTAAATCTCCTGGACAAAGCGTGGAGATCAACATAGCGGTTATGAATGTAACTCTGCGCCTCAGGGAGGCCTATGCTCAATAAATCCCTGAGACATTCAGCCGGTCCTTTATCATACCTAGGCACCATAATCACTCCTGTCAATGGCATACCAAGGATAGCCGCCATCTCTTCTACAGTAGGGACCATCTCATTAAGCAAAAAGTTGAAGATATGAGTCGAAGGATCCCAAAAGCGTGCAACTCCCTTTAAAAGGTCCCAATCCGGTTTTAGGTTCTTCAAGGTGAAAAGAATCTTAAAATCGAACATCTCTATGAATCTTTCTTGACGAGCCTTGTCAAACGAACGAAAGAACGTTGCTAAGTCATTCTTGTAGCGTTCCACTAATTCCGAGTCCAAGGAGAACTCTTCAACAATTATTGATGAAGGGACGGACTTGCTTGGGACCATTGGGAGCAAAAGGTTGAGAATTCTACTCCAAAAGAAAAGTTCCCAGAACTGATTTAAGGCTGTATGGTATTCTAGGATGGACTTGTTGGTAGTGGTGCCCTAGGCACGTTTAATAAACGTTGTAATTGTTATCATTTATTTCATATCAATAAAGAGATGTTTTGATTATTATTGTTGTTCATGTTTACTTATAATAATCTCCGTCCCTAGTACTTGTTAAGCACTAGTATAAAGGCTAAATGATCATGAGATGATCATGTTAGATTTATGGGTACTTGTTTGGAACAAGGCACTGGACATGACCCGCTGTATGAGATTTATGTCATGGTCTATGTCGTACATATATCTCATATTAGTAATGTCATTTGAATCCTTAGACATGAAGTTATTATAGTCTTCCACTCGATGAACATTGTGTTTGACATATTCAAACGCTACCTTAACACGGTAGTTATAAAGGGTATGATTGGCATAATCGGATTCCCGTTGGGAAGAATAATAAGCTAAATGGATTTGTCCCTCCACGGAGAGATGTCAAGCTTGGGCCCCTCGAAGGAATGATGTTGATGAAATGTTCGGCCGGACTCAAATGGATTGATTAGATCAATAGCATTTGAATTATCAACATATTCGGAATCGAGAAAGTATTGAACAAAACAAGTTGACTGTTTGACCATGACTTGTGTTCAATGACATCGTGGACAAAGGGATTGTGACATATTCTAAAGGAATGCGAACTTGTATCTAGTTATACTATTTGGGTAGGTATGACGGTTTGCTAGAACCTAATCATATCTTATGGGATCATGTTTGAGCCCATTGCCAACTTAGTATAATCCTAGAGGGTCACACACAATAGAACGAATCTTAAATAAAAGGACTATATTGGCATTTAGGGTCGGAGGACTTCCAAGGAATTTCTAGAGAGATTTGGGCCTCCTGGTCAACCAAGGGGGCGCTTGGGTTGAACCAGGCGGGCGCCTGTTCAAGCCAGAAATAAACTGGACTTTCTGCCCAAACAGGCGGGCGCCTGGGTGGTACCAGGCGGGCGCCTGGTGTCCCGATTGGAAAATTCCTAATTCGATTTAGGAAGGTTTTTGGCACAAGATTCCTATTTGGAATAGGTCTTGATTGTGTATAAAAACCCCAATTCGGCCAGACCATATTAATAAGTGCTTTTGTGAGTCTCAAAGAGTTTGAGAGAGATTTTATTTTGTTCTAAGATATCATTGATTGAGGAACAAAATAATTCACAAATAAATTCCATATAGTTCTTTATTATATTGTGAAAGTGTGTTTCATAATATTGGTCTAGCAACCAAGATCAAAGAAGCTCCTTTGATATTCGTTCGAAGTGTGGATACCGCTAGAGGGTGAATTTTATCATCTTGCAAAGTTCGTGATTTGTTCGTGATAAAGCTTCAAGGTTTCTCCACCAAAGATCAAGAGAAAATTCATAGCCATCAAGGGTTAGTTATTCCTCTATTCATCTTGTCGTATTTGATTTAATCATATGAACGGATCCATGGTTTTGGGTTTCTTAAAATTTTAATTGCTAAATTCCGCTGCGCATGTTACTACGAAACCCAACAGTGGTATCAGAGCCCCGTTCATGTTGATTAATTCAATACTTGGATCATGTTGTGTGTATATAAATTGTTTATGTGCCAAGCATGATATGAATATTGGATTATATGATATTTATGTGCTTTGTGATTTTATGTGGTTTATTTTTTTTCCAACTTTAATCGCACGATTCAATCGCAATAAAAATTATGGTGGATTCTGAATTATTTCGATTATTGATTTTTGATTGGATCAAAGTTTTAATAATCGGGGAAAAATAATTTTGAGACAAAATTTTTGAACTTGAAAATTCCATACCATTCTGACCATTCAGGCGCCCGCCCGCGCTGGACCAGGCGCGCGCGCGTTTCAGGCGCCCGCCCGTGTTGGACCAGGCGCGCGCTCGCTAGGCCAGAATGTTCTGATTTTGTTCAAAATCTGATTCGGGAATTTTTCGATAAATCCAACAAAACCAGTAACAAGACCACTTCAGACTTGCTGATCTGGAATGGGTTTTGGGTAGTTGGTTTGTGTGTGGATTTTGGGGTTTGATTTTCCTATTTGTTTTAGTCTTGTGATTCCTAGATTGGTTCAAGTTTTGGATGGCTAATCTGCGTTCATCGAGATTGTGTTTCCCAAAATTGATCGCAATCAAAGTTTCAAAGATAAAACGAAGTTAGAATTATGAAGAGTTCATAATTGCTAAAATTGAGAAACAAAGTTCTTGATTCAATGATTGGAGATCCATGTGGAATTGTGAATGCAATTGGCCTACGTTCATCGAGACCATCTATTGCTTAGTTTCGGCCACATGGACTACTTTCTTGGTTTCTTGAATTAGTGCGGGATTGTGGTTGCCTAATGGCTTAGTTCGACCGCACTTCTTGTTGTCTTGATTTGGAGATAATAACCAAAGTTGAAATAGTCTCATCCTCATAATTATAGAGAAACTAATGACACATAAATATTATGCTTAAATTAATGGGATTAATTTAGTGGCTAAACTTGATGTGTAACATGTTTATATTATGTGCTCATAAATGTGTTATATGCTATATGTGATGAACCTTCAAAGAAAGTCTTAAGTCTTTTATTGCCATGCCATGATTAAAACACTTGTTAGTACATAAGTGACTCTAATGTAGATTCGCCCTAGCGAGATGCATTAAATTTATTTATGTATGAGCAAGATAGATAATGTGGGCATGCCCTAGCGGGACACATTAACTATACGTTTAAAATGGTTAGACTTAATTGGGCGTCAAAACAGTTTTGGGCCTAGGCAAAGATGAAGTTTAACATGCTTTTTGAAATTGGATTTCTTAAAGAATCTCATGAAAAGAACTGAGAGTCATATGAGATATGATTGACAAGAGTTGTCTACCTGATTGATTTAATTTTGAGCAGTGCGCCATAGCGTACTCAAAATTAGATTAAAGCGGGATCTCAACCCAATTAAATTATATTATACATTGGATGTATAAGAAGGTTATATAATTTAGTGGGAGTATTTTGTTTGCGAAATACATTATTTATCTCTTTAATGAAAATCGGTACTTATTAAATTTTGGAAATTTTTGCATATTTGTAGATAATGACTAATAACACTCAATCAATGTCGTTGCGATCGATCCTTGAGAAGGATAAGCTCGAAGAGAATGGTACAAACTTTATGGATTGGATCCGAAGCATAAGAATTGTTCTTAGGCAAGAAGATAAGTTGTACATTCTCGATGGGCCTCTCCCTGCTGAACCACCGCCTACTGCCCCTAGGGTAGAAAGAGACAATTACAAGAAACATCGTAATGATTCTAGAGATGTAAGTTGTCTCATGCTTGCTGCTATGTGTTCAAAACTCCAACAAAGTTTGGAACATTTGGAAGCCTATGAGATAGGCGTGGAGTTGAGAACCATGTTTCAAGAGCAAGCTAGGCAAGAGAGGTACAAGACCATTGTTGCATTCACTACTAGTAAAATGAATGAAGGGCAACAAGTGAGTCCTCACTTTCTTAAAATGAAAGGTTATGTAGAGCACCTTGAGAAACTTGGCTATCCAATCCCATTGGAGCTAGCCACGGATCTCATTCTTAATTCATTGCCTAAAAGTTATAATCAGTTTGTAATGAATTATAACATGCATGGAATGGATAAGAATCTCTCTGAGTTGCATGGGATGCTCAAAACTGCAGAGATGAAAATTGTGGAGAAAGGTTCTCCCGTGCTCTTGGTTCATGGTGGGAAGAAGGCTAGTGCCAAAGGAAAGGGTAAGGCAAAAGTTGTCAAACCCAAGATAAGCAAGGCAAAGGTTGCCAAGGCTTCTGAGGCAAAACCTGATTCACAAAAGGATGCAATCTGTTTCTATTGTCAAGAAATTGGTCATTGGAAACGTAATTGCAAGGCTTTCTTGGAAGAGCAAAAGAAGAAGAAGAGCAGCAAGGCTGCGTCGACTTCATGTATCTATATGATAGATATTCTCCTTTCTACCACTGATTCTTGGGTATTGGATACCGGATGTGGTTCTCACATTTGTCTAAATGTGCAGGGATTAAAGAATAGGAGACTGCTTAAAGAAGGTGAAGTAGATCTACGTGTGGGGAATGGAGCAAGAGTTGCTGCATTAGCCGTAGGGACTTATGAAGTCACTTTACCTTCCGGATTAATTCTTGTTTTGAACAATTGTTATTATGTTCCGGATTTAAGCAGAAATATTATTTCAATTTCTTGTTTGGATAATGAAGGTTTTAAGTTTCTTATTGAGAATAAGAAATTTTCTATTTATTTAAATGATGTGCTTTATGGTATTGCTAATTCATTTAATGGCCTTTATATCTTGGATGTCAAGAATGAAAATAATGTCTATCATGTAAATAAGAAATCTAAACCTAATGATGTAAATCATACTTATTTGTGGCATTGCCGTCTTGGTCATATTAATGAGAAGCGTATCTCAAAACTTCATGGGGACGGACTTTTGGGTTCATGTGACTTAGAGTCATATGATACTTGTGAGTCGTGTCTTCTTGGAAAAATGACTAAGACACCTTTTACCAAGTTGGGTGAAAGGGCAAGCGACTTATTGGGGTTGATACATTCCGATGTATGCGGACCATTAAGTAGCAATGCTAGGGGAGGATTTCAATACTTCATAACCTTCACTGATGATTATAGTAGATTTGGGTATGTTTACCTAATGAAACATAAAAGTGAAGCATTTGAGATATTTAGAATATTTCAAAATGAAGTAGAAAAACAACTTGGCAAAAGTATAAAGGCACTTCGATCAGATCGAGGTGGTGAATACTTAAGTCAAGAATTTGATGATCATCTAAAGAATTGTGGAATAGTTTCACAATTGACTCCACCCGGAACACCACAATGGAATGGTGTATCTGAGAGGAGAAATCGGACTTTGTTAGACATGGTTCGATCAATGATGAGTCAAGTTGATCTTCCAATATCCTTTTGGGGTTACGCTCTAGAAACCGCTGCTTTCACACTAAATCAAGTTCCAACTAAATCGGTTCCAAAGACTCCATATGAGATGTGGAGTGGAAAGAAACCTAGATTATCTTTCATGAGGATTTGAGGTTGCGAAGTTTATGTCAAGAGACTTATCTCTGAAAAACTAGCACACAAATCTGATAAATGTATTTTCGTGGGATATCCTAAGGAAACTAAAGGATATTACTTTTACAACCGAGAGGACAACAAAGTGTTTGTTGCCCGAACTGGTGTCTTTCTAGAGAAAGAGTTTCTCTCCAAAGAAATCAGTGGGAGTAAAATAAATCTTGAAGAAATTCGAGACCCAGAAAATAACATTGAACCAATAGTGGAACAAGAACAAGAACCACAAGGAGTTGTGGAACCTGTTCAAAATACACAAGTAACTCGCAAATCTAGTAGGATACGATCCGAGCCCGAGAGATATGGATTTCTCGTAACGGATAGTAATGAGGTAGAAATCATTGAGAATGATGAACCGTCAACCTACCAAGAGGCGATGTCTTCTCCTAATTCGGACAAGTGGCTTGGAGCCATGGAATCCGAATTGCAATCCATGCAAGACAATCAAGTTTGGAATTTGATTGATGCACCCGAAGGTGTAAAAACCATAGGATGCAAATGGGTCTTCAAGAAGAAGACCGACATGGATGGGAAGGTGCATACTTACAAAGCTAGGCTTGTAGCGAAGGGTTATAGGCAAGTTCATGGTATTGACTATGATGAGACCTTTTCACCCGTAGCAATGATCAAGTCTATAAGAATTTTGCGTGCCATTGCCGCATATCATGACTATGAAATATGGCAGATGGACGTCAAAACCGCTTTCCTGAATGGAAAACTACAAGAGGATGTGTATATGACACAACCAGAAGGTTTTGAACAAGATTCTAAAGTATGCAAATTGCAAAGATCCATCTATGGATTGAAGCAAGCTTCAAGGAGTTGGAATCTCCGTTTTGATGAATCCGTCAAAGAGTTTGGCTTCATCAAGAACGAAGATGAGCCTTGTGTATACAAGAAGATTAGTGGGAGCATGGTGCTATTCCTTATTTTATATGTGGATGACATATTGCTCATTGGAAACGACATTCCTACACTTCAGTCTGTGAAGACTTGGTTAAGAAAGTGCTTCGCAATGAAAGATATGGGTGAAGCCGCATATATTCTTGGCATTAAGATCTATAGAGATAGATCAAGGAGGCTACTTGGTTTAAGCCAAAGTACATACATTGACAAGGTCATTAGAAGATTCCGTATGGAAAACTCTAAGAGAGGAACCTTGCCCGTGTTACATGGAGTTTCTCTAAGCAAGACTCAATGTCCTAAGACAAAAGATGAGCGTGAGAAAATGAATGATGTTCCATATGCTTCGGCAATTGGGTCCATCATGTATGCCATGATTTGTACGAGGCCGGATGTATCTTATGCTTTGAGCATGACAAGTAGATACCAATCCGACCCTGGCGAAAATCACTGGATAGCTGTAAAAGCGATTCTTAAGTACTTGAGAAGAACTAAAGACTCGTTTTTGGTCTATGGAGGAATGGAAGATGATCTCGTTGTAAAAACTTACACGGATGCAAGCTTCCAAACCGACAAAGATGATAGCCGATCGCAATCGGGTTTTGTGTTTATGTTAAATGGTGGAGCTGTAAGCTGGAAGAGTTCCAAGCAAAGTACAACCGCTGATTCTACAACAGAAGCTGAGTATATTGCTGCATCGGATGCTGCAAAGGAAGCTGTTTGGATTAAGAAGTTCATAACTGAACTTGAAGTGGTTCCTAGTATTGCTAATCCAATAGACCTTTATTGTGATAATAATGGTGCTATTGCTCAAGCAAAGGAACCAAGAGCACATCAGAAATCCAAACACATACTTAGGCGTTTTCATATCATTCGAGAAATCGTTGATAGGGAGACGTAAATATATGCAGAGTACCTACTGATGACAATGTTGCGGACCCGCTAACAAAGGGACTTCCACAAGCTAAACATGATGGTCATGTTAGGTCCATGGGTATTAGATACATGGGAGATTGGGCCTAGGGCAAGTGGGAGATTGTTGGTAGTGGTGCCCTAGGCACGTTTAATAAACGTTGTAATTGTTATCATTTATTTCATATCAATAAAGAGATGTTTTGATTATTATTGTTGTTCATGTTTACTTATAATAATCTCCGTCCTAGTACTTGTTAAGCACTAGTATAAAGGCTAAATGATCATGAGATGATCATGTTAGATTTATGGGTACTTGTTTGGAACAAGGCACTGGACATGACCCGCTGTATGAGATTTATGTCATGGTCTATGTCGTACATATATCTCATATTAGTAATGTCATTTGAATCCTTAGACATGAAGTTATTATAGTCTTCCACTCGATGAACATTGTGTTTGACATATTCAAACGCTACCTTAACACGGTAGTTATAAAGGGTATGATTGGCATAATCGGATTCCCGTTGGAAGAATAATAAGCTAAATGGATTTGTCCCTCCACGGAGAGATGTCAAGCTTGGGCCCCTCGAAGGAATGATGTTGATGAAAATGTTCGGCCGGACTCAAATGGATTGATTGGATCATAGAATTTGAATATCAACATATTCGGAATCGAGAAAGTATTGAACAAAACAAGTGACTGTTTGACCATGACTTGTGTTCAATGACATCGTGGACAAAGGGATTGTGACATATTCTAAAGGAATGCGAACTTGTATCTAGTTATACTATTTGGGTAGGTATGACGGTTTGCTAGAACCTAATCATATCTTATGGGATCATGTTTGAGCCCATTGCCAACTTAGTATAATCCTAGAGGGTCACACACAATAGAACGAATCTTAAATAAAAGGACTATATTGGCATTTAGGGTCGGAGGACTTCCAAGGATTTTCTGGAGAGATCTGGGCCTCCTGGTCAACCAAGCGGGCGCTTGGGTTGAACCAGGCGGGCGCCTGTTCAAGCCAGAAATAAACTGGACTTTCTGCCCAAACAGGCGGGCGCCTGGTGGTACCAGGCGGGCGCCTGGTGTCCGATTGGAAAATTCCTAATTCGATTTAGGAAGGTTTTTGGCACAAGATTCCTATTTGGAATAGGTCTTGATTGTGTATAAAAACCCCAATTCGGCCAGACCATATTAATAAGTGCTTTTGTGAGTCTCAAAGAGTTTGAGAGAGATTTTATTTTGTTCTAAGATATCATTGATTGAGGAACAAAATAATTCACAAATAAATTCCATATAGTTCTTTATTATATTGTGAAAGTGTGTTTCATAATATTGGTCTAGCAACCAAGATCAAAGAAGCTCCTTTGATATTCGTTCGAAGTGTGGATACCGCTAGAGGGTGAATTTTATCATCTTGCAAAGTTCGTGATTTGTTCGTGATAAACTTCAAGTTTCTCCACCAAAGATCAAGAGAAAATTCATAGCCATCAAGGGTTAGTTATTCCTCTATTCATCTTGTCGTATTTGATTTAATCATATGAACGGATCCATGGTTTTGGGTTTCTTAAAATTTTAATTGCTAATTCCGCTGCGCATGTTACTACGAAACCCAACAGTGGTATCAGAGCCCCGTTCATGTTGATTAATTCAATACTTGGATCATGTTGTGTGTATATAAATTGTTTATGTGCCAAGCATGATATGAATATTGGATTATATGAATTTATGTGCTTTGTGATTTTTATGTGGTTTATTGTTTTTCCAAACTTTAATCGCACGATTCAATCGCAATAAAAATTATTGTGGATTCTGAATTATTTCGATTATTGATTTTTGATTGTCAAAGTTTTAATAATCGGGAAAAATAATTTTGAGACAAAATTTTTTGAACTTGAAAATTCCATACCATTCTGACCATTCAGGCGCCCGCCCGCGCTGGACCAGGCGGCGCAAGCGCGTTTCAGGCGCCCGCCCGTGTTGGACCGGCGCGCGCGTCGCTAGGCCAGAATGTTCTGATTTTGTTCAAAATCTGATTCGGGAATTTTCGATAAATCCAACAAAACCAGTAACAAGACCACTTCAGACTTGCTGATCTGGATGGGTTTTTGGTAGTTGGTTTGTGTGTGGATTTTGGGGTTTGATTTTCCTATTTGTTTTAGTCTTGTGATTCCTAGATTGGGTTCAAGTTTTGGATGGCTAATCTGCGTTCATCGAGATTGTGTTTCCCAAAATGATCGCAATCAAAGTTTCAAAGATAAAACGAAGTTAGAATTATGAAGAGTTCATAATTGCTAAAATTGAGAAACAAAGTTCTTGATTCAATGATTGGAGATCCATGTGGAATTGTGAATGCAATTGGCCTACGTTCATCGAGACCATCTATTGCTTAGTTTCGGCACATGGACTACTTTCTGGTTTTCTTGAATTAGTGCGGGATTGTGGTTGCCATAATGGCTTAGTTCGACCGCACTTCTTGTTGTCTTGATTTGGAGATAATAACCAAAGTTGAAATAGTCTCATCCTCATAATTATAGAGAAACTAATGACACATAAATATATGCTTAAATTAATGGGATTAATTTAGTGGCTAAACTTGATGTGTAACATGTTTATATTATGTGCTCATAATGTGTTATATGCTATATGTGATGAACCTTCAAAGAAAGTCTTAAGTCTTTTATTGCCATGCCATGATTAAAACACTTGTTAGTACATAAGTGACTCTAATGTAGATTCGCCCTAGCGAGATGCATTAAATTTATTTATGTATGAGCAAGATAGATAATGTGGGCATGCCCTAGCGGGACACATTAACTATACGTTTAAAATGGTTAGACTTAATTGGGCGTCAAAACAGTTTTGGGCCTAGGCAAAGATGAAGTTTACATGCTTTTTGAAATGGATTTCTTAAAGAAT